>OX453297.1:0-600000 GCA_949710035.1 Crambus lathoniellus | reverse complement strand
GAACCTGCAACTGTTAGCTGTCCGGGTGACTGCTTTCTAGGTACCCGCAAAGCTACAAGCAGTAACAGAATATGGCTCTGCACAAAAAAGATAAAAACAATATAAAATTTCATCAGATCCTTACAGATTTATATTTTAATAGGCTCCTGTTGCAAATAATCAACACTATCTTAACTAATTAATATCTGCCACAACCTCGAACGAAATAAAAAAAACTTTGATAAATAGGTTGAATTTGTGCATGATTCAAACGTAGCACCGATATCTTAAGTACTAGTAACTATCTGTTACGAAATCAGCAATGGTTACATTTAGTATCTGCCAACAGAACGACTCGCAGCGATCACTACAAGTATTCTCACATATTGAAGCAGCCAATATCGAGATGCGTACCACCAGGCCGCTCCCGTCAAAGCAGACGCCACTTCAGCGTATCGAAATAGCGTTGGCGCAATATCTGTGAGCAATGAGCGTGATTGATTATCGAGTGCGATACCAGACGCCGCCGGCGCCGGCCGCCCGGCGCCCGCGCTCCCGCCGCTGAGTGCGCCGGCGCCGGCGCCGCTCAAGTGCCCGACCTGCCCTAGGTCAAACCATCCGCCAAGCTTCTGTTACTACTCATGACATTGAACTTACTACGCTCAAAAAATAAACCATAATGAACATTCTAACAAATGTTGTTACGAACGTAAACTTTGATCAACTTGTATTAAGTAAGGCCGGCGACCAAAAAACATTTTTAAGCATAATATCTACGAGATGGTGGACACACGTCAATCATAGTAAGGAACATTAGAGTTGGCTTGGGTTTACTGAGAGATTTCATCACTTTTTATAGAGAAATAAGAAGCTCCAGTGAGATTTAACTAGTTTTTTTACAGGATGTTTTGGGTGGGATTTCAGTCCATTTTGCAAAAAGCTTCAGTTTTTTAAATACCAATAGAAGGGGTACAGATACACTGAACACCATTTGTTAGGGCGACATTTCCATATCTCCCACAGTTTAACTGAGCTCTGAGGGCTCTTAACCAGATACCTACTCCAGATTCTCCAGACCTTCAATTTCTGGATATCTTAGGAAATGTCCAACCAAACTGAATACATTTTCTCAAGACAACATGATTGTCAATAACTTTATAAGTTTGTCTGATCTGTTACGGTTTCTCCTCAAGGTCATTAGATATTCATGGTCTTCCATGACCCTAGTTTCGATAGTTTTCCTTTTATGTGAACTTTAAACCAACCCTGTACCAAATTTCCTGGGTGCCTACCATCAACTTTAAGACAGCGATTCAAAAATAGCGCGATGCAGAATAGGTTCCTAAAATGAATTGCTTTCTTTCGTACTCTGACCTTCTAAAAACTGGATCGCAAATGAATTGCTAAATGTGAATGACCGAACGATTTGTGTCCTTATTTCTTCTACCCGTCTCTTTCACTCGATTCTGTCATGCCCGGAGAGTGAAAGGGACGGGTATAACCTGCAGGTGACATGTTAACTTGGCCGAGTTATAAGTCAAATAAGAGTTGATGACAGCTCAGCGGCTGTGAAATGTCATTGAATGATCACTGAATCGCTGTCATTGATATTAAGCTGTCGTGGTACGAATAAGCGAAGCAGATCAGGGTGCTTACCATCAACTCTTATTGCGGTTTTGTTTAGGACCTAAACTGAACTGTAGGTCTAGCACAACTTGAGCGCGACTCGATTGACAAAGAGTCGCGGGCACTTTCAACCAATCAGATCGCTCGTAGATAGCGCGCGTGACTTGGGGCGACGTGCTGATTGGTTGGAAGGAGCGCGACAAAGAGTCGCGCTAAGTTGTGCTAGCCCTGCTGCTTCGCTTATTCGTACCACGACAGCTTAATATCAATGACAGCGATTCAGTGATCGATCAATGACATTTCACAGCCGCTAAGCTGTCAGGAACTCTTATTTGACTTATAACCCGGTCGATTTAACATGTCACCTGCAGGTTATACCCGTCCCTCTCACTCTCCGGGCATGACAGAATCGAGTGAAAGAGACGGGTAGAAGAAAAAGGACACAAATCGTTCGGTCATTAACATTTAGCAATTCATTTGCGATCCAGTTTTTAGAAGGTCAGAGTACGAAAGAAAGCAATTCATTTTAGGAACCTATTCTGCATCGCGCTATTTTTGAATCGCTGTCTTAAAGTTGATGGTAGGCACCCAGTTTAGGTTCCTAAACAAAACCGCAATAAGAGTTGATGGTAGGCACCCAGGTCTCTAATTTTACTGGAAGTGCAAGCTCTATTTTGTTGAGTGTCGAATTATCTCATATTCACTTTTGTATAACTTCGGAAATAAATGAACTACCTACGAACTTTAAATTTTGCGGTCCTGGAATGTGCTTATATTTTACCATAATGTGACGATAATTTCAGCATTCTTAACCAATCCAAATAGAGGCTTAAAATACGGTGAAATGGTTCCAGAAAAGGATGGTACGGCAGTGTTTGCTTCGCACTCAACTTGTCGGGGGCACCGCCATGCACTGCCGTAGGTACCCCCAGATACAAAATGATGGTTTTAAGAGTTTAAGGCAATACTCGGAAAAAATGTGCTGAAGCGAGATAGCAATGAGAAAACGACGCGCGCGGGAGCGAGACCGATTTTGCAGATTAGGCAAAAAAAACACAAAATCACTTCGTATTAAAAAACTACAGCGATTTAAAAAAAATGCTTCTATACGATCCTCAATATTATTGGTGTCCAATAATTAAACCAATTTCCAATAGTGTAAGTAACCCCATTTAAGAATAATCTTCACTTTTCGTATTTTTAGAGGTCTTTTCGAAAAGAAAAAGTGTCGAGGCAAAATCATAAAATCGTGTTTTTGAAACTATACGATTCTAGATAAAGGTATGAAGAAATATATATCTTATTACCAGATTTGTAACAACTGTAACCGTCCTATAGTTTTAAATCAAAAAGTCCATATTTTTCCGAGTAGCGCCTTAATAATAAACTAACATTCGCGGCTTCGCTCGCGTGGACTACACGACGTTATCCCGTTAGAAATTATGTTCTTACATTTTTTATTTCACTTATTTTTGTTATAATTTTATTATTATAACTCGATGTTGTATACCGTGTCTGAAGAGTGCTATCTCGACATTTTGGGCCCCACCTGAAAATCGGCGTCACTCGCTGTGGCAAAAGCTGAGGTTGGGGCCTTTTCGGCTGAATATATTTGTTACTTTTACTGTGTATATTGTGTTGTGTGTTTTTAGTCGAATAAATTATATTTCTTTCTTTCTTTCCTTCTATAAGTATTCCAGGCAGCGTCCCAATCCCAACCCGAACTTCGATCTCAGCGCTGCTGTGCGCAGCTCGGCCGGTTCCCATGCGCGCGCGCATGTGGCGTCAAGTGGCTGCACCTGATCGCCGCAAGCGCAGCCACTTCAAAACACGACATGGTAAAAATCTCATAACGGGGGACCGACCTTTTTGCGATCCACGAACGCTTTACTGTAAATCATTTGGACGAATCCCATCCAAATGTTGTGTGGTTTCAAAGACCCAACGGAATAGAGAAAAATGTAAAGTACCTACATACCATATTCTTATAATACTTATCATTGGATTTCGTAGTCATATTTATTTTGTATTTCTGAAATAAAACGTTTTAGAGCGAATCGAAAAATAGTTGCTCATGGATAGTTTCTCTACGGTTTTAATAAAACAAAGCAAATTAAAATAGCTTCAGATAATCTAATAGATATTTGTCATAAATAGTTTTGTTAATGAATGCAAAAGTATTGGAAATAAAAATGAATAGTGTAAATGAATAACTTTTATTCAGTTTAGGCTGATACAGCATTGTGAACGTCGAAGAAGCTACGCCATCGGTTCGCAAACCCTACGGCGGGCGGCGGAAGGCTTTGGAGAATGTTATGTAAGTATTTATAAACTAACTAAACTGTATCATATTATAGAAAAATGTGATAGTAAAATACCACGAGCCCTATAAGTAGCTTCCAGGCGGGATTCGAACCCGCGCCTCCGGGAATCCGGCCCGATGCTCTGACCCGGTTTTTTACTATCACTGATGAAAACTCCATTGTATCTGTATAGTTTTACTCTCCTTTTGTAAACCTTTATTTTAATCTAATCTCTAATTGTCATGTCTGTCATTGTTTAGAATATTATATGTGTCAACCCTGGATTGAGCTGCTTTTAATTAACTCTCTTTTTTATTATTTCGCTATCGAAGCCTTCTTCCTACACATTTTTTTGGTCCTTCTCCCGTTCATAATGTTAACCAGGGCTCAATCCATGCGCTTGGCACAGGATTCGCAAGAATCGCGCGAGGTTCCTTCAGTTGTGCCTTTGGTGGGTGGGCTCGGCCGGTCCCCAGTTCCGGACCCTGTCACGGTCGACGCCACTGTTTCACCCACAGCACAAACTTCTGAACCTTTTTCGCCACGCGCCAATCTTGCGGTCCCTTCCGCAAGCGCTGTTTCTAACCACTTTCCGACTTTCAGGCCGTCTTCTCATACGTCGGGTTCCTCGCGGTCAAAGGCCACAATAAGGGCCCGCCAGTTGGCTGCGGAGGCTTTGTTCGCCCGACAGCAGTTTGAAAAAGAAAAAGCGATCGAGGCTTTGGAGCTACAAGCTAGCCTAGCTGCGATGCAGGCAGATGATGGATCGGTTAGTCAGTCTCGAACATTTTCATGGGTCAATGACCAGCTTAACCATGGTGTGGAAAAGAGCCGCGATCTCCCTGTACATAATGAGATCTCACGTCGTGAGGTTCCTACTTCTTCCACAAAACCATGTTATGGTACCAATACAAACCCTCATACTCATGTAAATAGCATTCCACATAATTTTTTATCGCATGGCATTTCATTTTCAAAGCCAGGCGTATCCTTTCCGCCAGAGATGTCACATTTGTCAAACTCGAACAATGATGAAAATAATTCATGTCATCGTGTGACCAAAGAGTTCGAACCTCTTGTAAATAATTCTCATAATTTTTGTTCTAATAATGTTTCAAATCAGCGCGCGCCTAGATTAAATATCGCATTGATTCCGTTTAGCGGTAAACCTATTGAATGGCTCATGTTCAGAAGAACTTATCAAGACACGCAACATTTATTTTCTAATATAGAAAATCTAGCTCGCTTGCGGGGCGCGTTGCGCGGCCCTGCCTTAGAAACTGTGTCTTCTTTGTTATACACTGCGGAGGATCCTGATCTCGTCATGGACATGCTGCAGCAAACTTTTGCGCAGCCTGAGACCATTGTTTTACACGAGATGATGATTATCCGTAGCTTACCTAAAATAAGCCTGTAGCTTATGGTCCTAGCTATCTCTAAATGAATAAAAGATTAAGATATTAAATCATTAAATATTATTATTAAACTAATCCTGGTCACGTGGACCATTGTAGAATGAACTCTCTTACTATGCTAAAGTGAACTAGCTGAATGTGAGAAAGAAGTCTAATATTATTGACCCCAATGTTTGGCTGTTTGTTGTGATCGACTAAATGGTTAGGACACTACGTTGTGTAATTTTTTGTTTCAGTATCCCATAGTTAGGTTCTTTTTTAATAAGGTATGTTCAAAGTACAATGATTTCAGAGACGCTTAATCTTATAGCTAATTACCTAAAGCAAGCTGAAATGAATTATAAATATATAAATACAAATAAATAAATAAATAGTGTTTATTAAGCATGACAGTGGATAATAGTTATATTTTAAATAAGTAAAGAAAGAGTAAGTGTAATAAGTATAGTGTTTGTGGATAGGAATTTTTGGATAAGGATAGGGTATAGTGAATCTAGGCCCAGGCTAATACCCTGATGGCTTGTGGCCCAGGGCATTGCCCTGGGGAGCTACGTCCAACCTCCCCTCTAGCTCTTTCCGGTCCCAGTCCAACGCAAACGAGGCGCTCCAGTATACTTAAGCACAACAGTGGTGCAGCAAAAGAGAGTATAAGGCAAAGGAATGTGAAAACCCAGTTTCAACAATCAGTTAAATGGAAAAACATCCAGTTTAACAAATGCCCACTCCAGTTACTGCCACCAAGTACTCATAAACAGATATTTCATATGCAATTCTTAGAGCGTCTATTCAGAACATATCTAAGAAATTACAGTGTTATGCATTGTCGGATTGCGTACAATCAGGACAAAGATGTAATGCGTCACAATCTGAGCATGAAGAGGATGGCGTAGCCAGAACCTTTCAGAAATGTCTCTCCTTCCACAGGAGTGGAGATCTTGGAGGCAAGTCCTACTTGTCTGGGACGCAGATCCTATAGACTTCAGCCAGAAGGGAACTGTATAGTGTGCGGGTCTCGGCAAATGCAGAGGTGAACTGTCTACATAGGGCTTACTTCACCAAGATATCCTCCTCTGAATAGTCTCAGGATCGTAGGACAGAGCTCAACTACTCAAGCAAAAGACAGGGTGTTTCACAACGCATAGCGGAGAGAAGAAGAATAAAGATTATAGTGACTCGACGAATCAAGCCACTTGTTGTATAGTTTATGTAGTGTGTATGCTTGTGTAGGCATATCTGTTATGAGACTCAGCGCTCAGCACATGAAATGGCATCCATCAAAGAGGATATTATGTTCAAATCCATGTTGAACAAATAAATAGTTATATTTCAAATATAAACTGGGTCTTCTCAAATGAGAGGTAGGGTTTGGATAAGACAATATTAAATTGTCAGGAGTTAAATAAAACACTTTGCACAGTATTCATTTACTCAACCAACCGTGTACCAATGCTATGAGTTTCCCATGGTGTGAAAATTAAGTCAGAGACTTATGTGTGATCCAACATATGGCTTCAATATAAAGAAACACAGGAGGACTTTTGTCTTTAATTGGTTTTACCCAACAGTTATGAACCGAAAGGTATCACAAATCAAAAACGGTAATCCGGATATCGACAAAGCCAGGAAACCAACGGACATCTGGTAAGGTGAATGACCAACAATCGTGCGAATCAGGCTGTGGGTGGAGTCCTTAATAGTGCGTTGTCCCCAAGCCGCTCGGCTCGTAAGATTACACTACTAAGGGTCCAAGCAAACATCCAGACGACACCATAATTGGCCAAATTAGTGTAAAATGACACTAAGGCATTTGATCAATCAATATACCATGATCAGCCAACGGCCTGTAGTGTGATTTAGTAGATACACAGCTTCAAATCCTAACACGGTCTTTTGACTTTGGGAAATGAAGAGTGTTTACCGTACTACCAAAACGATATCCATGAGAGGCCCTATAGTAAAACACATTTTGTTGAAGTCATATTCTGATCACCCATAGTCCATTAAAGACTATAAGTTACTTTAGAAATCACCATCAACTCACAGCAAATTCCACATTATCTCATCACTGTAGCCAGACGTCAACCAGAAAACTAGGTGAGTCAGACCACAACGGCAAGTTACCTCACTCTTCGAGCTTCAAGCCAGCGGTAAAGCTTCAATCTATCCACTCTAGAGCTACATAAAACAACCATTACCTGAGTTGTGTATGGATAGTGTGAACTGATGTAAGTATGTGTCTGTATAATATAAATATTAATACAGTAAAATAAATCATACATAAGTATGATAAAATAGCTTTTGTATGAAAGGCTACGGTCTCTCTATAGAATCTGTGATGGAATTATAGTCAAAATTAGACTATAATAGTTAATTATGAGAGTAGAACAGCAGCCTGTTCACACAACAGCTGTAATAAATAAATAAACATGGTTTGGATGAGGCGCTGCAGAATTCCATATATCAAGACTTTGACATTGATCAGGATGAGAGGTCATGTTCAAATAACATCAGGTTTAACTAGTTAGAGTCTAGTAGAGGCTTCTGACATAAAAGTTTCACTCTTGTGAAGATAAAAACCTCTTTTCCAATTTCAGTATCAAACATATAAACAGAATTCTACTTGCACAGACATGCAAGCCAATGATAATATAAGATGAGGGCAGATCTTACAAGTACTAGAACTTGTCTATCAGACATTGTGCCAAGCTTCAGCTTTGAAACTTTTGAAAATTTCAGGAATCAATTTACTGGGACAGAGAGTATCTGTTTCCAAGGAATTTAGTACTGAAACTATAGCTAAAGTCTGACATCCAAATTACACCTTATTTCCTACACTCACCCTTGCTAGATTTCAGATCAAAATCTAGCAATAATCCTCACGAACTAAAGCACAACACTCCACTTCATATGAAACTCTGTATGGACCAAATTCCCTCTTTAAGTTGTACAAAGAGCTCAGATAAGCCTTTTTTAAATAACAACACACATCACAACGTGTGAAAAAGTTGTTTTAGATAAATTTTAAGAGGAGAATTTGTTTTCAAACAGATTTTCACGATTAACACACACTTTAACACTTTCGCGGCGTGTAAATCAAACAAATCTTATATCGAATAAGCGATTCGACGATTAGATCACGAAATCCGAATTTAATACTGACGGTATGGTAGCAATATTAATTCAAAAGAATTTAAAAAAAATTCTGAAATATTCAATTCTTGCTTTCAAATATAACTGGTCGAAGTTTTGACACGTGACAGCCTTCAGACCCCCATCCAGAGCAAACATTCCCACAAGGAAAGTATTTACCCAAGAGAAGATCGGAAATGCCATCATGAAACCTTACTGAAGAAATACAGATCTGGCCAAGAACTGTAAATCATCATCGGCCTCTTTCAAAACTCAGTCCAGACTCAAAATTGAGGATTCCAAGAAAATAATGGAGATAAATTAATAAAGCTTACCACCCACAGATTTGAAACACAATAATTAAAGAAAATATTTAAATTGAAATAATTTTGGGCAGAGATTTCTCTTAAATTCACTATTAAATACTTTTCACTAGTAAAATACCGAATCGCGATCGGGCAGAGCTTCGGCCTGCATTCCCGATAAATTCTCCCGAACTGTTCCCTCTAGTCCACGAACCTCGCTCTTTTATATCTCGTCTCTAGAACGTTCTAGAACTCCCCTGACATGTCGTCCAATACTTCTCCACGCGCTTCCTCTTTGGGATTCCCCCATAAGAATAATTCAGTTATTCTGATATGTTGCCATATCTCGATTTAGGTATAAATAATTATTTACTTGATAAAACTAGATTATCTAGTTCTATCTTGAGAAAATAAGATATTACTGTAGTAAATCTTATTCCTCGATCCAAAATCAAGTAAATTTCCAATTTTCGCGGCTTCAGATAAACTCATTCAAAAGTTATTCAAGTGCGAATTTCAGAAAATTTAAATACTTGATTTAGATTAAATTTGATGCATAAATATATGTTCAGAGGTGTGGAAATCATGAGAACCGTATGCGAAAAGTGTTCATTCCCTTCCATCAACGAGATCTCAAACAATTTCATATCGACGTGTTCAAACTCTGTGGTTTGTGTACACTTCATCGCAAAACTGCTCCTCCAGACTTCAATCATCTCCAACATACAATATTCAATCAGTTTGTAGCAAAATTCTAGGTCTAAATAACGAAATATTTTAATCTAAATAAATCGAATTAGAGGTATAAATTCCCAAATTTTCCCTATAAAACGGGTAATCGTCAGAAAGTGGCCACCTTAGCAAGTCTTCACCATAGACAATCTAGACTGTAATAAAATCTGTATTCTAGTCTATGGTTCCATTGTTTTCTCTAAATAAGAGACCCTACAGACGCACAAAATCATAGTTTCATTATAGATGACAGCACTGTCGCTTAATAAATTCAATATTTAGCTGTAATAACGTAGTTAAAATCTAGCCAAATAGCAAAACAATGCCTGCGCTACAGAACTTCTATATGAAACTAAACTAAGAAGCTATAATTCGTGTCATTAGTGCACAAATATGTTTTGTGGCTCATGTCGGACAGAATTATCAGACTTCCATATAGTGTAACTAATCGAATGATCTAGGAATGTTTTTATCATCTTTCCGCTATGTATCAACTATGTATTACATAGCGCAAAGGTACATTGACTCAAACAGATTTTGTTCAATCGCTCCTTGCACATTGTGAATAAGGCACTAGTTGGCCTCATGCAATGGCGCGTAATTCAAAATTCTAAACTTTGATTTAAATATTGAATTTAGTGTATTTAGGCTAAGTTTTATTAATAGAAGATTAATTAGAAATCCCTAATATATATCTTGCTTAATTTTATTTAGGTTTAATCATGGTTTTAAACCCAAAATCGACTTTGGGTACTTATTTCGTTCTTTAAGAGATTTTGTCTCATCTGTGACACAAACTGACGTTTGTAAGTTATAAATAAACAGTTAAGTATATTTATTAACAAAATAAAACCTTTTCTAATATCTTAGTGTGCTCATACCTAGCCTAAACTAACTCTGAACGTGACTCTATTTTCCAGAATTGAATTACTTAAAACACTATTTATGAAGCTTTTTAAACAGACAACTTCTACTAGAAATCTTTCAAAAGGTGTTTTCCCAAAAATACCAAGCTCTCAGGTAAATATATCATCATTATATGCACCTATAAAACACATTCAATAATTTAGTTTTTAGAAATAACCTTTTGTCATTTTGTATATTTTACAACTGGAAATTCACAATGTTTATTACTTCTTTAAGTAATAAATTCTATTATACTATAAGAAGGACACTTTGAAGTTATCTAATTTATATCAGAATTATAAATCCAATACATACTATAAAAGTTATTGACCTTTTAGAATTTACTAAAATTTATCAAATTTTGCAACGTTGAAATTCCATATTTAGTGATTTCTTACAATTGACAGAATGTTCTGAGCTAATTCTAGTTTTAAAATTATGTACAGATTTAGGATGAACTAAGAAATAACTATTCATAACAATAGACACACATTCTATATTATTTTCAAGTAATAGTCAGTTTTTCAACTGCGTTGAAAAACTCAAAACATTTAGTTTTGCTTATTTCAAATTATTTAAGCAAAGGATTTACTCTAAATCAATTTATCTTTCATCAGCATAATTAGTATACTAATTTATAACCAAATTAATTCAATTTCCAACTTGTATTTTTAGATAAATTGAGAATATTGAATTTTAGAAATATTCATTTTGGTGTTTTGAATTTTCAGGATTACTTCATAACTCAAGGTTGTAGACACCTATCTATCTATATTACCTTTTACTAAAGACTTCCTAGATGAGGAAATTCCTTCAGGATAAATTTTAATCAAGAATTTCAGGAGAAATTAATATATTTGCATGCTTGAAGAGACATAATGGTTTTCCTACATTTAACCCTAAACCAAGCTTTTGTAAGTAATATTAAAATTATTAGTTTATTACTCATCATGCTGCTAAGAAGAATTAAGAAGAAAAGGATTAAATAATGTTATTTTCATAAATGATTTTATTTAAAATTTTCCAAGTCCACTAGCGCCATCTCGTAACGAGTAACAAAACTTCTCAGTACTATATCAAAGACATGCTATTAACTCCGCTACTTGCCGCTGCGCAGCATGGCGCTGGTTTTTCACATAGTACTAAAACTGATTAATAGATATCGCTTCTCTTGACTTCAATTCAAACTTAAAAGTTTTTAAATTATTTTTTTATCTATTATTGTTAATTGAAGATGTAGAATATACCTGTTCGACTTATAATTGATTTAAATATGTTTAATAACTATTCAAAAGAAAAGAAAGGTGTTTTTAGTAGGAAAAGGAAATAAATAATACTATTTTATATAAATATATATTTTTTTTTTTACTGAAACGTTTTCAGATTTCAGATGTGTCTGAAACATGAAAATGTAGTTTCAGGATGTAACAGTTATTGAAAATATGGAAAATTGGTTTTTCAGAAAAGTCGAATATAATTAAAAACTCCTGTGGCTAATTGAAAAGCAATGGTGACGTAGGTTGGACTGTCACAACCGCCCCCTAATTTATAAAGAAGTTTACCGTAATTATAAATTACTTATAATAAACAGTACAACCTATGATCGCCGCAAATCAAAATGAGACAACCATAACAGAAGAGAATGGAAGGAGAGAGGTTCATCAGGAAAAATAAAATTAATTTTAATTTTCTTAACCCCTTTTTCTTTTTTATGTATAAATATATATATATATAAAGTAATTAATCTACCCCAAGTGAAACGACCGCCCATCTCCCCTCCAACCACATCTATTAAGACAGCGCTTAACAGATTATAGTGAAGGCAACAGCCAATTGGAGTTAGTAGGTAATATGGTCAAGGACCATATAAGATTGAAGATATGAACATATATGTTAATCAGGCTTTATAAAACCTTTTTACTGCTCTAATAGATGTGATTGAGTCATTTCCCTGACCCATCATTTCCCCATAACTTTAATTTATAAAATAAATTATGAACATTAGTATTAAATTAATACTAGCTACCAACAATGACTTAATATCAGTCCTGAATGAAATCTTTTCAGAACAACGTATCAATATTGATATCTAGTTTACATTGTATTTATTAAATATGATTCTTATTTAGATAACTAAATAGAAACATTACTCTTAATATGAATATCAAGAACCAACAAGTAGACTTCTCCAATAGCAAAGCTATGAGAGAAAGCCTTCTTATCTACTCAAAGAAGAGATAATCACTATTCTAAATAATTGAATGATGTATGTTAACCTCAAAATGTTAACTAAATAGCTACCTATTAAAATTTAACTTAATCTAAAGGAAAAATTTTTAACACATATTAAGACACAGAATAAGGTTAAAATTTAAATAATAAAATACGAATTTAAGTAATAAAATTTAGCCTACATAACTGTTTGTTTTTTTTTTTTTTTTATATATAGTATTTATTTAAATGGATGGTATTGAAGTTACCTCTAATCTGTTTAGTTTTAGGGTCCATCAATGTATATACATTTGGAAATGGCACAGCACTAACTACATATGGTCCTTCATAAAGCAACTGAAACTTTTTAGTAAGATTCTTCAGTGCTTCTGATTTGTTTAACTTTCGAATCTTTACATAATCTCCTATCTGAAATTCAATCAAACGATGAGATTTGTTAAATCTGACCTGTCTTTTGACACTATTATTTTTCAAATTCTGTGTCACCTGTGCTCTAACATCCTCAATGTTATTTGTCTTATCTAAATGTGGCAGACAATTATCAAATGACATACTGTTACTTGTACCATATAATATTTCATTAGGAGTGAAACCAGTGCTTTCATGGAAAGTATTGTTATACATGGTTTCTATTCTGTTAAGAATAGTCGCCCAATTTTTATGTTTCTTATAGCAATACGTTCTGAATAAACGTCCCAATTCTTTATTTACCCTCTCTGTACTGTTAGGTCGAGGATTTCTAACTGTAGTGTATATAGGCTTTATATTAATATCTTTTAAAGCTTGTTTCCAGCAATCAGATGAGAATTGACTGCCATTATCAGTCATAACTACTTTAGGTCTGATTATTCTAGAGAACTGTTTTAATTTAGCGACTACTGCTCGAGAAGTAGCTTTAGTTAAATTATACAACTTAACGAACTTGCTAAATGAGTCTTGAATTACTAATATGTAAGTAGCCCCAAATCTACCCCTAGGCAAAGGTCCATATAAATCAGCCATTACAATGTCTCCTATTTGTTTTGTTACAATAGGCTTACATTCACCTACATATTTTATATTATCACTTTTAGAAACCTGGCAAATGTGACAAGTTCTCAACAATGTTTTCACAGTTTTGTTCATACCAAGCCAGTAAAATCTATCTTTAAGATATTTGAGAACCTTATAAGCCCCTTGATGACCCATTTCTTTATGAATTTGGAGAATTACTTCTTCTCTCAAATTTGCTGGCAAATATATTACATGTTTGTCTAAATTAATTTTAAAATACAATACCCTATCCTTAATATAACAACGTTGAGCAATTTTCCCTAATTTACCATTTAAATTATTACTAGAATTATTTACAATATTCATAATTGACTGAATCTCTCTATCACTAGCTTGAAAATTAGATATATTTCTCAAGTCAGCTACTAATGTTTTATTTTTATTAATTTCCATATAATGGATTTCTGGACAATAAACCCTATCTTCCTGCATTAAAGATGAATCAGATGGAAACCTAGACAGAACATCGACGGCCACGTTGTCTTTACCTTTTACATGTTCAATAGTATAGTCAAATTGTTCAAGAAAAAGTATCCATCTAATAATCCGACTATTATATAGTTTCCATGACCTAACAAAGGTTAGTGCTTTGTGATCGGTCCTAATTATCAATTTCGCGCCCCTTAGATAAGTTTCAAACTTTCTTAAACAATAGATAATTGCCCAAAATTCCTGTTCGGTAACCGTCCATCTTAATTCTGCGCCCCTCAAAGCTCTACTACAATATCCCAGAATTTTCATTTCGCTGTTATCATCATACTGAAATAACACCCCCGCTAATCCTACTCCTGAACTATCAGTTTGCAAATAGAATGGCCTAGTCATATCAGGATGATGCAACATTATTGTTTTCAAAAATCTATTTTTTTAACTCTTCAAAAGCTACTTGTGCTTCTGGAGTCCAAGACCAACCTTTATTTTTCTTTAATAACTTACACAAAGGTTGAATAATACTATTATAGTCAGGAATGAAACGTCTATAATAATTACAAAGTCCTAAAAATGCTCTTAAATGTTTTATTTTTGTCGGAACCGGAAAATTCTTAATAGATTCAATTTTTCCTGGATCCGTTCTAATTCCCTCTGTAGAAATAATATGACCCAACATTTTTACTTCTTTACAAATGAATTTACATTTTTCAAGGTTGCATGTAAGTCCTGCAGATTTTAATTTGTTTAAAATTATATCAATATGTTCTAAATGCTCTTCTAAAGTACCCTGAGTTAGAATGGCTAAATCGTCTAAATAATTTACACAAAAATGTCTAACCCCAGGCCCCAATATTTGATCCATCGCTCTACTGAAACTACCGACAGAAGTCTTAAGTCCTTGTGGTAAAACATTATACATATAAGATTTCCCATTAAAAGTGAACCCAGTATACTTTTTACTATCTTCTGAGATAGGAATCTGAAAATATGCATTATTAAGATCTATTATACTGATGTAATTAACCCCATGAAATGAATTTAAAACATCTATTTGCATAGGAGGAGCTTCCGCCTCAGCTACCATATGTTTGTTAATTTCCCTTGCATCTAATAGAACTCTAATTGAACCATCAGGCTTTAAAGTGAATGTTAATGGACTACAATAAGGTGTAGAACCTCTAGTTATTATACCCATATCAACCATCTCAGCTAACTTTTCCTCCATTTGTGGTCTATATGCATATGGAACAGGATAAGAACGTCTTATAACCGGGCTATGATCTGTCATTTTTATGACATGTTCATAACAATTTGCACGACCTAATCGTTTAGTAAAAGTGTCATCATGTTTAATCAAAACTTGTTTTAATTTAATTGTTTGTTTCTCATTAAGAGGTATACCTGTTTTAATTTCTTGCAAATACTTTTTGAAGTCAAAGTCACTAGTTACTTTGGCAACTTCTGAAACCCCTTGTCCCTCAAATACATACTCAATAAACGGTATTAATATCCTTTGACCCTTGTAATTAATAATTAATCCTACTGGAGGTGTTTGTAATCTTATATTTACTTTATTTGTTAAAAGCCAATCAAATCCTAAAATTACAGAATGGACTAATTTAGGTACAATCAAAAATCTAATTTCTATTTTAATTTCCCCAAATTTTACTGGTAGTAAAACCATTTGCTGTATTTTGGCACTCTTTTGACCAACAGCTCCACGAATTTGTATTGGTTTAACAGGTAACATGTTTAATTTATTCCCAACTTGTAATTTTAAAGATTCCCAAAATGACTCTGAAATACAAGTGATATCACTGCCTGTATCGACTAAACATTTAACTTGTTTGTCAAATATTTCTACCTCTACCTCAGATTTGATCATTTCTAATCTATCCGCAGTAATATTGTCTTCTTCATCGAATAAAGAAGAAACTTCCCTAGTTTGAATTGAAGAATTTCTATCTAATTCGGCTTGAATTTTTAGTGTTTCCACTACTTGTAGTTTAAAATTAGTAGAATTGGTTACTTTACTACCTAATCCTAAACCTGCTTTACTATTCTGACCTTTGGCAACTATAGGCTTAAGTATTCCATCACCGTGTCTACCTAATGACTGTCCAGGTTCCCATCCGAGATTAAGCATAATTTTTAAAGCAATAGAAGTAAAATTTGCCCCTCCTAATGTTGATGTATTGGGGCGATTTACATCAACATCTACTAGTTTAAATTAGTTGGTTCCGAGTTTACAATTTGAGAAGTATTACCACTAGTGGTATCTACACTATTTACAACATCTGTTTTCGCCAATTGGTTTACTTCACGCGCCGGCCTCTCGCTGAATGATTTCTTCTGTTTGAAGTTGCTCCTGTTGTCCCGTTGTTGGTGTTGACGATGCTGATGATGTTGACCAGATGCCGCAGACTGTTGCACCACACCTGCTTGAGTAGCACTGCTGCGCTTTGGATTAGTTTGTCTGTTCACGTTGTCCAGCTTGCGAAGAAACTCAGTAGCTTGAAGTATGGAAGTATAGTTACTTGTCGACCAAGCATACTGAACCTCTCTAGGAAAATGATTCATAATATCACTTATTAGTTGTCTCTCCTGGATAGGATAAGTCAACATCTTTGCTTGTCCACACAATGTAATGAAGTGACTCAGCATAGACTGCGTTCCATCCCAGGAGTTCTGCACAATTTTCCTCCTTAATTCGTTTTGTTCTGCTTCACCCCAGTACGTGTCCAAAAAGTCCTTTTTGAAGTCCTCAAAATGTGTCCATCTGTCTCTATATATGCGAGCCCAGTTTCTAGAATCCCCTTCCAGGCATTCAATAATTGTATCAATTATATCATTCACCCCCGGTACACATTTTCTCAAATATGCTGTTAGGTCTTCTATGAAGGTCACCGGGTGTTTGCTCTTTGTAGGAAATTTAGGCTTCTCAATAGACATCGGCGCCATCGGATAACACATAGTAGATGGTCCAGGCTGTACTAGAGTTTGTAGATTTGAAGCGCCCCCTTGTATGGACATATCTGCTGATTCTACTGGAGTGGGTGTAGCTGTGACCCTACTTTCCAGCTCAGAGATCTTGCTATTAAGAGTGTTGACCGCTCGTTGTACCATACGTGTCATAAACTGTAGCGAAGTAGCCCTTTTTTCTGCTGGCGGAGGGTCAACTAGGGCAGTCCTACGAGTTACCATGCCAGTTCTCCTCGTCTCCGCTGTCTTGGATTTACTCCTTTCCTTAGGCATTTTGAAAATTTATATTTCACTTAAAACACTCACTATTTGTCACTAACACTAGTTTTAAAATCACTGATTGTAAGAAAAAAAATATCCACTTATCAAATAACTAAAAATTTAAAATCACTGAATCACTGAATTGAATACCATTTACTAATTATAGTTCACATAAACCTAATCATTAAAAACTAACTAAAAGAATTGTCTCACTTTCACTATGAACTAATAAAATAAAGAGTGTCACTTTCACTATCACTTAAAAAAAATTAAATGAGCGTCATTTTTCACTATAACTTAGACTATAAAGAAATAAAGAGTGTCACTTTCACTAAAACTTACTAATTATTTGATACACTTATTAAGTAGTCACTGTCTAAATAATATCACTATGCACTGGCACTTTCTTAAATATTTCCTGAAACAAAACCCACTTATAAAAAAACTCACACTAACACTTGAGTAATGAACTGAAACCAACCTATAACACAACACTAGAATTTACTGACAATAAAACCTCTTAAAAGTTGATAGATCCTCAAAGGTTGACTGGCAGAAAATACCTCCAGGATCAAGTCCGCTTTGTATTTTACACTAGGTATTATCTTCAAAAGTTTAATAAATAAATAAATAAGTAAGCGCTATAAGATTAAATTCTATTTTAGTTTATTCAATAAAATTCCACATCTGTGATATAAATAAATAATTAGTCAGTTATCCTCCCAACACCCTATACTTGTAATAAACTAAGTTAAATTGTATAGTTTAATTTGTAATAAAAAGTTAACTTGTTTAATGAAATAAAATTTCCAACATAATTTTCCCTGCATAATGGTGTTTATGAACACTAAATTATGAGTATGTACCTATTTGTATGCTATTCTAACCAAACAACCATATCAAATAAACCTTTTTCCTAAAGTTGATCGGAGAGAAAATTCCTCGGAAATGATTTACATCTGATAGTGGCGTTTCCAACTATACATAAAGAAGTTAGTAATCATGTCAAATGTTGAATTATTAGTGGCACACATATTTTCCCTAATGGTACACAAGATCTACTCTTAACAAGAATTCAAAACAATGTCTATGTGAGAGCATTTTTTTCCTTTTATTTTTATTTCAGATTGTAATGACAGATATGTACAACTACTATTATTATGAAACTACTTTCCCAAATAGCAATCTACTCAAACTTGACTATTTTGTTAATTTTATTCTATCTAGACTACACAATTGTTATCCACTATGTAATTTCATTCTATTATTGAACCTAATTACCTAAACTGAAATTTTTCTAGCAAATCTATTTTAAATAGTACTTGTGTATTAATTCTCTTTACTTCAGATAACAGTTTCTAATTCTACTCTGGTATAACTAACTTGCTTTTGTAAGTTAGTTATGTGGAATGAGTTTAAAATAGAACAAACTAGTAAAAAAAAAGTATCTAATGAAGTAAACATTAGTTCAACGCAACCTTATACTTTAACGAATGTCAAATCAAGTTATTAGATCTATTAACCAGAATTATGTTCACAACATGCTTAAGTGTTATGTGAATCCGTCCTAAGTATTCATTTTAAGACTTTGGTTACTGAAATTCACCAACAAATATGTATAGGTAACTTTAGAGTTACCCACTAAGTTTCATCTCACCTACTTATGTACCTAAAACATACTAAAGACTTCTGGTATACGGTCACACATAGGAATATTCATTAAATCTATATAGTCTAGCTTTAAAACATACCCAAAACAATTCCAACACAGCCACTATGAAGTTAAGTTAAGTTAACACCTTTTGAAAGACCTCCAACATGAAAAACCAACAAGATTGTTTCCGACAATTTTACTTTTTCACAATTAACTTTAACACTTAACATTTCAACTCACTAAATGCACTTTTTAGTTATTATTTAACTGGTTATCTACGTACTTGTAAAACTTTGGAACGAAAAACAATTTCAAAACAAACTCAATTTTATCTGTCAAAATTTTTCTCGTATTTTTTTTTTTTTTTTTTTGAAAATCATGGACTTGGGCTCTAGTGTGTCCAAATTTCAAAGAAATGAACCATATTAGTTTAAAATGTCAAAATAACATGTAGTATGGCGCTGTCAGTCTATTATTTGTATTGCGTTCGAAGATCGCTCGTTTGTTTACTAATAGTAATGATAATAAATAAATTGTAAATGTAAAATTTGTTTATCGATAAAATCATCTAAGTGATAAAATAACATCACGGCGTGTTTGTTTAATTTACGCACCGTGTCGACATGGCAAAGTTCCTATCTTAATGATGAAAGGTAAATACAGACAGCACCTGTCTCGTTTCTTGTCTTTCTCTATTCGCGAATATCATTATTTATTTGCACATACTTCCGTATCATGTGCATACGTGTTTTAAAATGTCTTGTACATGTTTAACTAACTTGGCAAACACATTCGCCAATCTCCTCGCCCCCTATTCAACACTAACCACTAATAAATCTACTATCAAGTTTGGCAAACATGTTTGGCCAATATTTTGGTCGTCTCCTTTTCTATAAAATAATCCTAAATCTCGTTTAGCTAGTATTCTCGCCCGCCCAACTACTTTTGTCGAGCACGTCATGTCACAAATGTAAATTTTAATGTGATATAGAGTTAAGTTACCTACTTATTCATATTAAGTCAAACTTCAAAGAATTACCTATGTAATCAAGAATTAAATCAATAAATAACCATACATAAAGTATGTACCTTAGTACAAAACGCCACAAACTATTTTATACCATAGCCATAATTAAACGAACATTAATTGAATTATCGATACTTTACTTATTCGATATTACGTCTAATCGAGTCGATTTTTAGATATAATTTTAATAGAAATTTCTTTTTATTTAAATTTATTATCCTATCTTATTCTAAACTTTAGAAAAACAATTAACTAACTAATTCAACGTACAATAACTATTATTAGAAATAGATTTATTATCAATGTAAGAACATCAAAATTGTCTATTTATAACTTGTTCCGGTTTTAAATGTAATTATTTGACCTATTAATGACGTATAGTTAATTTTACCAATAAAAGAATACTTTTTATCATTTCGAAACAATACTTCTTACTTTTCAAATAAAATTGAATAAAATCGTTAATCGAATCGATAAAGTTCAAAGTAATGTCTGTTCATGCCCTTATCTGGTCATGTCTATATTGACCCTTATTTCCTGTCAAACTAACCTATGTAATTTCTTGTTTTACAAAATTTTTATCTTAAATTTCTCTTGTTTTCAATGAAAATGTCCGTAAATCCACTGAAAAAGGAAATGAACACCTCGCAATTTTTTTCCGCAGTAAGTTTTAACCTGTTTTATCAACATTTTGTTTGCAATTTTGTATGTAAAATTCTACTAACAATGTTTTGCTTGCAAAATTCTAAAAACTGTTTTTGTTTTATTTCCAGCTTATCCAGCACGCTTATCTCTCTCTCTATATTTCCGCAAGCTTACACTAACATAACAAGAGGACGCACATTGGGAAATTTAGTACAAAAATGAAAATTTGAAGAATGAAAGTAAACAACATACCAAGTGACTGTTTTTAGTGTAGTGAAAATGTTTTAGATGTAATTTACGAAGAACAACACCGATAAACGCTATATTAAAGAACCGTACACATAAGAAAACACACAAAAATCATAAAAAAATAAACAATAACCATAAAAAAAGCTGAAAAAGAAACACACCAATAAATACACCTGGAGCTATTACACTCACAGCTGTTTTCATTTGTATAACCCATTGTCTACAGTATGTATACTAAAATTATAAAGTCTTAATCTAGGGTGCAGGTATCCCTAATACGGATAGCCGCATATCCTTCACCTTGGAAAGGCCAAGTGCAATGGTTTCGGATCTTCGGTTTTTTCTTGTTCAGGAGAACAAGAGAGCTAACCGGTCGGGCTCTAGCACAGCTTAGTTCCCACCGAGAGGTATCCACTGGCTCTAATCGCGGGCAAATATAAGTATTCTATATTTTATCCCCAATACTGAATACTTACAATCGCAACGGGTATGCAGCGAACCATAGTTATAAGCTTTTTCTATATTTTATTTTTACTTAGTATTAAATCTGAACGCCCCCAAGAAGTAAAACCCCTTTGCTAGCTGTATAACTATAGCAGAAAGCTTGCACACAACTTAAAAATTAACATGCAATAAGCGACTCTGAATATCAATTCCTTTAAACATTTGAGACCCATTATCCTGGTCACGGCACCATTGTAGCTTATGGTCCTAGCTATCTCTAAATGAATAAAAGATTAAGATATTAAATCATTAAATATTATTATTAAACTAATCCTGGTCACGTGGACCATTGTAGAATGAACTCTCTTACTATGCTAAAGTGAACTAGCTGAATGTGAGAAAGAAGTCTAATATTATTGACCCCAATGTTTGGCTGTTTGTTGTGATCGACTAAATGGTTAGGACACTACGTTGTGTAATTTTTTGTTTCAGTATCCCATAGTTAGGTTCTTTTTTAATAAGGTATGTTCAAAGTACAATGATTTCAGAGACGCTTAATCTTATAGCTAATTACCTAAAGCAAGCTGAAATGAATTATAAATATATAAATACAAATAAATAAATAAATAGTGTTTATTAAGCATGACAGTGGATAATAGTTATATTTTAAATAAGTAAAGAAAGAGTAAGTGTAATAAGTATAGTGTTTGTGGATAGGAATTTTTGGATAAGGATAGGGTATAGTGAATCTAGGCCCAGGCTAATACCCTGATGGCTTGTGGCCCAGGGCATTGCCCTGGGGAGCTACGTCCAACCTCCCCTCTAGCTCTTTCCGGTCCCAGTCCAACGCAAACGAGGCGCTCCAGTATACTTAAGCACAACAGTGGTGCAGCAAAAGAGAGTATAAGGCAAAGGAATGTGAAAACCCAGTTTCAACAATCAGTTAAATGGAAAAACATCCAGTTTAACAAATGCCCACTCCAGTTACTGCCACCAAGTACTCATAAACAGATATTTCATATGCAATTCTTAGAGCGTCTATTCAGAACATATCTAAGAAATTACAGTGTTATGCATTGTCGGATTGCGTACAATCAGGACAAAGATGTAATGCGTCACAATCTGAGCATGAAGAGGATGGCGTAGCCAGAACCTTTCAGAAATGTCTCTCCTTCCACAGGAGTGGAGATCTTGGAGGCAAGTCCTACTTGTCTGGGACGCAGATCCTATAGACTTCAGCCAGAAGGGAACTGTATAGTGTGCGGGTCTCGGCAAATGCAGAGGTGAACTGTCTACATAGGGCTTACTTCACCAAGATATCCTCCTCTGAATAGTCTCAGGATCGTAGGACAGAGCTCAACTACTCAAGCAAAAGACAGGGTGTTTCACAACGCATAGCGGAGAGAAGAAGAATAAAGATTATAGTGACTCGACGAATCAAGCCACTTGTTGTATAGTTTATGTAGTGTGTATGCTTGTGTAGGCATATCTGTTATGAGACTCAGCGCTCAGCACATGAAATGGCATCCATCAAAGAGGATATTATGTTCAAATCCATGTTGAACAAATAAATAGTTATATTTCAAATATAAACTGGGTCTTCTCAAATGAGAGGTAGGGTTTGGATAAGACAATATTAAATTGTCAGGAGTTAAATAAAACACTTTGCACAGTATTCATTTACTCAACCAACCGTGTACCAATGCTATGAGTTTCCCATGGTGTGAAAATTAAGTCAGAGACTTATGTGTGATCCAACATATGGCTTCAATATAAAGAAACACAGGAGGACTTTTGTCTTTAATTGGTTTTACCCAACAGTTATGAACCGAAAGGTATCACAAATCAAAAACGGTAATCCGGATATCGACAAAGCCAGGAAACCAACGGACATCTGGTAAGGTGAATGACCAACAATCGTGCGAATCAGGCTGTGGGTGGAGTCCTTAATAGTGCGTTGTCCCCAAGCCGCTCGGCTCGTAAGATTACACTACTAAGGGTCCAAGCAAACATCCAGACGACACCATAATTGGCCAAATTAGTGTAAAATGACACTAAGGCATTTGATCAATCAATATACCATGATCAGCCAACGGCCTGTAGTGTGATTTAGTAGATACACAGCTTCAAATCCTAACACGGTCTTTTGACTTTGGGAAATGAAGAGTGTTTACCGTACTACCAAAACGATATCCATGAGAGGCCCTATAGTAAAACACATTTTGTTGAAGTCATATTCTGATCACCCATAGTCCATTAAAGACTATAAGTTACTTTAGAAATCACCATCAACTCACAGCAAATTCCACATTATCTCATCACTGTAGCCAGACGTCAACCAGAAAACTAGGTGAGTCAGACCACAACGGCAAGTTACCTCACTCTTCGAGCTTCAAGCCAGCGGTAAAGCTTCAATCTATCCACTCTAGAGCTACATAAAACAACCATTACCTGAGTTGTGTATGGATAGTGTGAACTGATGTAAGTATGTGTCTGTATAATATAAATATTAATACAGTAAAATAAATCATACATAAGTATGATAAAATAGCTTTTGTATGAAAGGCTACGGTCTCTCTATAGAATCTGTGATGGAATTATAGTCAAAATTAGACTATAATAGTTAATTATGAGAGTAGAACAGCAGCCTGTTCACACAACAGCTGTAATAAATAAATAAACATGGTTTGGATGAGGCGCTGCAGAATTCCATATATCAAGACTTTGACATTGATCAGGATGAGAGGTCATGTTCAAATAACATCAGGTTTAACTAGTTAGAGTCTAGTAGAGGCTTCTGACATAAAAGTTTCACTCTTGTGAAGATAAAAACCTCTTTTCCAATTTCAGTATCAAACATATAAACAGAATTCTACTTGCACAGACATGCAAGCCAATGATAATATAAGATGAGGGCAGATCTTACAAGTACTAGAACTTGTCTATCAGACATTGTGCCAAGCTTCAGCTTTGAAACTTTTGAAAATTTCAGGAATCAATTTACTGGGACAGAGAGTATCTGTTTCCAAGGAATTTAGTACTGAAACTATAGCTAAAGTCTGACATCCAAATTACACCTTATTTCCTACACTCACCCTTGCTAGATTTCAGATCAAAATCTAGCAATAATCCTCACGAACTAAAGCACAACACTCCACTTCATATGAAACTCTGTATGGACCAAATTCCCTCTTTAAGTTGTACAAAGAGCTCAGATAAGCCTTTTTTAAATAACAACACACATCACAACGTGTGAAAAAGTTGTTTTAGATAAATTTTAAGAGGAGAATTTGTTTTCAAACAGATTTTCACGATTAACACACACTTTAACACTTTCGCGGCGTGTAAATCAAACAAATCTTATATCGAATAAGCGATTCGACGATTAGATCACGAAATCCGAATTTAATACTGACGGTATGGTAGCAATATTAATTCAAAAGAATTTAAAAAAAATTCTGAAATATTCAATTCTTGCTTTCAAATATAACTGGTCGAAGTTTTGACACGTGACAGCCTTCAGACCCCCATCCAGAGCAAACATTCCCACAAGGAAAGTATTTACCCAAGAGAAGATCGGAAATGCCATCATGAAACCTTACTGAAGAAATACAGATCTGGCCAAGAACTGTAAATCATCATCGGCCTCTTTCAAAACTCAGTCCAGACTCAAAATTGAGGATTCCAAGAAAATAATGGAGATAAATTAATAAAGCTTACCACCCACAGATTTGAAACACAATAATTAAAGAAAATATTTAAATTGAAATAATTTTGGGCAGAGATTTCTCTTAAATTCACTATTAAATACTTTTCACTAGTAAAATACCGAATCGCGATCGGGCAGAGCTTCGGCCTGCATTCCCGATAAATTCTCCCGAACTGTTCCCTCTAGTCCACGAACCTCGCTCTTTTATATCTCGTCTCTAGAACGTTCTAGAACTCCCCTGACATGTCGTCCAATACTTCTCCACGCGCTTCCTCTTTGGGATTCCCCCATAAGAATAATTCAGTTATTCTGATATGTTGCCATATCTCGATTTAGGTATAAATAATTATTTACTTGATAAAACTAGATTATCTAGTTCTATCTTGAGAAAATAAGATATTACTGTAGTAAATCTTATTCCTCGATCCAAAATCAAGTAAATTTCCAATTTTCGCGGCTTCAGATAAACTCATTCAAAAGTTATTCAAGTGCGAATTTCAGAAAATTTAAATACTTGATTTAGATTAAATTTGATGCATAAATATATGTTCAGAGGTGTGGAAATCATGAGAACCGTATGCGAAAAGTGTTCATTCCCTTCCATCAACGAGATCTCAAACAATTTCATATCGACGTGTTCAAACTCTGTGGTTTGTGTACACTTCATCGCAAAACTGCTCCTCCAGACTTCAATCATCTCCAACATACAATATTCAATCAGTTTGTAGCAAAATTCTAGGTCTAAATAACGAAATATTTTAATCTAAATAAATCGAATTAGAGGTATAAATTCCCAAATTTTCCCTATAAAACGGGTAATCGTCAGAAAGTGGCCACCTTAGCAAGTCTTCACCATAGACAATCTAGACTGTAATAAAATCTGTATTCTAGTCTATGGTTCCATTGTTTTCTCTAAATAAGAGACCCTACAGACGCACAAAATCATAGTTTCATTATAGATGACAGCACTGTCGCTTAATAAATTCAATATTTAGCTGTAATAACGTAGTTAAAATCTAGCCAAATAGCAAAACAATGCCTGCGCTACAGAACTTCTATATGAAACTAAACTAAGAAGCTATAATTCGTGTCATTAGTGCACAAATATGTTTTGTGGCTCATGTCGGACAGAATTATCAGACTTCCATATAGTGTAACTAATCGAATGATCTAGGAATGTTTTTATCATCTTTCCGCTATGTATCAACTATGTATTACATAGCGCAAAGGTACATTGACTCAAACAGATTTTGTTCAATCGCTCCTTGCACATTGTGAATAAGGCACTAGTTGGCCTCATGCAATGGCGCGTAATTCAAAATTCTAAACTTTGATTTAAATATTGAATTTAGTGTATTTAGGCTAAGTTTTATTAATAGAAGATTAATTAGAAATCCCTAATATATATCTTGCTTAATTTTATTTAGGTTTAATCATGGTTTTAAACCCAAAATCGACTTTGGGTACTTATTTCGTTCTTTAAGAGATTTTGTCTCATCTGTGACACAAACTGACGTTTGTAAGTTATAAATAAACAGTTAAGTATATTTATTAACAAAATAAAACCTTTTCTAATATCTTAGTGTGCTCATACCTAGCCTAAACTAACTCTGAACGTGACTCTATTTTCCAGAATTGAATTACTTAAAACACTATTTATGAAGCTTTTTAAACAGACAACTTCTACTAGAAATCTTTCAAAAGGTGTTTTCCCAAAAATACCAAGCTCTCAGGTAAATATATCATCATTATATGCACCTATAAAACACATTCAATAATTTAGTTTTTAGAAATAACCTTTTGTCATTTTGTATATTTTACAACTGGAAATTCACAATGTTTATTACTTCTTTAAGTAATAAATTCTATTATACTATAAGAAGGACACTTTGAAGTTATCTAATTTATATCAGAATTATAAATCCAATACATACTATAAAAGTTATTGACCTTTTAGAATTTACTAAAATTTATCAAATTTTGCAACGTTGAAATTCCATATTTAGTGATTTCTTACAATTGACAGAATGTTCTGAGCTAATTCTAGTTTTAAAATTATGTACAGATTTAGGATGAACTAAGAAATAACTATTCATAACAATAGACACACATTCTATATTATTTTCAAGTAATAGTCAGTTTTTCAACTGCGTTGAAAAACTCAAAACATTTAGTTTTGCTTATTTCAAATTATTTAAGCAAAGGATTTACTCTAAATCAATTTATCTTTCATCAGCATAATTAGTATACTAATTTATAACCAAATTAATTCAATTTCCAACTTGTATTTTTAGATAAATTGAGAATATTGAATTTTAGAAATATTCATTTTGGTGTTTTGAATTTTCAGGATTACTTCATAACTCAAGGTTGTAGACACCTATCTATCTATATTACCTTTTACTAAAGACTTCCTAGATGAGGAAATTCCTTCAGGATAAATTTTAATCAAGAATTTCAGGAGAAATTAATATATTTGCATGCTTGAAGAGACATAATGGTTTTCCTACATTTAACCCTAAACCAAGCTTTTGTAAGTAATATTAAAATTATTAGTTTATTACTCATCATGCTGCTAAGAAGAATTAAGAAGAAAAGGATTAAATAATGTTATTTTCATAAATGATTTTATTTAAAATTTTCCAAGTCCACTAGCGCCATCTCGTAACGAGTAACAAAACTTCTCAGTACTATATCAAAGACATGCTATTAACTCCGCTACTTGCCGCTGCGCAGCATGGCGCTGGTTTTTCACATAGTACTAAAACTGATTAATAGATATCGCTTCTCTTGACTTCAATTCAAACTTAAAAGTTTTTAAATTATTTTTTTATCTATTATTGTTAATTGAAGATGTAGAATATACCTGTTCGACTTATAATTGATTTAAATATGTTTAATAACTATTCAAAAGAAAAGAAAGGTGTTTTTAGTAGGAAAAGGAAATAAATAATACTATTTTATATAAATATATATTTTTTTTTTTACTGAAACGTTTTCAGATTTCAGATGTGTCTGAAACATGAAAATGTAGTTTCAGGATGTAACAGTTATTGAAAATATGGAAAATTGGTTTTTCAGAAAAGTCGAATATAATTAAAAACTCCTGTGGCTAATTGAAAAGCAATGGTGACGTAGGTTGGACTGTCACAAGCCACGATCTAAAAGATCTTGTTTTGTTTGCTGCGCGTATCAGAAATTGCATCGCCGTTATAAACAATTTAAACCAAAAAGAGTATTTGTATTCAGTTGAAATCTTTCATACAATTGTTAGCAAACTTACGCCTATTTTATATAGTCAGTGGAAAGAGTTCGCCTTTCATAACGGAGCGAATTGTTCACTGTCAAAACTTGAACTTTTGTCTGAGTTTTTGAACATCGAAGCACTGAAGCATAGTCGTTTTGGTATTACTGTGGATTTTATAAGACCAAATAATAGTGTTACACGGCGTGAACGCGATAATGTACATACAATAACTGCGCGTAACACTGACATTTGTAAATATTGTGATTTGAAACACAAGCTTTCAGATTGTAAAGATTTTAAGGCTTTGTCTTTAGAAGACAAGTGGGCTTACTTACGAAAAATTAAAATTTGTTTTAAATGTCTCAAATCAAAGTCTCACCGTTGGAAGTTATGTAAAATAAATCGCTGTGGTGTGGACGGCTGTACTCGTTTTCATCATCCGTTGTTACATCCACCTACTACTGTGCCTCAGGTTTCACACATAGACACATCCGTTGATACACAATGTTCTAACCCTATTGATAACACGCCGTGCATTAGTAGCAATACGGCACCTCCCAGTGATAAAAACATTGTTATTACCAATGCCGCGAAATCACCTGACAATGCTGTGTTTTTAAAGATGGTGGCGGTTGAAGTGAGCGGTCCGAATGGTACTTTTAGCACTTATGCCCTACTCGACGACGGGTCAACGGCGACGCTGATCGATTCTGAGGTTGCTCGCCATATTGGTGCGGTGGGACCTGCTGGTTCGATCAGGGTTGACGGTGTGGCTGGTATGTCCAGTTATACTCCAGTGCAGTATGTTAGTTTTTCTATAAAAGGTAAAAACAGTTCAGATCTTTTTACTGTTTCTAATGCTAGGACAATTGACTCGCTTTCCTCATTCACACAGAGTATAAGTCATGAGTGTTTGACAAAATATCCTTACTTAAACGATATAGTGCCGCTACTTGTACATGACAATGTTACTCCTAAAGTTCTCATCGGGGCGGATAATTGGTTTTTGTCTGTTGTTCGTGATATCAGGGAAGGTACTAGGAAACAACCCGTTGCTACTCGCACTGCTTTAGGTTGGGTATTACACGGCGAAACAAATAGTTCGTGGGTGAAACATGTTTTTGTAAATAAAGCTCTTTCTTATGATGTAAATAGTGATTCTACTATGGATCAATTAATTAAAGATTATTTTCGCCTGGACTCCATAGGCATTTCTAAACACGAGTCCTTGTTAAGTGATAATGAAAAGTGTGCCTTGAATATTTTAGACTCTACAGCCAAACGTCTTTCGAGTGGTAGATTTGAGGTTGGTCTGTTATGGCGGAAAGAAAAATTTGACGCTCCTGACAGTTACCCTCACGCACTTGCCAGGTTTTATGGTATCGAAAAGCGTATGGCTAGAGAACCTGATCTAAAAAAATCTTATTTCACATTCATGCATAATATGTTAGATAAGGGTTATGCTGAAGAGTGTCCTAGAAACACTTTTCATGATTCCGTTGGTCTACGTTCGCTTAATAATGTGCGTTGGTATTTGCCACATTTTGCTGTTGTGCATCCCCAGAAAAAGAAACTAAGGATAGTTCACGATGCTGCTGCAAAGACTGCCGGTGCCAGTCTCAACTCTCTTTTGCTTCCTGGCCCGGATCTCCTTCAATCTTTAATTTTCATTTTGTTTAGATTTCGTGAAGGGCGCATTGCCTTAACCGCGGATGTAAAGGAGATGTTTCCACAAATTAGGATCAAGGTTGAGGACCGCGACGCTTTGCGTTTTATTTGGAGAGAGGATCCTGGCCAAGAAATAAAAGAATATAGGATGACTTCTGTAATTTTTGGCGCTGTTTGCAGCCCATGTACGGCCTTATACATAAAAAATAGAAATGCGCAAGAGTTACAGAATTCACACCCAGCCGCATGTGAGGCTATAATCCATAATCATTACATGGATGACTATTTGGGAAGTTTAGATGATGTGAAGGAGGCTTCGCAGCTTGCTGCTGATATAGTTAAGGTTCACGCAGCAGCTGGCTTCGAAATGCGAGGATGGGTGTCAAATCATCCCGCCGCTCTTTCAGATATTCCTCACGATCTAAGAGCTCCTGTTGTTGCTGAAAATGTGAATGTAGGCCCAGAAACTTCTGTGAAAACTTTGGGACTCGTTTGGCATCCCACTAGTGACGTTTTTAGTTTTCGCGAAAATACTAGTAATATTGAAGGTGCAAAGCTGACGAAGCGACAAATCTTATCGCAATTGATGAGTGTATATGACCCTTTAGGTTTTCTTACACCTCTAGTTATTCAAGGCCGCATCTTGTTTCAACAAATTTGGCGTTCTGGCGTTGACTGGGATACAGAATTATCCCCCACTATAGTCAAAGAGTGGCGTTCTTGGTCAGAGCGTTTAAGAGCTGTCACTTCCAGCACTAAAATTCCTCGTTGGTACAGAAGTGGGTTTACAGGTAAGCATATCGTTGACAGACAGCTTCACGTTTTCGCTGACGCAAGCGAGGAAGCGTATGCGTGTGTCGCATACTTTCGTTTTACATTTTCTGACGCTTCTGTAAAGCTCGCCTTGATCGGTGGAAAAGCACGTTTAGCGCCTCTTAAACCCTCTTCTATACCGCGTCTGGAACTTCAGGCAGCTCTTATTGCAGCTCGTTTTGCTGAAGCCATTAAAGATGGTCACAAGGTCCATATAAATTCCACCTTTTTCTGGAGTGACTCTACAACTGTGTTGAGTTGGATCCGCAGTGACGCGCGGACATTCAAGCCTTTTGTGGCCAATCGTATTGGCGAGATTACAGAGCTTACCGATCACAAAAATTGGAGATATGTCCCAGGAGGTTTGAATGTCGCTGATGACGCAACAAGGTTGAAGAGTCACGACCTTGATTTAAAGAGATGGTTCTTTGGCCCAGACTTTTTATTGCTTTCCACTTTTGAATGGCCTCAAGAGCTATCTCCGTCTGGTTCTTCCTTTGCTTTGGAGGAGCTAAAACCCTTCAAGGCAATGGTAGGGCTGACCCAGCTGGATCGGTTACCTTCACCGGTAACTCCAGATGCCGCTCGTTTTAGTAAGTGGCTACGTTTTGTTCGCGCGACTGCGCGCACTTATCAGTGTGCTTATAAGTTTCGGTCCCTTTTACATCAAAATTCTAATTTACCTAACCAATCTTCGATCTCACCGCTGACAGCCTCAGATATTCAGAATGCCGAAAGAGTTATCTTTAAAAAGTCACAGATAGACAGTTTTGACTCCGAATTTCGTCTCCTTATCGACTCCAAGCCCTTGCCCAAATCCATCAAGCTATTTAAACTTTGCCCAATATTGGACGAGAACCAACTTCTTCGTTTGGACAGCCGTATTCAGCGAATGAGAGACCTTGATGCTGATACTGCGTCACCGATTATTCTGGATGGTCGTCACCCAGCTGTTCGTCTTTTTATTCACCACCACCACGTTAAATCAGGACATTGTAATAACGAGATGGTTTACAACGAACTAAAGCAACATTTTTGGATTTTTGGATGTCGGAATGCAATCAAAGCTGTTGTGAGGGACTGCCAACTATGTGTGAAGCGCCGAGCAAAACCACGTTGTCCGCCGATGGGTGACCTTCCCGATGTTCGACTTGATCACCACAAGCGGCCTTTCACAAACGTGGGTCTTGATTACTTCGGGCCTATTGATGTCTCTATTGGCCGCCGCAGGGAGAAACGATACGTCGCGCTTTATACGTGTATGACAACACGCGCCGTCCATCTCGAGATCGTATCTTCCCTTTCTACAGACTCAGCAATTTCAAGTCTCCGAAGGTTCATTGCACGTCGTGGGATACCATCCAAGATTTTGAGCGACAATGGCACAGCCTTCGTAGGAGCCAGTCGACAGTTAAAGGAGTTTTACAGTCAAGCTGTGGAAGACTTCGCTGCGAACGCAAAGATTCAGTGGAGCTTCATTCCTCCAGCCTCTCCGTTTATGGGCGGTTGCTGGGAAAGGCTTGTCCGCACTATCAAGACAGCCCTCTCAGTGACGTTAAAGGATAGAGCTCCAAAAGAAGAACTTCTGGCCACATTATTATTAGAAGCTGAAGCTCTGGCCAATTCACGTCCTCTAACATACGTAACTCATGGTGACCACATAGAGAGCTTAACCCCGTTCCATTTTCTAATCGGCGTCTCCTCCAACCAGCAACTGCCCTACCCTCTGGACGATGGAGTATTTCACCACAGAAATGAATGGCAGAAAGCTCTTCGCCTTTCAGAGCATTTTTGGAAGAGGTGGCTACGCGAATATTTGGTATGCCTACGACCTCGAAACACAGAAAGTCGGAATGACAATTTCCAAGTCGGTGACGTAGTGTTAGTTTGCGACAGTCAAGTACCACGAGGAGCATGGCTTTTGGGCAGAGTTTCCAGATTATATCCAGGGGCTGATGGAGTCGTGAGAGTTGTCGATGTCGTCACTAAGGGTGGAACTTTAAAGAGACCCGCGAGGAAGCTGGCTCGTCTGTCCTCACACCAAGTGGTGTAGCTTCGCTACACGGGGGGACTATGATGAAAACTCCATTGTATCTGTATAGTTTTACTCTCCTTTTGTAAACCTTTATTTTAATCTAATCTCTAATTGTCCTGTCTGTCATTGTTTAGAATATTATATGTGTCAACCCTGGATTGAGCTGCTTTTAATTAACTCTCTTTTTTATTATTTCGCTATCGAAGCCTTCTTCCTACACAATCACATTTTTCCTATACTTACAAAAATTGCATCGTGAATGCATAAAATAATTTAAAATCTTATTTAATGGCTGTTTCATCTTAATCGACTATTAAACATTTGTAAAAATGTTTCTTTCGGATGCGAGGGTTTCCTCACATTGATGAAACAACGCTGGCCTACAGCGTAACAAGTGATAGCAAAATTCGACGAGTCGTGTAAGCCTTTCGGTAGCTTAGTTGGTCAGAGCATCGGCCCGGGTTCCCAAAGGCGCGGGTTCGAATCCCGCCTGAAAGCTACTTATAGGGCTCGTGGTTTTTTACTATCACATTTATCCTATACTTACAAAAATTGCATTGTGGATGCATAAAAATAATTTAAAATCTTATGTATCATATTATGTTAAAAGTGCGTCATTAATCAGAACGATAAATGCTTATGTTAACAATCACGTTATTAACTTGCAATAGGCATGAAACACAAAATGAAAAGCTAATAGGATTAAGTAGGGATAATCAAACCTTCAGGTTTCTTTATTGTATTTTTCTTGGTAAAAATAATTATAATAAAATTAGCAGTCTCTTTAAACACTTTTATTTGTTTGCTACCTGTATCCATGTTATTATTATTTTTTATACTATCGATGTTGGCTTCTGGTCTACCTCTCCATAACTATCGCATCAATGACTTGGCAAAATTTTTAACTACGTAATAATTGGTACGTAGGTATCTGATACAGGGTGTAGGTTTAACGCGCTCGTTAAACGGCAGATCGTGGCAGATAGTGGCAGAATGTGGCAAAAAATAGCGGCGGCGCGTGCGCACCGAAGTTCGGCGGTTGTGGCGCCATCTGCCGGGGTAGATAAGATAGCTGCTGAAATATCGACGATTGAGAGATTACGGTAATGGGGGTACGAATTGGTGACAATTGGACTAATGGGGTTTAAAAAATTGACTCCGGTTGATACTTTCGGTATTTTTTACGGTTTCAAACGCATCAGCACCCTGTGTAAATGCCGGTTTATTGATAAAGGTATTATTTGTAAAACTACTTATTATTAGAAATAGTATAGGTTGTAAGTATTTGATTGAATCAGGCGTCACTTGGCGGAAGTCCCTAACCATTGTGAAAAATAAATATATGTAGCTTTCTTCCGCAAATAATCGCAAAACTTGCACCTTCACCGATCACACTACTCTACACGTGTTTCGCCCCAACCCGGGGCATCCTCAGGAGATGTTTGTCCGTATGCAATCCAGCACCGATTCGGTGCTGGATTGCATACGGACAAATTTAGTTGTTTGTTCCCATTAGTTAGTATACCTAGGTTTATTACAAGCTTTTTACTAACTTGCCATGTTAGTTAGTTAGTTAGTTAGTGGGGGACAAATCGTGTCCGATGGAGCGGAAATTTTGTATACAGGTTTGGTTTAGATGACAATACAATATTAAAGTACAGTCAGCAAAAAAGCTTGTCATAAAAATGAAATTTTTACTAAAAACTTATTTTTACAATCAAATAATAAAAATCATAAAAAAATTCTCGAAAGACAAGATCATCCAGCAACAGAACTCCGAAATTGAAGTTGACCTACAGCGTGTGAGTAATCCACCGCGCATAACTTAGCTTCGTTCGTAAACAAACCTCAAAATATTTAATGTTACAGAAACAGCCTATCACCCAATTACGGAATACTTAGAGCCGTGTAACGCGTTTTATTGCGGCACGCGGGTCACGGGCGGCCGACCAAAGCCGTGGGCGGGCGCCATCGTCACCGCCAAAGAGCTTAGACTAAATACTGAGGTAACTCAGTCCTCCGCCTCGCTCTAGGCAGCCATGTGTCACTAAGATGCTTGAGCTGCCTAAAAGCAACACCAACTTCCTTCTCAATTCTTTCACTGTTAGAGCTGCTCAGCTCTGGAACAGACTTCCGCTGGACGTCCAGGATAGTCGAAAGGTCCAGTCTTTTAAAAAGAAACTCAAAGCGCACTTTCTTGAACAATGAGTCACACCAATGGTTTTTGTTATCAGCATATTTAAAAAATATGTAACTCGAGAAAAAAGAATCTGTTTTTATTTTTTTCCTATCTTCAAAAATGACTGAGATATTAAACGTTAAAGTACGGCCTCCGAGGAAAATTTGGGTGAACCAATGGCATTAACGTTTGACGTCACGTCGCACTTCCGTATACCTACATAGAATCCTTTGGCTATATAGTTGCGCTCTCACGGTTTCGTAATAAATTTATTTATTTTTCTTATAGTCGATCAATGAAATGTTTAAGAATATTGTATTGAGCCCATGTGAAAAAACACCTTCAATAATGATTTATTTTCGTGAAAAATAAATTAAATCAACTTTCGTAATGGCGGGCGGGATTCTGTCAATATATTAGCAACCGTCAAAACAAAATGTACTTACAACCTTAACTGACTTGGTAGTTAAATATGCACCCTAAAATTGACAGCCATTTCGATAATTTTATACTGCTAGTGGCGCCTCCACCACTGGGTCAGATAACTTTGTAGGATAAATGTCTTTCGGTATCGACAGTAGGTGACAGTTTTAGAGTGCGCCTGCGCGCGGTCGAAATTGAATACTAATCATTTACCATAACCTTAGAACGAAGAAAATGTACTGTAACTAGCGTCAAAAACGCACGAGTTGCGCGAAGATTGCGCACAGACGAACTCTATGTAGGTACAGTTAGACGGAAATCACCCGCAACAGCCGCAAACGGAGATGTCAGTGCGACATGACGTCATCGCAATAGCGCGCAAGGAAAGCAAAGTTTCAAAAGATGGTGAAACTTTACAACGCTGTATCTTTGGAAATCCTGGCCAGATTTCGATGAAACAAAAACTATTAGTACTTGCACGAGTACGCGCATTAAATGCATTAATTTTTATAGTCATATTTTGATGTGTTGGTGTGACTCACTGAATCATTTTAAATTGTAATTACGCACCCCTCATGTTTTATAATATATTATAATTTATGTATTGTATGTACTTAAAGATGATGATGATGATGATGTATTTAAATATGTATTTAATATTTATTTCAAAAGTATATATGTATAATGTATATTGCGTTAGGTATTTATTTATATTTTAGGTATAAGGATGTCTTGTATTTATTTTTTAAAGATTATTCTGCACTTTACTTCCCCTGCTTATTTATCAATTTTTAGACGTTCTGGGTTGACTGGAAGAGATCTCTTTAAAAGATAAGTCCACCTTTGCTAACATGTTACAATTATTTGTGTTCAATGCATTTTTAATGTGCAATAAAGAGTATAATAACTGGAGATAGTAGTACTAACACTTTTTTGCAGACTGTGGCTGTCTTCCGTCTCACCTACACTTTGAAACAAAACGTATGGTCAAATGAGACAACAGACAGCCACTACGTACTAAATGTCAAATTTGCTGGGCACACTTTTTTATTCAGGCTGTAAACGCCAGTTTCCTTGTAGAAGCTCCTTGGTCACCGCTCACCGCTGCGTCGCGCGGCGCGGCGGCGGCGACGCAACGACAGCGTTATGATTTACGAGCTTATTAATTAAGCCTGGTCTAATTGGACTTCTCTGGTTATTACGGACGGTCCAACTCCAGGCATGCGACGACGCAATTTTATTTTTTTATTTTATAGCCTTTAACCCAATTAACAGGACTCATTCTAAGTACCTATATTTGGAATGTCTTCATATTTTGTGGTAAATATTCATAAAATTTTAACTGACGGAAATATTAATAGCGAGATTTTTCTTATTTTAAGAAGAAAGAATCGGGATTTTACATAATTATAATATTTAAGTTCACACACCACCAAAATTTAAAAAAATCGCTGACACGCAAAGAAGAAGAAACTTACACGCTTTAATGTTTTCAAAAATAAAGATGTAAGTAGGTATTCGTATTTAATTTTTAGTTCTTCTTATCGTGTCAAAAGTAAATTAAAACGTAAACAGCGTTGGACCAAATTCGGCTACGCAGTTTGTACCCTTATAATTGTATCACAATTGTTTAATCTGGGTACTAAATCCAGATATTGTAATCAAAATAAACACTTTTCTATGGTGCAAGCCGCGTAGTGAACCTAAAGGGTGCATGATTTATAATAATACCTAATATTTCATTTATTTCTTACAAAACACGAGGTACACGACATCGAAACAAGCCTACTACAGAAAACAAAAAGAGTCACAATGTTTTAGAGCCCAAACAACAAGGAAGGAATGTCAATAAAAATAACATTCGTCGCTATCCTTAATGGACGCAGCGGAGAGTCCCGTGAAATAAAAGCACAACAGTGGCGCCGCGATCAAAGGGTGACGGCGCGAGCGGGCCCGCCCCGCCCCGCCCCCGCCCGCCCTCGCCCCGCCCACGCCGCGCCCCCCGCCAACAGGCTCTATGGAATGTACTGACGGTGACACGACTTACGTTGCAGTTCAGGCTACGAAGCTTACGACCAAAAATTGTTGTAGCTTACATTACAAATTTGTTAAAAGTTGAAAATGAAATATGTTTTCAGAAAAAAATGACCTATCCCACAACAAGCTCGGATGGGACTCGAGCCCACGACTTTTCACTTCAATTTTCTAATAATTCATTTTGAATAGTATAAAAATTGAATTTTGAATAAAAGTAAAACTAAATTATTAAAATTTCTCAAAAATTTCGCTAACGTTTGATAATCTTGGGTAAGATTGAACAAAGAGGTAATTCTGTTTTAGGCTACTGAAGAATGATATTTTTTTAAAGATAGAGCGTAGTATGATAATCTCGGTGCAATGTAGAGATGTCATCTATTACTTGAATAACTTATTTGGATACAAACATCAAATATCACGAGATTACTATAAATATATAAATAAATAAATAAATTTATTTATTTGGAACTAGATTACAGTTTTACATTTGTTGGTACGTTAGTAACTGCATATACTTAGTAGAAACTGTGTTGCACCACCAACGCCCGAATCCGGAAATATCGTACTTAATCATAATTGTTCCAACAAGATGCAGGTTACATAAAAACATCACTAAGTATAACGTTAAACAAAAACAATCGCTAATACAGTACAAAAACACTTAAGTATAAATAGAAGCAAAAGGCACTAACAGGTGCTAACACAAATGCATTAAGATGAAGAAAAATGAAATAAATTAACTATAACTATGGGCGCTATTAATCCGTTTAAGAAAACGTTGTTTTCAGCTTTGAGCCGAAATTCCGCCAGTTAGAGATAAGATTGCTTGTTCCTCAGTAGTTGAGGATTCCAGGAGTAGTGCGCTTCCACCTTCCACCTTCAGACTTATCTTCACCAAACATCAGGTGTGATGAAAGTTAAGTGCTACCCCGTTGTAGAAAAGAAACGAAGTGTGTTAAGAAAAAGGACTATCTAATATTCCCAATCACTTCTATGAACTTCGCATCTTTCATCTTTGACCATACATATTCTGTGAAATTTTATTATTAAGCAAGACATCGGGAGCACCCGAGTATAAACTTGCTAGTTTAACGCGCTCGTAAAACGCATCCTATGTGTTTGTATGGTGCTAAAATAATGACTGAAGCCTTTACTGCCTATAAAATAATTACAGACACACGATGACCTGCCGTTGTGTGCAGTTTACAGCTTTCTAACTCTAGGATAAGTCCTTTGGAGAAATTTTCTTTAGTCGGTGCAGGCATACACGAGATGATAACGAATAAATTCTGGTAATAATATAAAACCGTAAGTAATTGTATGAAAAAAATATATACCTATATTAAAAACCTGTTGTCGAATACCCAATTATATTATTGTGTTAAATTTGCACAAATTTTAAGTATCTTGTATGCATACCTTTATAGATTTGTTAAATCATCTGTATTCTTTTGTCTTTTTAAATTCTCTTTTATTTATAAAGTATCAAATTATTTTGTTGAATTTTGCCCGTTTTATATTATTCGCACATTTGTCACTCAACATGTAATTACATCTATTTAGTAATAGTGGAAACTGTTCTGCTAATGTGTAACTAACTTCCTATTATGTTTTATTAGTGTAATAAAAAGCTGTTGTTTCCTGAATAAAGATCATAAAATAAATAAAATTGTTTATGTTGATAAAAATTAAAGTTAACTAAAAATAAAATAAACAAAAATCACATCTTAGATTTCTGCGCGAACTGTCCATATAAACAAAACACTTTCACGGATTTTTTCACACAATTTATTCAACAACTTGGTTAAATTTTTGTTGTTTTTTGAGATTTTTTTGGTTTATCCGACGTTTCGGCACCTTTCCAGGGGCCGTGGTCACGGAAAACTACCCACTATTTTTTGATTTTAATAAAAGAATATACCCACTCTAATTGTCCTCCAACTTTTGTGAACTGGTGGTCGAGTCAGTAACTTTTTGCTTTGCTATAAAAAATTATTATCCAAATTACTTAAACAAATCAAAATATTTAATTAATAAATCATTTTGTTATAATTAAATATAATGTTAATACCTAACCGTATCCTCTTTCCGAACGAAAAACAAAGACAATTAGAATGGGTATATTCTTTTATTAAAATCAAAAATAGTGGGTAGTTTTCCGTGACCACGGCCCCTGTAAAGGTGCCGAAACGTCGGATAAACCAAAAAATCTCAAAAAACAACTAAAATTTAACCAAGTTGTTGAATAAATTGCGTGAAAAAATCCGTGAAAGTGTTTTATTTATAAACAAAAATCGTTTATTTTTTCATCACACAAAGGAAAGAAAGTATAGGTTTGACAATATCGGCAAGCAAGACTACCTACGTCCTGTCGTGTGAGAGCCTCCGAAAGAAGCCGGTTACACTACACAGGTCACCAGGGTGCCTACCATCAACTTTAAGACAACGATTCAAAAATAGCGCGATGCAGAATCGGTTCCTAAAATGAATTGCTTTCTTTCGTACTATGACCTTCTAAAAACTGGATCGCAAATGAATTGCTAAATGTGAATGACCGAACGATTTGTGTCCTTATTTCTTCTACCTGTCTCTGTCACTCGATTCTGTCATGCCCGGAGAGTGAAAGGGAAGTGTATAACCTGCAGGTGTCATGTTAGCTTGGCCGAGTTATAAGTCAAATAAGAATTCATGACAGCTTAGCGGCTGTGAAATGTCATTGAATGATCACTGAATCGCTGTCATTGATATTAAGCTATCGTGGTACGAATAAGCGAAGCAGATCAGTTTAGGTCCTAAACAAAACCGCAATAAGAGTTGATGGTAGGCAGGCACCCAGGCCTCCCCCGCAAGATGATACGCTAAAACTTGTGTCGTTGTAGTATTTAGGTAAATTAATTAGGTAGGTATACAAAAATTATAGAAACAAAAGTAAAAAGATAACTAAAATTAAATAATAGTTAGGTACTCAAATACCTAAGAGTTATTTAAGTATTTCTAATATTTTGTGGATTCAACTACTATGATTTCCTTTTACGATTGTTGTAATGGGATTATTACATCAAAAATATACTTAAATGTTAAATAAGAGCCAAGTTCAATATTACGATATAAGTATACCTTGGTTGCTTGGTCTAGCTCATAAGTAGTTATCGTTAAGATACTGTGTTATGGAAACTAGATAACGGATAAATATTTACTTAAATACTTTTTGTTTGTAAATACATAATATACATATAAAACACCCAGACCATCACAAATAAAATGTTCATGCACACAAATATTTGTCTTGTTCGGGGATCGAACTCGAGACCTCTGGCGCAGAAGGCGCCTAGGTACCCTAACAATGCGCCAAATCGGTCGTCGAATTAATTTGGGACATTAAATATAGGGCATTGAACAAGCCGCTGTTAAAAATGCCTCTACCTTTCAAAAATATCTGTAAAGGTAGCATGCGATATCGGTACTGAGAGATTTATTGCGTAGGGGCGCAATGATACTGAAGGTCGAGGTTCATTAATTAGTTCGTTGGCATCAGATGTTGTCAAAACTGATACCGGATCGCGGAGTGCCTGCAACTTCATTGAAAAGCATTGAATTGAAAGCTATCAGTAGAAATTGACTTTCAATGCTGTTGTTCAGATGTATCCATGCTATTGAAGCAATGGAATTGAAAGCAATATTAAACTGAAATTGAACCGTGTAATATTAGCTTTAGGATTGGCACAATGTAAGTGATGGCGTCTCAATATGTAGGTATTCTGAAACTTTCGGCACATTAAATAGGGAATTGAACAAGTCGCAGTTAAAAATGCCTTTACCTTTCAAAAATACCTGTGGAGGTACCACACGATATGGGTACAGAGAGATTTATTGCCTAGGGGCGGCGCAATGATACCGAAGGTCGAAAAAAGGGGTTCATTAATTAGTCCGTTGGCGTCAGATGTCGTCATAACTGATACCGGATCGCGGAATGCCTGCAACTGCATTGAAAAGCATTGCATTGAAAGCTATCAGTAGATCTTTATCTTTCAATGCTGTTGTTAAGATGTATCAATGCCATTGAAGCAATGGAATTGAAAGCAATATTGAACCGAAATTGAACCATGTAATATTATTAATTTAAGCTAGTTACTTAATGTAGGATTGGCACAATGTAAGTGATGGCGTTCCGCTATGTAGGTATTCTGAACCTTTAGGCACATAAAATAGGGCATTGAACAAGTCGCTGTTAAAAATACCTTTACCTTTCAAAAATACCTGTAAAGGTGGCACGCGATATCGGTACTGAGAGATTTATTGCCTAGGGGCGCAATGATACCGAAGGTCGGGGTTCATTAATTAGTCCGCCGGCGTCAGATGTCGTCATAACTGATACCGGATCGCGGAATGCCTTCCGACACGACATGTTTTTACCTGTCAAGGGGAAGGTAAATGGCATCGTAATAATACCTTTTCACACTTATGCTCTGAAATGTTAATATTATATTTGAGAAAAGAATGCAGTACGTGGCACTTTTCCGAGGTAAACATTCTAAATTTGAAAATCACTGCAGTAATGAATTTCAGTACTTACTTACTGCACTGATTTTAGTGCAGTAAGTAAGTACTGCAATTCATTACTGCAGTGATTTTCTATGGTACTACCAACTCTTTTTCTTTATTTTTTCTTTAGTTATTCCTGTGTATAAAAACAGAAAAAGCAAAGGGACATTTGCACCATACAGCCACATTATTATTATATCATAATTAGGTTAACTTTTTTTTAAATATACAGAGTATATTTCTTCGTATTGTACCACAAGCGCTATGTACCCTTAGCACCATGAAGCTCGACTTAATACTGAGTTACCTGAGTATTAAGTCGAGCTTCATGCTTAGCACGAACATCAATCGAAAAAACAAAATGAGATTTATCATAGACAAAATATCCTTTACAAATAATTTTGTATGGGAAATATATACAGCGCCATCTACCGCCCAGAAGCGGGTATTGAAGTTGCGCATTTTAGTAGCAAGTAGTAAGTATCACTAGGCTGTATGACCGTTCGACATGGCCTCACAAACCAATATTAAAAAAACGGCGGGAATGATTTTCAGCGGTTGATTAGATATCAATATAGTTTATATTGTGTAATAAATTATCAAAATGAGTTCTGCCAATGAAACATATACAGTCATTGTATGTACCTAACCAAATTTGAGAGCAGAAGCAAAATGAATAACAAAAAACTTACTGCCAGCAAAATCAAAAGAATGATATATGAAAACCTACGATCTGATTTGGAAAAGTGAAAAAAGGCGCATACGTTTTCGGAATCTGTGTTGTTGGCGTATTTTAATGAAAAAAAAATTCTCAAGAACGTAACAATCGTCTAAACTATTTAAACATGTTGTCGCTCCATGGGTTTCTTCCGGGACACGTATTACCAACCAGAAACAGAGCTTGCTTGGACCACTTCATGTTGAAACTTGACGATGGTAAAAAATCAGCCTTTGTATTCGTCTTGAATACAACTGTAACTGATCACTCCATGGTTCTATTATATCTATCTAATATTAAAAATTCAAAAAGGGTATATAATAAAACTAAAAAAGTCATTAACTTTGAGAACGCGGCAAAAACATTAGCAAATAAAAATATAAATGTGTTACTTGAAAGTGATGACCCTGGTTTTATAACAGATAATTTAATTAATATTGTTAGAGATTCATTAGCGGAGAATACACATACTATTAAAATTAATAGTAGCAAACGTATCTGTAAGCCATGGATCACGCCCGGAATCTTAAGATGTATAAATAATAGGAATAAAATGCAAATGAAAATACGATTAGATCCAGATAACGATATTTTAAAAATAACTTATAGACGCTATCGCAATTTCATCAACAATTTGATTAAAAAGTTGAAACGCAGATATGAGAGAGAACAGCTGGAGATATCAAAAAAGAACTCGAAAACCATGTGGCGGTGCATAAAAGATTTAACTAATTATAAACAAACTAAAAGTTCAAATAGTGATTTACTTTATGTCAAACCTACAGCTTCAGAATCAGTAAATAGTGTTAACGGCTATTTCGCTACTATAGGAAGTAATCTAGCAGATCAAATTAAATTGAGTAACGCAACAAACACAATTAATTCTTCTAATACATTAAATCACCCACAATCAACAATTACTACAAATAGCAATTTGACACCTACAAAAACTTCTGATTCATCTTTTGTGCTATTAGAAACCGATGAAAGTGAGGTCTTTTCCATTCTTATGAACCTCAAACAAGATAGTGCTCCTGGATGGGATAATATACCAACCCAATTCTTAAAGATGGCACACAATATTATTGTCCCGATAATTTGTCACTTGGCGAACCTTTGTTTTCAACAAGGTGTTTTCCCAACAGCACTAAAAAGAGCAGTAATAACACCTGTGCACAAGGGTGGAGATAGAAGCAGTATAAATAATTATAGACCAATTTCGGTTTTAACCTCCTTCTCAAAGATTTTGGAGAAACTAATTAACAGAAGGTTAACAAGCTATCTTAACAAATTTAATATTCTTTCGGACGCACAGTATGGATTTAGGAGTGGCATATCTACTGAAGACGCAATTTCAGGAATGACATCACATATAGTCAAACTAGTAGATAGTGGTAAAAAATGTATTGCTGTATTTTTAGACATAAAAAAAGCCTTCGATACTGTTTCTGTACCCATTCTTGTGCATCGGCTTGAGGAATATGGATTCAGGGGTACCTCTCTCTCTTTATTGGCCGACTACTTGAAAAATAGGAAACAAGAGGTTAAAATAGATTGTTACACTAGCGATCAAGTAGAGACATCTTACGGGGTACCCCAAGGAAGTGTACTTGGGCCAACTCTATTTTTATTGTACATAAATGAACTTAGTAAACTAGCAATAAAAAATGGAATGATATTTACATATGCTGATGATACCGCTATAGTATTTTCTGGGGACTCATGGGACGACGTACGTAAGATAACAGAAGATGGACTTGCTCTAGTTGCCCGTTGGTTAAATAAACATCTACTTACCCTCAACATATGTAAAACAAACTATATTTGTTTCTCAATTGATAAAAGAACCCAACCTAGTAAAAACTTTAAAATCAGAATACACAAATGTCCAAATACAAATACCATCTGTTCCTGCTACGATATTGAAAAGGTCTCAACTACTAGATACCTAGGAGTTATAATTGATGAACGTCTGTCGTGGCATCAACATATCGATATGGTTTTGACTAGAGTTAGGAAACTTGTATTTATTTTTAAAAAGCTCAGACACATTGCTGATAAGATATTGTTAAAGAAAATATATATTGCCCTGTGCCAATCAGTACTGAGCTATTGTATTCCAATATGGGGTGGGGCGACAAAAACTAAGTTCCTAGAAATTGAGAGAACGCAAAGGTCCTTGCTCAAGGTCATGTACTTCTTGCCCTATAGATTCTCAACTGAAACATTATACACTAATTGTGACCTTCTGTCCGTTAGAAAATTATATATATTTAATACAATTATAAAAATTCATAAATCCATTCAATATGACCCAAATATAATGAGCAAAAGAAGGAATGATAGAGTTATTCCTATGACTCGAGTCAGGACAGTTTTTGCAGCTAGACAATATGATAAACAGGCTGTTTTTCTATATAATATAATTAATAAAAAACTTAATATTTACCCATTAAATCTATATAATTGTAAGAAAACCCTAATGGAGTTCCTAAAAACTCAAAATTACATGCACACAGAATCCCTATTAAAGAGTTAAGTTTAATAGCAGATTTCTGTAAAAATTAAATGAAAACAAATATGACAAAACTACTTTTAATGCAATGTAAATAACAGTAATAATAACACATAAATTATCCTGTATATAATATTATAACACACATAACATTCGTTACATAAACAGACACAACACACCACACCACAGCGCATACAAACACAACACATACATTCATCACACTCACACATACACACAACACACATCCATACAATACACGTTTTCTTAGTGTTGCATGCATTTTATTTTTACTTAAGTACCTAGTTAAACTAAAAAATTACATACCTACCTGTGTTACATCATATTGGAAGAGCGGTAACTTCCCAATACAGGTATTTTATATTCTTAAAGGGAACGTTACCACAATGATTTATTGTGTACTATTTGGTTTGTAACTGAAATAAACATTTTTTTCATTTTTTTTCATTTTCAAGTGTGCCCGGGAAAACAATAACATTTACATTTAATAATTGCCCGAACATGTGTGATATAAATTTTAATAAATATTATTTAGTTAAACAGTTTTTTTTTATTTCCTCGCATTTCTTGAGAAAAGCACTATACAAGCCTTGTACGTTAAGCAAATTACCTTGCCTCGAATGATTAAAGCCCTCGCCTGCGGCTCGTGCTTCAAACCATCCTCGACAATGTAATTTCTTACTTACCTGTCCTCGGCTGTAATGTACTATTATTTAAAGAAATAAATTTTGCAATACTATTTAGGTATATCTTTACTATTGTTTGATATGTATGAGAACCTAAACACGGTTCTTAATAAAAAATGACGGTTAAATTTTAATTTTTTATCAATCACTTTAAATTTTTTAAGATGTCGAACTAGTTGAATAGATTATTATTTATCACTGTCTCAATAAATTGACAGCTGATAGACAGATATAAAAATAAATCTTTTTATTTTAATTTTTAGTTTTTTGCATTCACAATGCAATTTTTATTATTGAAAAATGGAAAATGAAGTATTTAGAAAAAAAGGAGCTGGTTGTGAGACGGGTCAATTTTTTCTAAATACTTCATTTTCCATTTTTCAATAAATCTTTTGCTAAAATTTTCATTCGATTCATTGCTTAATGTAAAAATGTGCCAAAAATAGTATAAAAAAACTTAGTTTTTTTTCTTTTAAAATTTAATCATAAAAACTTACTCAGTGATGACCTTTCCGTATTCAAAACATTTTTTTTTAATTAGGGGTTTAATAATCATTATCATTATTAGCTTTTGATACCAATATTGCTCAAAGGGTAAGATGAAATGTACATACGATGGAGCGATCCTACCAGGAAGTTAACGTTTTAAAGAAAAGCAAAAAAAGCTCGCGTTGGTTTCATGTAAACCAAAGGCTTTGTGTTCTTCAGTCAGAACTTCCGCTAACCTAGTGACTAGTATGTCCAACGTGTGTACAACACACCAGAGCTCGTGTATTGGACCGTTTATGGCCACTTAACAACGCACACAGGACTCGTTTACCATTAGTTCGTTGTGCTTTGGGCCACACTCATAAAAAATCGAAACTCATAACATAAATACGAATGCGTGCGGAAGCGTAAAGTTTAAGGTTTTGTTTATCACACCATATTTATTTGTTGCATCTTGTCGTATAGAAGGTGTAAGGTATACATGAGCCGTAAGGGCACGGCTAAAGTTTTTCACATTTTTTCCATTCTCCTTTCATTTTTTAACCGGCTCTGTGGTCGTATAGTGGTTCATACCACCGATTTTAGACCCAGAGGTCCCGGGTTCGATTCCCAGTGGGGGTAGGTACATATTGTATTCGGTTTGGTTGGTGGTAGGACTTGTTCTTGGTCCGCCCGGCTAGCTACCACCATCTATTTAAGTCTGACGCCATAACAATGGTGTTTTCAGCATTATTGTGTTCCGGCAGTAAGAGATAAGATAGCCAGTTCCTCAGTGATTGAGGATTCCGGGTGTGCGCTTCCATCTTCAGCCTTATCACCACTTGTCATCAGGTGTGATGAAGGCTAAGTGCTATACCGTTGTGGATAAAAAAACCTTTTTTTCAGAGATTTGTATCATGCCAAATTTATAATTGTGACATCATGTGTAACATACAAACGAGCCCGTCGCTTCAAGCGTTGCTACCGTTTCGTTTATTGACCTTACGTGCTCAGGCTTCATCATCATCAAACATACGACGCCCACAGCTGGGCAAAGGCCTCCCCTAAGCTGCGGCTTAGCGATTACTTAAAATGTTTTTAAAAATGATAGCAGAAAGCTTAAAAATATCAAGTATCTGAATTAAATTTAAGTTGTAGAAATCTCTCTAGAATTACCGTCTATAAATTAGCGTCATATAGATAGACGCAGTTAAAATTACCACCCCGCATTTTGCTCTGTTCCACTTCTTCACTTTTGATGCTTCCTTACTACTACTACTACTTACCCTCACTACTTCTAACTTCTTCTCTTACTTACCCTCTTACTTGTGTCCTGTGGGCTAGTCCGAACCAAAACTCCTCAACATTGTAATATTATTAACTTTGATGAACGAGTGTTTGTATATGCCTCAGGTAGCTGGCTGTCGTTAGCATTACCATAAATACGAGGGGATCGAACTGGCTACTACTATTCGGCCGAGTGTCGAGGTCACCAGCCGTAAAAATTACACAATTTTGTGGCAACTTGATTCAAGTGGGAAGAAATAGAGTTTTAATATGCCGTATATTGATAAGCTTTGCTTCTCGGAACTGCGAGATTAAATAGGTATTCATTTATTTATCGAAATCCATTTAGATTAGTCGAGGCATAGTTATAGACAACCTGCGAGGTTTAATGAAATGCAACGCCACGGGCGACGGTAGTCGGCTGCGTCTGATATCTAAATTTGGAGGAATGATCGTGGCGGTAATAAGTAACGTGCGCGTGGTGATGGCGCTTGTTGGTGCGAGGAGAGAGTGCTTCGATATCTGTGTTTTATATTCGTTTCAGTCGCGGCCGCGGGCCGGGGCCGGCCATAAAGGCCCGGGGACACTTTCCCAGGGACATCGGGCTTATCGAGTGGCGCCTGCATTAGCGCCCCTCCCCCGCTACCCGCACCCGCGTGCGCCCGCGCCGGCGCCGCCGCTCTTAAGCCGCGACAAGGTTTCTGTTTTTTTTTGTGAGTCCTCTCGTTGTGGAAGGTAATTAATTAGGCCGCGGCCTGTGGGAAGCGACACTCTGCGCGTGATTCGCACACTTTACGATCCCGACTCTCGGGACCTTTCCGAAACGATGTTATTGGGTCAACGATCGGCTCGACGCGGATGTGGCTCAGGACCGATCTAATGGTTGCAACTCGTCTTTGCCAAGTTGCAGGGTTAACTCACTTGTGCCAGTTCACACAATGAATCGATCGACTAATAATAAAACTATTATCATTAACACTTTAAAGATATCAAGATAAGTTAAGCAATAAAGTCAATTAAAAGAAACCGATTTGTTTCTAAAACGAGTAGAGTAATCCATAAATTACTGATAACGTCTCGAGAAGACAGTTTTTGCTCATTAAAACGTAACGTTTATTGTCATTTTTTGCGGGCCCATTTAGCCCCCGGCGTGGCATTGTTGTGACGGAAGAAGATTCGCATCAGAGTGGTGCGTGTGTCACGAGTGATGCAGTTTTTGTGACGGGTCGCGCGCTCCTTCCAGTTGCGTAACGATCCTTTTACAAATGACTCACAAAAGAGATTTGCAAATAACAACAAGGATGCGCCAGCACCTACCGCTTAGCTCTCTAATACAGCCTTTTATTATTATAACAGTGTCCATTAAGATGGCCAACGGCGGCGGCTGGCAAAAGCGCTATCGCCGTTCTTGTCGCGTCAACGGGTTTCCGGCGGGAGGGAGCGGGAGGCACGTCTCTGTTTGTTGGCTATTAATAACAGAAAAACAAGCCGATCGGAGTGGATTAACACATTAACAGGTCCGTTGTCGCCGGAATAAAAGCATTCCCGGTGCGTGTCACCGCGCGGAGAGGTAAAAAATCCGTTGACATGTGAGGGCCGGATCAATTAGTAGGGCTGCGGCGGCGCCCGCGAAGGCCGGATTATAAATGGCCGGCGACCGGTGAGTAGGTATGCGAGTGAGCGATGACCGCATGCGGGCCAGTGCAGCGCTGTAAATAGCAACAAATGAACATCGTGGAGGTGTATTTCGACGTTCATTTAATAATTGCGAAAACCATTATTCTAGTTAGGAGGAGCTGATAACGGTCTAAAGAGAGCAAAAGACCTAAAGCAAACTTGTTAAGAGACCATGAGGTGTGGTGGATATGGGACGTTTAATGATCCACACATATCTATTACACCATTCCGGGATCGCGAATTTTTATGACTACACTGTATGCGATGCGCGTGACCCGCCGGCGCCGGCGTGCGGGTAAAATATCAACCTGTTTTTTAATGTTAGTGCCTTATTACGAACGTGTCACAATGTGGAAATGTCTAATCTTTTTCTGGAAGCTGTTCTTAATCATCATCATTCATTCATCACACACAACTAAAGTAAAAATGACGGAATTCAGTTTTGAAAACTTATAATATTGTTATTACCTAGTAGTTTTTTGTGCATGCAAAGCAAATTACCTAGTAGTGATTGGCTTTGCATGAGTGGAAAAATACTAAGGCGGAAAGGAAGTTAAAAAAAAGAAATTCAATTGTGACGTAGCATATCATATAGGTAGGTGCAAATACTTAAGCTGAACATTGTATCTATTAATTACTACCTGCATAGTCAACATGTAATCTCGGTCTCAGCTCGCTTTCAGAGACTCGTGCTAAGAAGCGATTTTCTTACTCATATTACATTTTCTCATTCTTGCAATATTATAATTGCTAATACATTACCTATAATCGAGTCCGCGACCGAGCAGACGTCCGCTTAGCATTGTAATCCAATAAATAATTTCCATTATCTATAAATATTTTATGAAAATCATTGCTTAACTTGTAATGCAATTTGTCTTCAGGCTTCAATAAATCAGCAATCGGAAAGGTTATCGTGACGAGACGCGGCTTGACTAATGGGAGCTTAGGAATTAACATGGAATTTGCATCTGTTTTATAATGGCAAGGCAACTTTCTTCTTCGCCAAAGCTCCCGTGTGGTCGGCGGTAGATAATTCGCATTATGTTATTGTTTGTGGCATTCGTGTCGGCGACGTGTTAGATAAGGTCGGTACGGTCGGTTAATTCATCAGCGGATCGATTTAATTGCGGCGGTGGCGGGGGCTCAAGGGGCAGGGGGCCCGGGTGAGGGGGCGAGGGGGCCGGGGGAAGGCGCGGAACACGGAAAGGCTTTCGGGCGGCGCTTCAGAGGCGCGCGCCGACAGATTAGCCGCCGCCGCCGCTCATACAGCCCGAGCTGAGTATGCCGGAGAATAATTTATGCACGGACATTTGGGATATGCTGTCTATCTGTAATGTGCTCGGGCCCCTATCGATGTGTTTGACTCTATTTATGATTAGTTGGAAGTATAGCTTTGATTTATTATAATTTGGGTAACGGTTTCATTGAAAATGTTAGAAGTTTTCATTCGTTGAGTAGCTTATTTGAAAAGTAAGTAAAGAAAAATGGAAAATGAAGTATTTAGAAAAAATCGACCCGTCTCACAACCAGCTCCGATGAGACGGTTGTGAGACGGATCGATTTTTTCTAAATACTTCATTTTCCATTTTTCAACCATAAAAATTGCATTGTGAATGCAAAAAAGTAAAAGTTTAAATAAGTAAGTAAAGAGTTGTGCCTTTGAAATAACTTTGCAAGTTATAGGTAAATGTTAGAAATCCTATAAGTGTTTTCTTTATTATTCTCTTTTTATTTTAGTTTCATTAGGTTTTTTAATCGTATAACAGGTACATACATATTGCAGCCTACATTAGATTTTTTTAATTTGAATGTGCTGTGCACTTTCTCACACAAAAGTCGAGATGGAAGTGATTTTAACAAAAGTGATAATTTTACAATGAAATGTGACGTGATTCAATTCACGATCAAACTCAACTAAAAAAAAAAATTAACGTGAAGGGTACGCGACAATGCTCGCATATGAGATTTTTATTATTGTTGCTTTTTACAGTCGAGGGCATTGACTCCATCTTAGAAAAGAGGACTATGTTAATTGACGTTTTTGACACTTGTGTTGGCGAAATCCCAAGAAAATCCACGGGACAATGGAAGAAACCTGCTAATGGCTTATTCTCGAGCAAGTTATCACATATTGTTCGTCGAATATAGCTACCAAGCTTATGTACGAAAGTTCGCCAGATATAATCTGTGCAAAGGCCATGAACGACGAGCAAAAATAAATCTTGGAGATTTTAACGACTCACGTAATGGCGACGTTTCGGAGGCTGCGCGGCGCTGATAAATATCGTGTTAACTTTGATAGCTTATCTTGATGATACTGTTATTTTTATCGCAAAATCTGCACCGTATCTGTGATTAAGAGAACCATGTGCCAAGTTAGTTATTTCCTCGAATTTGATAAACTTATCGCTAAGTTTGTTGTTACTTGATTTTATTCATGTTTGGTTTGCTAATTTTATAACTCACTTTAATCATTTAAAGGTATTAAGATATTAGGTAATAGATTTAGGATGTTTTAGTTTAAAATGCAGTCTTAATAAGTATACGATAGAATCAAATCGTTATTATAACATATTTTTTGTAATAAAAATCGTAAGTGATCAATGTCACGGGTACCTGTAAAAGTCGCCGCCATATCATTGGTAATATGATCCGTACAGCAACGGCAGCTAAAAATGAACAAGACACATCTTAATCCAACGAGTTAGGGTTGCAATTCGAGAGGCAGGGTGCGGTCCGCGGTACGCATGCGTAGCGCCCGGCGCCGGCGCCCGCGCGCCGCCGCCCTAATGTCCTACATGGTTATTTAATTCCCGGTCCGATTAGCCCTTTCATTAGGCCACTTTAAAACGCCTTCGGTGACATTTTTTACAACGGTTTGGGATAAAAAAATAATGAGGACGCTCTTCATTTGGGACACAAATGAGTATCCAAATAAAGTTATTGGTTCTTTTATTAATTTACGAGTTACTTTATTTAACTGTATCGGAATTAGTGATTTGTCTACTAAGCACAAAGTATTACAACACCTGTTTGCATAGAATTATGAATATTTGTATTTTCATATAAGTAATAAATTCTTACGACATTATTGTTAAATGGTAACTTTAGCCTAGCTCTCTCAGCAAATTTTTGTAATCTTCACAACAAAATAGGTAGTATACTATCCAAAAATGTACCAAATATTGTGTAATCGCTGTAAAACGTATAAATAAAACATTTTTAATAAAAAAAACGTAAAATAATTCAGCCTCATTACCTTCAGCTACAGCAATATTAAACTAAAGTTCAAATAAAAGATAAAGTTTACATTGTATTTTAGTTCAATCACTTATACATAGTTGGCCTCCAGGATTTGGCAAAACAGTCACTAAATAAATAAGCTATGTAATAATAAGGGTCTCATACGGTAGCCAGAACCCCTCATGCGTACATAAGGGTCCCTCTGTATTAGCACCCGACACATTACGTCGCCCCTGTCTCCGCCTGTCGCGTACGTCAAACGTGCCCAAAGGTCAGGCGTGTACCGTAATGTTAGCATTAAGTAACGGTTGCAAAAAGCTGCCTGACAAATGGAAAAAGTTGGGATAAAAAGCTGGATGAGAATTCCGTAAGTACAATTTAAATTTTTAATAATAAGTAAGTTGTATTAAGAATGTTTTTGGTTCTGCCAAATTAGGAATTGAATTAAATTGTATTGTTACGGATGAAACGAAGTGAAATAATTTATTTGCAAAGAACATAGTTTGATAAGATGTATACAATTTATAAAAGTACAATATGTCCCACTCTCAGAAGAGTATGCAAATTTAGTTACAGATAAAAATTTAATTTATTGAGGCTTCATTCGACCAAACTTTTAATCCGAGAATATCGCTTACAGTCGGATACTAATGTCTAACTAGTATGGGGTTTTGACATTACTATCCGAAAGTATAGCGTTATTCTTGGAATAAAAGTTTGGTCGGAATGCAGCCTTAGTTCATTTTCTATTTCATTATATCAGTGGTACCACACTACAATAAAATTACTGGATAATTTTGGTTAGTGTGGTTTTTTTATAAATAAATAAATATTGGACACCATCACATCACATACATTATTCCAATACCAAAGTAGTTTAAGCACTAGTACTAGGTATTATGGAAATTGGAAACAACGACGGGTATTAATTACCACATATAGACTCGAGGAAATATTGTAAAGTTCATTCTTAACACTTACCCGACCGGGGATCGAACCCAGGACCTCTAGAGATAGCGGTACCTTGAAACCGGTGCGTACACCACTCGGCCACGGAGGTCTTCAAAATAAATAATAACCATGTTTTTATTGCTTCGACACCGAAGCTTTTGCATTACCTAATCTAGATGATTATTTACGAAAGGAACCCTAAGAGATGTTTGGCCAACTAGCCTTCCACCCGCGGCTTCGCCCGCGTGGACTACACGACGTTATCCCGCGTGAAAGTTAATATTATCCCGGGATAAAAATTAGTCACTCTCCAGATCCAAAACTATCCCTCTACAAAAAATATAGCAAATGTCACTCAGGAATTATGTTAGCTATGTCTGAACTCGTGAAAAAAAATTCAAAGTCGGTTATAGGTTCTAGAGATAGCTTCCAATATTCAAATTTAACTGCTTTATCACATAGGTATCTAGTGTACATTGATGTATTTTTTATTATTTAATTATTGTGTATTTGAAAGGTAAGACTAGATAGACTTTCATAGACTTATCATTTTGATCAAAGAAGATCATGAATGCTTGATATAGATAAAGTATATATTAATGAATAGTTTTTAATTCCATACAGTTTGTAGTCGCAGTGTAGGACAAAATACGAAATATTTCTTTTTTAAATTGTATTTAACTTGTTGCGTTCAAAAGACATCAACGCGCTCGGTACAAAGTTTCAAATATCGTTTCTTGTTTTGTTATGAAGCGTTAAATGTTCGTTAATGGATATACCTTCGTTGTAAATTGTAAACCTCATTACTTTAAAACAATCTACTAATATTTATAAATATGTGAAGATGTTCGGATATTTGGATGTTTAGAAGTTTGTTACTCAATCACGTCAAAACGGCTGAACGGATTTGGCTGAAATTTGGGACACAGATACTTTGTAGCCTGGAGAGGAACATAGGCTGTTTATTATCCCGGAAAAATATCACATTCCTGCGGGATAACGTCGTGAATTCCACGCGGGCGAAGCCGCGGGCGGAAAGCTAGTATAATATTATAAATGTGAAAGTTTAGATATTCGGATGTTTAGATGTTTGGATGTTTGTTAACTCAATCACGCCAAAACGGCTAAACGGATTTGGCTGAAATTTGGGACACAGATGCTTACTTTGTAGCCTGGAGAGGAACATAGACTACTTTTTATCCCGGAAAGATATCACATTCCCGCGGGATGACGTCGTGTAGTCCACGCGGGCGAAGCCGCTGGCGTAAAGCTAGTAAGTAATATTTTGCATAAAAGTATTCCAGCAAATCAGTAGCTTCTAGCGAGTTAGAACGACAAAACTCGTTAGCACCAACTGGACGGTTTAGATGTTGAAACACTGGCCTTATGGATGCTTATGGTGATTAAAAATAACGAACAAAATATATTCATCAGAGACTCAGACGCACAGCAGACTAAGACAGCTATAATATGTATTAGCAATTCAAACGAATGACAATTAACGATCAAGTAAAGGGTATCGGAATTATTCGGAATGAAACTAAAACATCTAAATTCGCATAAAAAATCAGCCAACCTGTTAGTTTTCAAAGAGTCTCATTATACTTTTATCAACCAAGCCTTCCACCCGCGGCTTCACCCGCGTGGACTTCACAACGTTATCCCGCGGGTATGTGATATTTTCCCGGAGTAAAAGGTAGCCTATATCACTTTCCAGATCCCAAACTATCCCCACAGCTAAAAACACGTCGATCCGTGGCTCCCTTTTGACGTGAAAGACAAACAAACATTTTCACATCTATACATACAAATAAATAAAATTGGAGTGTCTGTTTGTAATATTAAAATAACCGCTTTTTACTACATGCATATGATTATATATACGGTACATATACCAAAATAACATTTTTTTACAATTTTTGTCTGTCTGTCTGTCGGTCTGTCTGTCTGTCTGTCTGTTTGTTCCGGCTAATCTCTGAAATAGCTGGACCGATTTTGACGGGACTTTCACTGGCAGGTAGCTGATGTAATAAGGAGTAACTTAGGCTACTTTTTATCCCGGAAAAATATCACATTCCCGCGGGATAGCGTCGTGTAGTCCACGCGGGCGAAGCCGCGGGCGGAAAGCTAGTTTATAATATAAGTGTGGATTAACGGAGAATCTATATATCTAAAATCCTTTGTCCTGAATCACTGACGGATAAACGCACAGCCTAAGCCGCTGATCGTAGAGACCTGAAACTTGGAGGGTGTGTTCCTTGTATGATGTAAGCATCCGATAAGAAAGGATTTTTCGAAATTCTACCCCTAAGGGGGTGAAAAACGGGGGTAAAGTTTGTATGGGACAACGTGATTCCTTTGTCCAATCTTCTTCAAATTTTGCATAAACATTCTTTAACAGAATTAATCGAAGATGTGTTTCATATTTCATTAAAACTCATCGCCTAACAGGGTTAAAAAGGGATAGAAAGTTATATTGGGGGTGATTTTTATCCAAGTTGATATCAATACTCCTTAGTGCTTTTGATTTTTAACTTCATTTTGTTTTGACATTTATATGTTTGAAAACTCAATCCGTTTGTTTTTACAGTGCGACGTCGTACCTCATTGCCACCAAATAGTAGTTATGTATCAACTAGCGTATTGCCACTATAAATTTTATTAAGAAGGAGAAAAAAAGCTTAACTTTGCACGCATGAGCTAAGACACGATAAGCCGATGGTTCTGGCTGCATTTGGATTGGTTAATACCCCATAAATGCAATACTTATACTTATATATTCTGTGCTGCAATGGGGCCGTGTGGTAGGTCATGGTCCATTCTCCTTATCCATCAATATGAAGGCCTGTACCCCAGCAGCGGGGACATTAAAATGGATTGATGATGGTGCTGATGACACCTTAGAGAACGCCTATCTACCTACCTACTTTTTGATATGAAGTTTTGCGATGTAGGTACCCAAGTAATTACTCACGGACGGTCGTAGTCGCGGCCGGCCAATCATATTCATATTTCTACTATCCCTAATATTATAAATGCGAAAATTTGTGTTTGTTTGTCTGTCTGTCTATATGTTCTGATTTTACGTCAAAACGGCTGAACCGATTCAGATGAAATTTGGAATTGAGATATTTTGTGACCTTAGGAAGGACTTTTTACCGCGGGAAAAATCTCATTCCCATACGAAAATCATTTTAAGCGCGGGCTAATTTGCGGCCACAAATTGGTACGACCCTGGGAAGGATTATAATAGGCTACTTTTACTTTTTACCACAGGAAAGTATCATATTCCCACGGGAAAACCAATAGATAGGTATTATTTATTTGTCCGTCTTTCACGTCAAAACGGAGCAACCTCAGATCATATAATACTAAGGGAGCAACGGATCAATGTGATTTTTGGTACGGGGGCGGGGGTAGATGGGGAGCTGGAAAGTGACGTAGTTTATCCTGGAAAATATCACATTTCCTGAGGATAATGTCGTGTAGTACACGCGGGCGAAGCCGCGGGCGGAAAGCTAGTGTTGTAATAATATTTTTATTCTAATTTCAACTTTTTTGTGTATGGAAGAAGTCAAAAGCCGGAGATGTTATAAATTATTGAGATTTGGCATACATGATAGAGAATGATCTAACAGGTATTTTATCGGGGAGTTTGCCTAGACGACCACTTTAAACTTTTGCGACGAGGCGAGGTGACGTAATTCTATTGCAGGCAAAAAAGGATTCAAGGAATGCAAGTGGAGCACGAGCCAAGTTGCGCAAGCGCGGGCGGGGCCGGCTACTTGCGCGACAGGGATAGCGCGCGCCTGCCCCACGCCAGAGCGGGACGCCGCTACTCCCCGAGGACCCGCTATAAATTACTCCCAAACTCCTAATGTGTAGGCGCCACGCATTTTTACCTTCGACCGCGACCGCGCCGTCTTGATACTTAACGTCAGACCCCGATAACGGACAATGCGACTGAAAGCCTCACTCATTTATATCGACCGCAACAATCGATGCCTTTCAACGGCTAAGTAGATAATGGTATTATTGTTCCTTTTTCATTGACAAACGTCTCGTTAATTTGTTTTCAATATTTGTTTCTTTGCAGATATTGAGTGACGCAAATTTTACTTTCGAATTTCTTAATAATGAATGTTATGCATTGGCATGTCAAAAGAGAACAAAGGTGATTGCTTTTGAAAGTTAAATTTCGTATCGGTTACTAAAGCCAGCATTCATTGTGTTTAAAATTGGCTAGTCGTTTGTTACAGTACTACGAATATAAAATAAGTCTTGAATTTTTTTTACACCTTCCAAAGACCTTGAATTTTATATCCAACGCGGATTCACCACCTGCCAAACATAACATCGCCAATTTACGATATCATCTACATAGATATTAAAAATTATACAGAACACATGTAGTGGGCTCCGGGCGGACATTTACATAGCTGGAGGCTGTTAATGCGCCGAGTGAGCCTGCGTCGAGCCGCTTATAGTGTGGCTGTAATTTCGCCGTAACATATGTTCTATGCAAATGCCGCGGACGTCCATTATCCGCGTATGTACCGGCCGACAGTAACGCGCCCGCGCGTCCGACCTGCTCATCCTCGTCGTTGCGTATAAACTTTACTGCATCAACTAAAGTTTCGTTTTAACCAACTTGTAACAACCTATTCATTACGATTTTAATACACCTTAGGCTTTTATGTTCTCCAATCGATTTCGAAACTAGTCATAATTTATAAACATTAAAGCACTTTATGTTTCTCAGTCGTAAATAAATACCGTTTCAGTAGAAATAATAATAATATAATATTCTTTTATCTCACGAGTCCGTGATTATCTTATCAACAGTCCCGCAGCTAAGCGTAAATATCAAGAACATTTGTTCCTCGCGCAAATGGGCCTGGATCCTGTGTGCGTTAAGTGCGATGCGAAATATCTGCCGTGGTCTCCCGGTGTGACGCCACGGGATGTTGAGCTGTCAACGTCACTAGAACGTAGTCGACTTGAAACATTTGTTGTACAGTGCAGGTTATTCAGCAAACTTGCCAATATCTAATTTTGAGTACAAACCTATGGATATTGAAATTGGTTAATCTTCCAATTATTTCGGGGCACAGGGTGCCTACCATCAACTTTAAGACAGCGACTCAAAAATAGCGCGATGCAGAATAGGTTCCTAAAATGAATCGCTTTCGTTCGTACTACGACCTTCTGAAAACTGGATCGCAAATGAATTGCTAAATGTGAATGACCGAACGATTTGTGTCCTTATTTCTTCTACCCGTCTCTTTCACTCGATTCTGTCATGCCCGGAGAGTGAGAGGGACGGGTATAACCTGCAGGTGTCATGTCAGCTTGGCCGAGTTATAAGTCAAATAAGAGATCTGACAGCCTAGCGGCTGTGAAATGTCATTGAATGATCACTGAATCGCTGTCATTGATATTAAGCTGTCGTGGTACGAATAAGCGAAGCAGATCAGCTTAAACAAAACCGCAATAAAAGTTGATGGTAGGCACCCAGGTGTCAAGGGGCGGGCGGGGCAAACAAACAAACACGTATCGTTGCATTCCGGCGGGCGAGGTAGGTAGCGCCGCCGACTTATTAGTATAATGCGGGGACCGTGTATGCGCCCATTATAAGTGTATTTATTCTTGACAGCCGCGAGGGTTCCACACTTTTTATAGTTGTTGGTTTACTCCGTTTTTGTTACTAATTTGGCAGGCGGGAAAGACCTGACCGAACTGAGTTTATTTGTGATGTGTGGCCATACAGAATATGTTTGAGATGGGATTAAGCTTAATATTATAAAGTATTATTTGAGATTTTATATTATTTTTATGCATTTACAATGCAATTTTTGTAAGTATAGGAAAAATGTGATAGTAAAAAACCACGAGCCATATAAGTAGCTTTCAGTCGGGATTCGAACCCGCGCCTCCGGGAATCCGGCCCGATGCTCTGACCAACTAAGCTACCAAAAGGCCTACACGACTCGTCGAATTAGAGCATCGGGCCGGATTTCTGGAGGCGCGGGTTCGAATCCCGCCTGAAAGCTACTTATATGGCTCGTGGTTTTTACTATCACATTTTTCCTATAAGTATTATTTGTTTAAAGTTTGACTCTAAATAAAAATCTGGTTTAACAATAATATAATCTGACTAAGAATAATCCATAGGCATTTAACGATGTTCTGAAATACATAGTAGCGTTATTCTCTTGAATTACTTACTTTTATCCGGTTTGATTTGGTAGAACGTATTTAATAGGTAATTATAGCGAAACGTTTTTCCAACTGACCATATTAAGAGTTAACTTAATTTATAAATCACTTTGATGCAGCATAGGTAGGAAATGATCATTAAATCTTGGCATGAATGATAGGTATACATAGGTCCTCATTTCAAATATATTTTTAAGCAACAAGAAACAGTTTTTCTTTAAGTTGCTGTCTGAGCAAGTTGATTTTATCTAGTAGGTACCTACATAAGTAAATTTGGAAAGGTTCATCATTCTCCCAAGCGTAATTCAACTTCTTGGTGTCTTCTTCTTTTCCTTATACCCTTGCACTGCGTTCATTTTTGGTCTGTCTACTACAATGACATATCTAAAGATAAAGTTGGTAAAATCTGTCATTCGAATGGTAGATTTTACCAACTTATAGAGAGTAGAGATCGGTCTAAGTTCGGGCCGGTCACCACTGCAACGTGTCATCTAAGTCATCACGGATCACGGACTAAGCGTTTTGCTTCTAATTTTATTATCCGTACCGCTAAGGAATGGAACTCCTTGCCTGAGTCTGTATTTCCCGATAGGTACAATCTGGGGGTCTTCAAGTCACGAGTGAACCGGTACCTTCTAGGCAAGCGCGATTTATCGTAGATCGCATCAACGCTTAACATCAGGCGTGATAGCGGACAAGCGCTTGCCTATCAACCAATAAAAAAAAAAAAATAAAAAAAAAACTACATCGCTATTAGCTTATTATTATCGGCCACGATCAGCACTTCCGGACGCCGGGGCCTTGTTTTTAGCGAACGGGTGACCCAAAGTACAATGCGACATGCGAGAGCAGAGGACATTCCATTTAGTTTAGACACGACACGAAAATCTGCAGATTTTACCTGAAGAGCCTCAAGGCTCAATCAGGCAAAGCTCGGATCGGTCACCGGCGTCGTTGCGACATCGCTATTAGCTTATCGGGCCATCTTCTGCGCATCCGGACCATTCCGGACGCTGGCCACTCGTAAATTTGTACCTTTTTGGCGAACGGGTGACGCACATAGTGCACGGTGGAGGCAGTGGGACATCTGTCGCTAAGAGAAGGTTGCCTTTTTTCTAAAATTGAATTTATTGAAACTTCAAACAATTTATTGCTTTTCTATGTTGTTCATAAGTACCTACATACATTATATTGTGGTGAAATTTTGATAGTTTCAAAATATAGACTCTGTTAGGTTAGGGCACAGCAAAAAAGCATCTCACTGCTTCAATATTATGATACAAAATTACTGGATTTAATCTAAAGAATTATGGTTGTCTAGGTATGTTTATCAGCCAACACCGATCTCATCTCAAAGCACGATTGGAATGCAAGTGAATTATTTTCTCTTTTGATAATTAGTCTCTAAACCAAGTTAATTCCATATTGTTACGTGTCTCGTGTTAGTTTGTTAGCTGTTATGACTTACACTATGCACCTCGTTGTTAGTGCATTACCTGTCATGGGATGCACCGGCGCCAGCCACCTCTACCGGCGACTTCTCATCACAATGCCAACTAAAAACGACATTGCTGTAAAAGGTAAAGGTGCGAAGGTAACCAGACTGCTGTCTTTTGTTTGTAAATTAAAATATTTAACTATCCTAGTAAGTTTACATAGTGACCGTATGACCTATTCACTACGACACTGATGTAAAAGGTAGGTGCGAATGTAACCAGACGTCTTTCATTTGTTTTAAATCAAATTACCTATAAGAAAAGTAAGTTTCTATAGTAACCGCCATTACTAGTATTAGTCACTCTAACTTTATACCAAGGCATCCAGCACTCTATAAGTCAATTATGCTTCTACTAACATGCCAGCTGTGTCAGTGTCAGTCTGTAGTAAAGCCTCGTCAAAGCAAAAGTGAAAAGGCAAATTCTGGTACAGTATTTTTTTGTTTATTTATAAGCCACACTGAACAGATTTACAGCATTTACTTAATTTATTTTAAGATCTATCGACAGAGAGATAGACTGTAACTCCAAAAGTATATGCGGACAGCATGCATTAACTATAGAGTAATAATATGGCTGAATAAGTTAATTAAAATAAATTTCGCAAAATTAAAATCAAGTTCTTTATCAATATGCTGCTTCTTAGGCCACTGATTGTTTGCAATCAGGCTATATTTTAAAGAATTAATTAGCTTTAACATATAGCCCAGTCAACGAAGAGATATACTTAGAGGGAAATGCTTGGAACACAATTAAACATATCGAAAGTCCACACACGTAGCCCTTAAGCCGGCATAATGAAAGCTGACTAGCTATACGTTTTATACAGTCAAGTTTTCTATTACTTGTATAGTTTTTGAGATATTCGATCTGGAAAGTCTGTAACTTTGGAAAAAAATATTTTTGCTTCACATTTCATCTTTAGACCGGATAACTTTCCGACGATGCAACAAAAACTAAATGCTGGCCAACAGAGCATTAAATTTTCTTCAATAATATATTACGTTACTACTAGAGCTCAACCCGTTTGTATAATACAATAGTAGATTGTATTACAAGGGAGCAAAATAATATATTTACGGCGAGGGCGCTATTTTGAATCCAGAGCGCAGTGAAGGATTCTAGAGTAGAATCTCGAGCGCAGCGAGGGATTCTAAAGTAGAATCCTGAACGCAGCGAGGGATTCAATATACGCCACCCGAGGTGAAAATAATTTTGCGGCCGAGTAATACACTCTGCTTTTCATCCCCCTCTATAAGAAAAGCAGTAAAGACAACTCAAACTACCTACCTTTCTTTGTCGTTCGGATACATCATAGCGCTAGTAGGGCAAGAAAAAAAAATTGAGATTTGAAATAAAAAAAAATTAAATAAGTAAAAAAAATATATGTCCATCAGATTTCTTATAAGTATTTCCGGGGATGCCGTAGAGGGGTTGAAAATTTTGTTAGATTTTAGCTACGACTCACCGTTTACGAGATATTCTCAATTTTATAAAATTCCGTTTTTGAAAATTTCTCGGTCCCGAAAAAAGTCCCGGCCCCATACAAAATCAGTTGCTTTTTTTTTTAAGTACTGCACACCCTTTGCTACACTCCAACCAATGCTTCTTTAATTATGTTCTAAATTCAAATCTCATTGTTTTGGACCCTGTTATGAAGCTGTTCAAAATTCAAATCTCATTTATTCCCTCTTGTCATAACAGGTAAAAAATGAATCGTTTTGGACCCTGTTATTAGATAAAAAATCATCGCTTTTCGAATCGATGGGATGAAAAAGTATTATACAAACTTTGAACACCTTTTTTACCCCCTTAGAAGGGGAATTTCCAAAAATCCTGTCTTAGTCCTACCCTACACTCCCCAAAGAACATACATGTCAAATTTCAGCTTCTTGCGCCCAGTAGTTTCGGCTGTGCGTGGTCTGTCAGTCACACAGATAGATGTCAGTCACGTGAATGGCCCCTTAGTAAAAATTATTGTTCGTATTGATGGACAATATTCATCCCCGTTATATAACGGGTGTCCCAACAGTAGGAATAGGAACTCCATGATCTTGTTCCTCCCGCCCCTTTCCACCATCGGAGTACAAGACGCAGGTTAGCTTACCATCCCTACATAGTAGACATTCCACCCGTCGTCCGTACGAAGCGCTTTGCTAATTCTTTCTTGATGCGAGCTGCTAAAGATTGGAATACGCTGCCTGCGCATGTATTCCCCGATCATTACAACCTTGGCCTCTTCAAGGCAAGAGTGAATGGGCACCTACTGGGCAAGCATGCTACACCCTAGACTGCATCCTGTCTGTTTAGCAAGATGGCGGTCAAATGCTTAACCAGTTTTTATAAAAAAAAAAAAAAAATGTCTCAATAAAACGCGAATGGATTGGAATTTCTTCGTAGTTTTTATTTTATTTTAAAGAAGAGACTTGTACAGTACAATTGTATCTGAATAGAATATCTGTTAAATGGCTGACACGGGCTTTTTTGTTTTTGTTTTTCATGACACTTTCACACATTTCGCTGCTAATTTCACACATTTCGCTACTTATTTCACCAATAACTCGGCGAATATATTGTCTATATTTTGTGGATAGTTGGCGAAGACTTTATCTTTCACGTAGCCCCAAAGAAAGAAATCCAGTGGCATCAGATGGCAAGATCTCGGTGGCCATTTGACATCACCTCTTCTTGAAATTACGAGATTTTTCGACCATTCGACGAGTGTTTGTAATTGATCGTGAATTTTCGTTGAATATTTGTATAACTTCGATGCGCTGTTTTATTGTGAATCGCTCCACGATTAATTTTACATGTGTCAAGATGACGTATGTCAAATTTCAATCCGCCATCTTGAATATTTCGGAAATAGCGCGAAATTTAAATCCTATACGTACTTTTGAGACACCCGTTATATAACGTTGCTCAACGTCATTAGAATCCAAGCAAAAGAGACAAAACAGAAACAAGGGCCAAGGTGTGAACTGTCCAAGGAACATTCACAAATGCAATAGCAATGCCAATTTATGGAGCAATTTACAGTTGCATAACGACAAGGGCCGCGGCCGACAACTGCCGTCGTTTTGCCAACATTTGCGGACATCGCCGACTCGATTGCCGGCAACCCGTTGACAGTCACTTAAAACGTCAGAGCAACGATAACTACGCCTCAGAACGGACAGTTTAAGGCTGCCACATATCAAAATGTATCGCAGACGTGGGCCCCGATCGCGGTAATGCAGCAAGTGTACGTGCAGTTGACGTGCAAAACCGTTTTTGATAACGCGCGGCTTTGACTCTGTGACAACGTTTTCTGTTCCGGTGATAATCTTTGGAACTAAAACAGTTTTCATACGACAGCCTATTTTGACAGCTAATTTCGTATTGCAAGTGGTTCCTCTGTCACGGATGTCACCGGATCAGACAGGATTGTGGGACTATAGGTTTGCGTGACGTGTGCGTCGTTATGTCATTACGGCAATACGAAGTCAAATGTCAAGAAGTAAACGTGATCAAGACGCGCTGCATAGAATTACGGCGATCGGCCCGCTGCACTGCGGCCCAACACTGTTGCATCGCAATGCTGTGTGTGAACCTAAGCGTACAAGTTCAAATATTACAAAATCATGACGCACGCAAACGCAATGCAGCACGTCTGCGAGACTTTTTGGTGTGTGGTAGCCTTTAATGCATTGACATTTCTACGAGAATATCGAATTTACATCGACATTAACATTTTCGCAACTAAAATACATTACTGACTGCAAACTCCTGACCTATCACATGTCTCTAGTTTGGCTGTTTATCTAGTTCGCTTACGAGTGTGTAGGTACTACGAGCTATCTTGTAAGTTTCTACCTAATTTCCGGAAAAACGTTATTTACTCGTATACGTTTTACAGTGCTTCGGTATTTATAGTTTGGTTTGATAATTATTAGGTATGTTCTATTTTAAAATGAATTAAATTCTTCTTATTTAATAATAATCGAACGAACAAGAATATGTTTCATTGTTTTACATTGCTACTACACCCTAAAACGGTTTTAACTTTATAATTTTTTACACTTGTTATTACGAGTATAATTAATTATCTGTGCTAAACTTTTAAACCTTTTAAATTGTGCTTTTGAAACCATGCCTTTAAAAAAGATATTAAAGTATTCTAAAAGCCCCAACGGTGAACTTACGATTCAAATTAACGTGGATTGCCATTTGTTATATTGTTTTATATTATAATACATCCGGCGCACACAAATAAACAAAAAGTTTTATGCGTTCATAAAAAGCATAAAAGATTTGGCCACTTGGGATGTTGTGGTTTTTGGTTTAACAATTATATCCTGTGTAACTTTATCATAACTTCTTAATGGTCATCGCGATTTATTTAGTTTAATAAGTAGTGATATTGTATTTTATTGTCTATTACCCTGAATAAATAAATCCGTGAATTCAACTTAAAACATCGCCTTTAACGTAAATAATATTTTAGTAAAAAAATCATTTTTATAACAAGCTTTTTTGCTGACTTTACTTTAATCTTGTATTGTCATCTGAACCAAACCTGTATACAAAATTTTAACTCCATCGTACACTGGGAAGTGGGTCAAATGAAGCTTCCAAGATTTGTCCCCCACTAACTAACTAACATACTAAATAACTAACTAACTTACTAACATGGTAAGTCAATAAAAAGCTTGTAAAAAGTTGTTAACTATTTAGGTTGCATCATAGACGTAATAAGTAATTGCGATATGTACCTATTTATATTATTTTCATATATAGGAACATTTTGATTAAGTAAAATAAAATTTTATCATCATATTTTACCTACCTTATTTAGGAACAGATGACAATACGTAGGTACCTACATTGTTTTATGAAAGCCAACGGGGAACCCGTACTTCCGACATTTATCAGTCGCACAGACTGAAGGTACCCACTAGTGACACCATGGAGGTCGCGGCCGCATTGCCAACCATGATAACATTATCATTTAACCTTCTTTTTATTTAAATTAAAAAAAAACTACTTGTTACGATACTGGCGCTTTCATATAAGAGGGCTGAGGAAGCGCTGCAGTGTGGTGCAACTGTTGCTTTTCATACAATTTCTAGAAGTGTAGTCACTCACATCGCCACCACTGCAGCGCTTTCTGAAGTCTAATTTTCAGGCGTCATAATGTAAGCAATTAGCTTAACTTGTTCTAAGGTAAATATACTTAAAACTATCCACCTAACATCAAACGATCTAAAACATGAAATGAAAGAGCACTTCAAATTTTGTCCATTATAAAGATTAATTTTGAAATGAAAAATATAATTTCTTCTATTTGAATTAATATTTTAAAGTCTGCATTAACTGCAACAACTAATACTAAAACTATCTAAAAAACTGTCGTAATCATATTCAAGCAGTAAGTACCGCAAAAGAGTTTACCAATATTTTTATGCCATTACGTTGTTTTTTTTAACAAAACGCAAAATATCGAGTGATTTCAAATAACAAAAACCGGCCAAGAGCGAGTCGGACTCACGCACCGAGGGTTCCGTACCATCATAAATTTAAATAAATATAACGTGAAATGTTTTCATCGGCGAGGCTAGATTCGTCAGAGCATTTGCGGTATAGAACATGCGGTGGTGGCGTGTGAGGCGGGTCGTTACGTTCCCTAAAATATGGTTGAGCGAAGCGATGGCTGGTTCATGCGCCATGCTCGTGAACGGGTGCTACCAGTGGGAATGGGTCTGCTCTTATCTGCTTGCCTTAAAATGTGTTTTCTTTTGTTTTTATTCATTTTATTAAAAATTACATTTGAAACATGTATGGCGCAACTTGCAGTATATAGTAGAATTGTCTTTTGTTTTTAACTAATATTAAAGCTTTAAGTAGAGTTCCTAAGTACTTAATTGAAAATTGTTCACCGCTATGATCATTAGTTCGCCTATACTTAACTGTATTTATCATAACCCATTGTGTAATTGTGATGGAAACTGACCTTAGTCTTACCATGTTAAGGTCATTTTTCAATTTGACGACTCTGTATGAAATAAAACAGGGAGAAAAAAACAACCCTTGGAGTTTCTTGCCGGTTCTTCTCCAAGGCCTCCCGCTGTAGGGTTTGCGAACCGATGGCGTAGCTTCTATGACGTTCACAAGTATTGTAAATAACAATCTAAATTGAATCGGTCATTCTCAGCATTAGGTGTTCTTCGCATAATTACCGTAACCATTTTTATTTCTCGCTAATTTCTCTTACACACATTAAAATATGAAACACATTAAAGATACGAATTCAGTATTTAAAGAGGCATTAGATTATTAAAAGCGGTTTTCAAGTTATTGAGATTTAAAAAAGTTATGAGTACGGTAATTAGATAAGTCTAATACTTAATGTAACGGTAATTAGAAAAGATCAATAAATCTATGTAAAATTAAGAAATAAAATAATATTATGCATTTAATGACACAACACATATAGGAAAAATGTGATAGTAAAAATAAGTAAGGCGGGATTCGAAGCCGCGCCTCCGGAACTTTTTCCTATACTTACAGAATTGCATTGTGAATGCATAAAAATAATTTAAAATCTCGATACCTTCAATACTTGTTTTTACAAATTATATTAATAATTATTGTTCAAGTATATGGCATTAGAAATGAGCAATTCTCATAAAAAAATAGCATTTTTGTTTGTAATTCTATTGTTTTTGTGTAAAATCGGTTATAATGATCGATTTTAAACAAAAATTTAAACACATCTTACATTTCTGCGCGAACTGTTCATATAAATAAAACACTTTCACGACGTTTTGGCATCTTGTCACGGCCCCTGGAAAGGTGCCGAAACGTAGGATAAACCTAAAAACTAATAAAAACAACTAAAAATTTAACCAAGTTGTTGAATAAATTGCGTGAAAAAATCCGTGAAAGTGTTTTATTTATAAAAAAATATAAAAACAGTCCCAAAAGTAACAAAATTGTTTTGTACTTAATTGCCTTACTTTCGTTATAAAAAGAAACATGGGTTTCTACCAAGTTTTTCAGACAAATTCGTTATATTTTAAGTTTATTTACAGACTACTGACAAAGATAGTCTTCTTTTTTTTCAAGGTGGTTTTTACAAAAGAATTTTGTGAAAATACTATTTTAGTGTATTTTTTTGAGCGCAGCGAGTATTCCGAATCACTAAAACGATTTGGTGGTGGTGGTGACAAAGTTTCAATAGGATTTCTTAAGGCCTCTACACACCAAACCCGCCGGCCCGCCGGCTTTACCCGGCGGTTGTTTTGCGACGATAATATATGTAAACAAGCCCGGTGGCGTAACCTGCCGGGTAAAACCGCCATCCCGGACATCAAGTGAATTTAGATCTACGACTACTTGTCCCTAAATTTTCCTTTTCCTTTTGTCTTGTATAGTAATCTCTTTTATTATAACTTTCTTTTCTAGGAGTTTCTTATCTCTTTTTCCTTTTATTATTACTTTCTTTCTCTTTTTTCTCTGATTGTTAGTACAAAACAGGGTAATTTTTATTCTATCTCGACGTTTTCGTGCTGCGAGCCTTGTAATCTTTTTTATTTCTCCTTGGTTTTCTTTGGTTATCCCATCCTACAAAATTAAAATCAATAATCAGTAGAAAACATCGATCTCTAGCAAGGTTTGAATTAAAGGAACGAATTAATTTTATTTAAACAAAAACCTACCTAAATAAGCATAAATCAAATAATTATATAATACTAGCTTTCCGCTCGCGGCTTCGCCCGCGTGAACTACACAACGTTATCCCGCAGGAATGTGATACTTTTCCGGGATAAAAGGTAGCCTATGTTCCTCTCCAGACTACAAAGTATCTATGTCCCAAATTTCAGCCAAATCCGTTCAGCCGTTTTGGCGTGATTGAGTAACAAACATCCAAACATCTAAACATCCAAACATCTAAACTTTCACATTTATAATATTAGTAGGATTTCACGATTATTATTATATTACTATGTGGAAATCGTTACTAATATTGTATCGAACGCTTGTTTTTCTATTTGTTTGACGTTACAGCTAAACCAATGAACCGATTTTAATGAAATTTGGTATATAGATAACTTGAACTCTAGAGAAGGACAATGTTACTTTCTATTCTTTGAACTCAAGGTCACCCAACGAGCAATGGAGAGAGCGATGCTTGATATTTCCTTGCTCGATCGAATCAGAAATGATGAGATCCGCAGGAGAACTAAAACGACCGACATTGGTCGAAGGTTTGCTCAGTTGAAGTGGCAGTGGGCGGGACACATAGCGCGGAGAACCAATGGCCGTTGGGGCAGAAAGGTTCTTGAATGGCGACTGCGAACCGGACGACGTTCCGTGGGCAAGCCCCCTACGAGGTGGACCGACGATCTGGTCAAGGTCGCGGGAAGCCGCTGGATGCGGGCAGCGCAGGACCGATCGTTGTGGAGATCCTTTGGGTAGGCCTATGCCCAGCAGTGGGCGTCGTACGGCTGAAATGATGGGGATGATGACGATGATGATTCTTGGAAAACCTCTGGTTTTATTGTCTGGGTTTATTTCGGGCATAACTAGTGGGCATTAATTTCATACAACGGTAATTAGAAACATATGGTAATTAGTATACGGTAAATAGAAAAACACAGATTTTCTTAAATATTTCTAAAACCTACAGAGTATGCAAATACTAGTTTACTACAATGTATGGATGTCAAAGTACTGTCTCTATTTAAAAAGCAACTGGGAACTAAGCTTAACCAATCTAGTATAAAAATAAGTAAACGGCAATTAGAAAAGTTTTAAACCAAGGATACGGTAATTATACACTTACGTGCTTTATTGGGGATAAACCTACATAACAGACGTGCACCTGCTGATGGGCCGCGACACGAACTGAGGGGCTAACGGCACGTACAGTAGTGATGTGCCAAATATTGTTATTCAGGGATGTGTGTCCAGGAATAGAAAACGCCACGGTAATTATAACTTTAGATCGGACATGCGGTTATTAATTGATAATTATTTACAGAATGATTCTATTGAATGGATATTTTGTTATGTGATACACATTACCCTATACTGTTTAAAATGTTGAATGAAGCAAATGAATTCCGTCCGTTATGAAAATTAATGGCAAGTTTTTACATTAAGTTGGTTTGCGGACGCGTCACGGTGATTAGAGAACAGAGGTTTATGAAATTAATTTAGCAAGACAACTATTTAACAGAGGCCTATGTTTTTGTTTACAGCTAAATACGGATGCTTACTAATATATAAAAAATGTAAAGCTCTTGAATTTTTACAATATTACGGATATATTAGCCCGGACACGTAAAAACGGTCTATTCGGAGAATGGCCGGAATAAACAAATTTGAATCTTTGAATCTTTGCAGTTTTAGTTCAACGCCAGCTTTTGACCGATAGTGGAAGGAATATAATATTTGTTGGTGATTTCTGAAAAAGTTTACTTTTTAGAGAATCGTTTTATTTTTCCTGTAATCTTTACATAAACTTCTATCACATAAAAGCGGCTTAAGAAAAAGAAAAAATGTTTGAAAATGTGCAAGCAGCATTCTTTCATATGATACCCCATATGCCCTTGTAGCTCCACTTCGAATTTATATGACGCCCTTTCAGTCTCTGTTGCAAAAAAAATATAAATATTTTTATTTCTCTCTTATTTGCAAAATAGTTGGGAAACCGTTTTCTTAAACTATTCCAAATTTCAAGTTGATAGCATTAGTAGTTCTCGAGATGTTCAGTTGTGACAGACAGACTGAGTCTCGCCATAAGGGTTTCTTTTTACCATTTTGGTAAGGAAACCCTAAAAGTGTCTTTTACCGATTATGTACTAAAAAATCTAAGATGTGTTTATAAAAACTCACTTCCCAAAAAAAGTAAAATTAAAAATAAATTGAATCATTCAGTTCAAAGGACGAAAGTTTTTAGGAAAAAACGTCTTTTTAGGGATCCGTAGCCAAATGGCAAAAAAACGGATCCCGTATAAAATCGTCAAGTCTATCTGTCTGTCTATCTATCCGTCTGTCCGTCCGTCTGTCCGTCCGTCCATCCGTACGTCACAGCCACTTTATTCCAAAACAAACTACACAGTTTAAACTTAGTGGATAGATGTATTCTGTGAACCGCTTAACAATTTTAATACAAAAATAAAATAAAATAAGAAATTAAGGGGGGCTCCCAATACATGGAACTGAAACTTAAAATCAACCTTTGGCAAGATAGAGACTTCAAAAGTGGTAAAATGTCTGTCACCCTTCCCTTGTTATTTCATTCTGTTTCTTCAATTTTGTACATAATCCATGTTAAATTACTAAATTAATAAAACTAGGCAAAATTAATGAGTTTTCTAAGAAATAAGTATTTCAAGAGCATTATGGACTACGATCTATGCTAAAGTCACTGTCCTGCCACTGCCACGTATAAAAAAAAGAAAAAGAAAGTCTTCCCGCCATTATGGCGAAGTCTTTATTTTTTATTTTATGCAATATTGTTATTTATTTTCCTCACACTCGAAGTGAAAAGCAGAGTGTATAATAACTCGTACATAAAACCCATTTTACTCTCGACTTGACTATCCGCCCTCGCCTACGGCTCGGGTGGATATAATTACGTCTCGGGTAAAATGGTACGTTATATGCACTTGTTGTACAATCTACTATTCAATGTTTGGTTGATGGCCGCAAGAAAAAAAAGACGCCAGTTGCCAAACAAAAATGGTCATTGTCCTTTGCGGGTTTTTCTTGATCTCTTCTGGATTAGATCCTGACTTGGTAACAAAAGGATCATCTCAGGAGTATACCTACTCTTTTTAGTAAAAAATGTAATAAAAAGAATCATTGAAATTGGGCTATTGGTTCGCGAAGATATTGACGCGTAAAGCAGGAATAACCAGTCGACAGGCAGCACTGTGTTTTTCAGGATTCTAAAGAAACTTCTGAACCGTCTACTGAAAATTTTTCATGCGACCAAATGGGAGCAAATTGAAACATTGTTCTATTAACAAACAACTATCAAAATCGATTCACAATTGGCGGAGCTATCGTGGAACATAGATAAAAAAATATCAAACGACTCGAGAACCTCCTCCATTTTTTGAAGTCAGTTAAAAAGAACAAATAAGTAATGCATAGAGCTAGAAATTACATTTGGCGTATTTTTGAGCCTAGGTATTTCTTTTTGCGTAATATCTGAATGTTCGATCTATGTGTAGGTATGAGCATGTAACTAATGGCGGTATTACACGGTTCCCTTCTGCCTTTCAATTTGGATGAAGCAACCGAATTGAACAATGTAAACTGCGCTCATGGGTAAGGCAACGAACTCGTGCTGCACATAATACTCGTTGGGTAGCTCTAACAAGCTGTAGACAGTCTAAGATGGCGATGACTGCAGTCTCGCCGCGTTTGACCTGCAGGCTGCTCAGCCTTAATCGTCCAGACCTCCGGATAGTTGTTGGTACACTTACAGGTCACCTAACCTTAAACCGACAACTATTTATTATGAATGCGACGGACAGTCCTCTATGTAGAGGTTGCCTGAACGCAGAGGAAACAGCCGCCCACCTGATCCTGGAACGCCCCAGGAGGCTTCTGCGCTTCTGGAAGGAGCTAGGATGGCTCGACTAGCCATGTTCACGCATAACGGACCAAATATGAGTCTAAATGCGGAAAAGTGTCAATACCAAATACCAAATACCGTGTATATCGGCATAACAGTAAAGGTAGTTGTTTGTCAACAATAGGGCTGTGTATCCTGTGAGTGATGCGTCAGCTATGGGCGGCCTGCGGCGCCGCGTCGACGGCAAGCATTGTAAGGCCTACGGCGGCGGCCTACGGCGTGCGACGACAAAAAAAGTGTTACGGTATCGAATAGTTTACTGTTTACGCAGCGTTTAGACATTCTTTTAAAAAACGGCCAAGTTCGAGTCGGACTCGCCCATGAAGGGTTCCGTACCCACTTAGCGTACCGATTTTACCTACACCGACTGCATCTAATCAAAATACCACTATCATTTTTTGCCAGCAAAAAATAACTTTGTTTTTATAGTGTTAGTATGAATGACAAAGAAATGTGTTATTAGTTCTCGTTCAAATAAATTTTTGTTGAAAGTGTTTTTAAAGATCTACAGCATCTATTTATTTTTTATTTTTCACTCTTTTGATTGAAAAGTTAGAGGGGCGGAAATATATTTTACCACTTTGGAAGTGTCTATCTTTCAAAATACTTATTGACTTCACATATATGATTTACGGGTATTTAGAATACATACATACATCCATAATCACAAACTTTCGCATTTATAATATTAGTAGGAAGAAACCTTACTATCATTTTTAAAGACCCATCTTTAGAACAAGAAGAGGCTAGATGAAAAAAAAGTAGTTTATGTTCCATGTTCCATGTATAGGGAGCTCTTAACTTAGCTCTTAAAGCGGTTTATAGAACACATCTACTTACCAAGTTGCAACTGTGTAGTCTTAATAGTTTTAGAATAAACTAGTCCGTTCGGTTAGATAGTGTCGGTACACCCGCACGGCATTGTGGCAGAGCGACACTATCTAAGCGAATGGACTATATACGGATGGACATACCTACATAGGTACAGACAACATGAATCTCTATAGGTTCCGTTTGCTGTCATTCGGCTGCGGAACCCTAAAAATCGATATACCTATATGTTTAATAGGGTTATTTGTTGAACGCCAAGAACCTCACAGGACTAGATCACTAACATCTTATACAACATCGTTTGTTCCATGACTTTTCCCAAAAAGGACAAAAAATCGACATTCCATAAAAATGTCCGATCAGCTGATCGAGTTTTGTATGTAGTCGTTATTTTTTGTCTTTTCATACAAACGTTTTCTAAAAACATCTTAGATATCCTTGACCACGGTCCTTGGAGTGGTGCAGAAACATTGAAAAAAAAAACTACAATTAATCTTTAAGACATTTGAAAATTACCATTTATGTATGTACGTACAATATAGGTACGCGTGATAAAAAATCCGTAAAAAGTGCTTTTATTTAAACAAACTATATTGTATAGTTGTTGAATCGTTTATAAAAATACGTAGTTTATGCTGAAAATTAAGTATTAAATAAAAATGACCCGCTCACAATCACAACTGTATGAATGCAAAAAAGTAAAAGTAATTTGTATTTTATGTTGTTCACCTTCTCCTGAGTGGTTGTGTATTATAATAACCCTGTATAAGCTCACCTTTTTTTTTCTAGTTAGGGCAAATACAGTCTTTTCGTAAACCGCTAACGGCATGTTGGACTCAGCCAGACAAGGTCTGTCTCTCGCCGCACCCAGCCCTCCCGCCAAGCCTATGGCCGTTTGTGCACTACCACTGAATTTTACCGATCCGGAAAAAAACGGATGCTTGTATTTAATTAATTACTAATATAAATGATTAATTATTAAAATACAAGCATCCGTTTTTTTCCGGATCGGTAAAATTCAGTGGTAGTGCATAAACGCCCTATGTAGTTATGCTCACCTACCTACGGGTATGCTATTTGATCTATACTATCGTATACTAATTTTATAAAGAGGAAAGATTTCTATGTATATATCCAACTAGCGGCCGCCCGCGGTTTCACCCGCGTGGTACCCGTTCCCGTGGGAATATCGGGATAAAATATAGCTTATGTCACTCGGGAAGAGTGTAGCTTTCTAACGGTGAAAGAATTTTCTAAATCGGTCCAGTACTTTTTGAGTTTATTCGTTACATACAAAAATACAAATCTTTCCTCTTTATAATATTAGTATAGATAAACGCAAAAACGACTGAACCGTTATCATATTTTTTTTACTTTTAGAATGCTACGATCCCTGATACTGATACTGACATAGGCTACAAAATATTTTGAAAAAGTTAGGGATGGTATAATGTTTTGAATGAATCCATGCAAGTATGAGGTTATTTTGCTTTATAAATATTTTGATAGATTAGATAATAACAATCTGTATGTTTGTAATGTAATAACTATGTGTCTTTTATTATGAGATCGTTTAGAAACATATTTTCAGTCAACAGAAGTCCAGTTTGTAAAGTATAAGTTAGCGAGTGGCAGAAAAAGGGAGGAATTAATTATGTGTACAAATATTGAAAATGAAGTACTTAGGTATTAGAAAAAAAATCGACCCGTCTCAAAACTAGCTCCGGTGGGACTTGAACTTACGACCTTTCACTGTCCGGTCGTATACTCTGACCACTCAGCTACGAACACAGAATAATTGCTACGGAGTCGTCGGATTTCTTTTAACACTTCAGTTTCAATATTTTCAATAATAAAAATAGCTTGTGAATGCACAAAAGTAAAACTAATTTTGTGCCCTTTTTTAACAATAAAGCTCAATTTTTCATACTAATATTATAAAATATGTGAAAGTTTGTTTGTTTGTTTGTCCGTCTTTCACGTTAAAACGGAGCAACAAATCGACGTGATTTTTGGTATGTGTATAGTTTGGAAGCTGGAGAGTGACATAGGATACTTTTTAGCCCGGAAAAACATCATATTCCCGCGGCATAACGTCGCTTGAAGCCGCGGGCGGAAAGCTAGTTTGACATAAAAAGAGGTAGTACAATACAAGAACGGTGGCGGCCTTTTGATTGCAAAATTATAGGTAAGATTTTAAATTATTTTTATGCATTCCAGTGCAATTCTGTAATTACAGGAAAAATTGAGATAAAATAAACACGAGCCCTGCAAGTAATCTAAAAAAAAACAAAAATTTCAGTATCTCGCCTGAAAGCTACATGCAGGGAACGTGGATTTTTCTATTACAATTTTTACTATAAATTATAGGTAGGTAAGTACATGATTGTACAAAATGACTTTCCGACGTCACATTTTCTTAACAATAGCCTACCTACCCACATATTAACACGCACATTATACCTAGTCTTTAATGTGCGGTTTTCATTGATATATTCGGTATTTTGCACTTTTATCAAATACACAATAAAACACTACCGCACCGCACAAAAAAATAACACACCTGCCTACAAAAAATATAAACTTACATTTATTTACTAGGCTGTTGTTGAAATATTGTTTGATATCGTAATGAAAAAGTAATACCGCCACTAAACGTGCAAAAGAAATGCACCACATTTAGATCATAATTATGATAAATGTTTCCATCAAAAAAAACCAAACCGAGTCCCGCCTTCTTCAGCCATGTTTATGTCCTGCATTTACAACCTCATCTTCATTTTTTACTGTAATTACATTACACTGTAAAAGCGGAACAATGTTTGCCATAATTGTGGTAGTTTTTCATAATTTTGCACTTCATATTTACATTTTCGAAGCACTAGCCGCAAGAAGTAGCAAGTTTTTACTTGAAAAAGAAGAATGTCGGCCGTAGCTGTGTTTTGTTTTCATAATATGTAATTACCTTACGCGAAAACTTTTTTGATATCTATTTTTTGTGAAGCTAATGGTTTTTTCCGTTTTAAACAAAAATTCCGGAAAACAGAAACACAGTTTCAACGAGGGTTCGACAGAATATGCCCGTTGAAAAAAAAACGATTTTTGATATGTAGGTAATGTAGATAAGTATGAATTTTTTTCGTGTAATGGCTTTTTCCGTTTTACATAGAAATGTAGATTATGCACCTACTTATTAATCAAAAGTAGATGTCATTGTCTTAAATGACATGTAAAATAAATAATGAAGACTGCAATACCTACCGCTTCACATACTATCGAAGTAAATGCATTTATGATTATAAATACCTACTTAAGACACGTTTTCGAATGTAAAAACAATCTAAGTTTTTTTAAGAAGTCAGTTTTCATTTATTTTTTCCCAATTTTCTTGCCAATACCTAAGCGACTACTTTGTTTAGGCCTAAATAGTTATCATACGTACGGGTATAAATCGCATATTTCGTCTAGTGCTCTGCACATACAGGGTGCGGACAGTTGATGTAAATGGGTTTTGATTTGAGTAACCTATACAAAAAACATCACTTAAAAGTAAAATGCAATGATAAACTTACTGGTAGCCGTCGGTTCCCGTTGCGTAGATATAATCACCAGTATCGTAGATAATACCAAGGGGGTTGACCAAAGCGGGGTATCAGATCACAAGTATATCACTGCACGAGGCACTGAGCGATCGTTATCGGCCGATCACGATACGTTATCTGCGCGTGCGGCTGGGGCGAGGCGCGCGGGAGCACTGCGCCGGCCGCCGCCCCGCCCGCGCACTTCACCCCGCACTGGGCCGCGGGGGGCGGGGCCACGAGGGGTGGGTGGGGCCACGTGGACAGATGGCGCGCAAGGAAAATGCGCTTTTCCATAAATCCGTGTGGGCGGCGCCGGAATGGGCGCGGAGATTTATAGCAGGGTTAGTTTTTCGGCCCTAATGGATTGAAGCCTTTTTGTATATGGAGGCGCGATCGATCGACGCGCCACATCAAAGCCCCTAATTAATTGACATCGGAGGAATTATTCTAAATCGAGCTGGACGTTAATTGACGCCGCTCGTAAATCGCTCGAGGAAAGCTCCTTGCTCTCACGCGCGATCCGGCTCTCTGCTCGGTACAGCATGTTAACTAAACTGGCTCCAATTACCCGCGCACTTCATCACTCTAACCACAATAGATAGCTATTGAGGTTATAATGCATTTTAGAATTGGGGGCTGTCTATATTCTAACCAAAATGTAATCAAAATAAATAAAATAGTTAAACCACTGTAACAACTTTAAAGCTTTGTTTAAATGAGAACTTGTAATTTATTTATTCTAAATGGACGTATGCACTGTAATTTATTTGAGAACTAAGTTTAATAGTAAGCGTATCAAAGCTAATTAGCATGTTTATTTTATCGTATTTGTAAGTAGATACAATCTTTGGTAAACCAATATTCGAGTCCTACTTCCTATTGCGCTAATCGGCCAATTAAAACTTTTTTCGAATCATCAACGTCTGAGTTTTTAGTTTGAAGAAGCTAACATTTTCTGAAATAAACCCCTTTTACGGAATTAATCACGCATTGTTTACTTAAAATATTTTTAGTTTTGTCCGACGTTTCGACACCTTTCCAGGGAACTTGGTCATGGAGACTATGTTTATGAAATCTAAGATGTGTTTATTTACAATTGTTTTCATAACAGCTTGTGTTATAAAACTGCGATTTAAAATTTAAGGTAAAAACAATTCACAGAGCGGGATAGGTAGGTACCTATATCTTGTTATCTATTTCAAAAAAGTTGTGTTCACCATTTAAAAGCTACATTACCTATTCCTGAGTGACATACCTAGGCTATATTTTATCCCGCTATTTCAACCGGTACGGTACCACTTGGGAAATCGCAAGAAACAGCTGGTTTGAATATATTTCAAAAATAACAAAATTAGGCAGGAATGAAGCTTTAAAAACGTAATTTAATAAAAAACAACAGCATCGTGTTGCCAATGACTGGGTCATCACATCACACATGCAGGTACCAACGTAGGTAGTACCTACGTATTTATTTACCCAGCAACATCAAGATTGTTCTTTAATACACATTGGAATACATTTTCGTTTCCTGTCCTAATCAACACCATGACTCCATCCACACCTTTTAAATCAAATAAAAAATCAAAATCAAATCATTTATTCATTTTAGGCTGATTCAGCACTTGTGAACGTCAATGAAGCTACGCTATCGGTTCGCAAATCCTACTGCGGGAGGCCTTGTAACGAGAAGAACCGGCAAGATTCTAAGCCAAATTATTGGAAAATGATAATGAGCCATAGTCCACCACGAGGAGGATGGAGGATTAAAGGAAATCCGCTCACAAAGCCCAAAGATTGATTTATCATAACGGTCCTTTTTTGGTCAAAATATCTGGCTATTTCTGGCAAGAGAATGTAGTTATTTAAATATTTTTTTTGCATTCACATTGCAATTTTATTATTGAAAAATTTTAAATGAAGTAAGTATTTAGAAAAAAACCAACTCAGTAGGTAGCTCAGTTGTCAGAGCAGTCGCCCGGTTAGCAAAAGGTCGTGGGTTCGAGTCCCGTCGGAGCTGGTTGTGAGACGGGTCGATTGTTTCTAAATACCTACTTCATTTAAATTTTTCAATTCAATGTAGGGCAAAAAAAGGCTTACCACAAATGTCCCTTGTGCAAACAGACTGGATTATAGACCGGTGGCGACGTCCGGGATACGAAAGACGAATGTATTTTTTTTGCTAATTCAAGCGCATGCCTACTTTCATCGTTTAAGACCACGCATATTAACAAGTTTATGCCAAGCATTCTTATTTCCATACATGCAATTTTTCTCACAAACATAATGCAGTTTAATCCTATTTGCCAATTTCTGTTAATCCCTTCAAGACATCTCATCGGAGGTCATTCCCACGCTCCACTAGAGCGGACAAACCCCTTTCGTTGTTAAATAAAACAATACTATTATGCGTATTATGTGTTTATCCACTTGTCTTGTTCTAGGAAGCTTTTCGGCGATAGTAGAACAATGTAGAGCAATCACAACAATTGGTTGCCGCCACCGTCAAAGGGAAGCCACAATTGCAATACTACAATAACGAACAATTGCGAACACTAATGACGGAGGCTTCACATGCCATTCATACAGTTTCCAGTAGTTATGGACATAATGTACTAGAACAACTTTCGTTTACACTAAATACTCTTTTGTATTAGATATGTTCCTGCCGTTTTCAAAAAGCTGAATTGCTTTTGTTGGCTTTTATTTTACATAAGTTAAACAATAGCTCTTATTTCGAAAGTAACTCTAGGTATATGCTGGGAAAACCTGGTTGAGAGTGTGTATTTTCTAGTTTACGTAAAATAAAAAGATTATTCAAATAAATACAATTATCAAGTCAATATTTTGATGTGAGGCGATTTTATTAACCGTAAGAGCTGTCGCCTTTCAACTAACTTTCCAACCGCGGGTTTGTCCGCGTGAACCATTACGCTGTGTGTACGCACCGGTCATAATCTTTGGAACTAAAACAGTTTTCATACGACAGTCTATTTTGGCAGCTAATTTCGTATTGCAAGATATACTATATCTATGATTGCAAGTGGTTCCTCTGTCACGGACGTCACCGGATCAGACAGGATTGTAGGACTATAGGTTTGCGTGACGTGTGCGTCGTTATGTCATTACGGCAATACGAAGTCAAACGTTAAGACCCTAACGCGATGAAGACGCGCTGCATATAATTACGGCGATTGGCCCGCTGCGCGTTATCAAAAACCACATCAAAAAAGTAAGAAATAATTCCTCACCAAATAAATAACGTAAGTACTTTGAAGTCGGGCGTGAAACATGTACAATTTTTTGTTGTTTTTGTTAAAACCCGCCCGACTTCAAAGTACTTACGTTATTTATTTGGTGAGGAATTATTTCTTACTTTTTTGATGTGGTTTTTTAGAAGGCGGTTTTATTTTTTTATAAAAATAATTTTTATTTCACTCTTTTTAGTGCATCGTGCAGCAATTTGCGTGTTTTCTGGTAAATAGGTATGTGATCAAACTCAAAACCTCCTTTTTCGAAGTCGGTTAAAATACCTTGAGGTATCCCCTTTTTAACAAAACAAGAATCATCTAAATCGGTTTATAAACAAAGGAGTTATGCCTAAAGATACGTATTAAATTCACATAAAGTGGTAACAAAAACGACAGTATTTTCAAGATTTCCTGAAAACTACTGAACCGATTTCAAAATTTCAAAAAATGGGACCAACTTGAAAACCAACCTGATGTAATAACGTTTGAACCATTTCAATCGGTTCAGCCGTCTCCGAGTAATCGGTGGACATACACAAAAAAAAAAAAAAAAAACATACAGACGAATAGAGAACCTCCTCCTTTTTGATTTAGAAGTTGCACGTCAACTGCACGTACACTTGACTAATGCGTCATAGAATTACCGCGATCGGGGCCCTGTTGTGAGACGGGTTGATTTTTTCTCTCTAAATACTTCATTTTTAATTTTTCAATAATAAAAATTGCATTGTGAATGCAAAAAAGTAAAAATTTAAATAAATAACTAACGGTTTGTTAACCGAATGTTGGTGAATCGGGCCTAACAATATCGCGCATGAAATATTAAACAACATGTTTTATTTATTTTTTACAATAATATTAGCTTGAGAGATACTTCGATATTATGTTTGCCACAACAGTATGGTACTTGCTCGTAATTGTTCTTCTATGACTATGGTAATGAATGGCAGATAATATCGCAATTATTTTAAATTATTGAATCGGACAATAAGTTATTTCCACACATTTTACAACATTCTAAAAATAAACTTTGATGTTTTGGGTTAAAATTGAAGAAATTTATAAATTTACGTTTGCAACTATTTCTTTTTATTATAATAATATATCGTGTAAGTAGGTAATTAGATTTGACTTCGATATTGGTTATTAAAGAACACAGAACTACTTTACAGGGTATGATTTTTTTATGAACGTGTCATGAATATTGAAAATATTATAAAGCTTTATATAACTTGAGGGAGGCCTATGCCCAGCAGTGCACGTCGTACGCCCAAAATTGTGGGATGCAGGCAGGGAAATAAAAAGGCCCTCGTAACAACTTGAACTTATTTTATTTTCTTTAAAAAAAGGCACACGGTACAGCAATGCAAAATCAACGTCCTAGCGGCCATTCCCGAGCAAAGTACGTCACTGGAATAATGATGATATAGCTTATTAATAATAGCTTGACAATTTATAAGTAATACCTACCTACCTTTATATTATGACAGACTCCCAAATTAAAGTTATTGGGAAATCAAACAAAAAGATGAATCGATGTTGGTACTATGAATGAATGAATGAAAAACATTTATTGACACGTCACAAAAAACATACAAGAGTGGTACAATCAGCGTCAAAATGACCTAAGCGTTCAAACCTACCAAAAGTATCTAAAGATTTAATAAAAATCGACCTTATCTCAGGGTAAAGATGCGTTTTCATTTGTTGTTTGAGAACAAATGACAACAATGATAGTTAACCTTAAAGTTTTTGAGCTAAGAGTGATTTTTGTCAAATCTTCAGATACTTTTGGTAGGTTTGAACGCTTAGATCATTTTGACGCTGACTGTAGGTAGGTACTACTGATTTTCTAGAAAACAAGCCACAGCTTTCCTCGTTAAATTAAGGTAGTAAATAAATGTATTTAACCCAATTTGTTGGAAATGTCCTCATCACCGTGGGAATCCGCGCCGGAGCGTTTTATGGCATCGTAAAAAAATCGGCCAAGTGCGAGTCGCACTCGCCCATGAAGGGTTCCGTACCCACATAACGTACTGCCAAAATACCACATTAATTTTTCATCAGCAAGAAATAACTTTATTTTCATGGTGTTTGAATGAATGACAAAGATACCTGCCAAGTTTTAAACCAGAAGTCTTAATAGGTATGGAATAAAGTGGCTGTGACATACGGACAGACGGACAGACAGACATGACGGATCCATAAGGGTTCCGTTTTGTGGTAATTCGGCTAGAGAACCCTAATAAAAAAGCACGCTAGTAGGTGCGACGTGGATGGCGATATCTTGCGGGAAACGGTGTCGATGATGGCGCGGTCTGTAAAGGTACTAAAGTACGCGCCAGATAAGTTTACAATTCAATTCAAAACATTTATTTCAGACACAACAGTCCATACAAGAGATTAAATACAATAATAATAATGATGTCAGCATTTTACACAATTTCATACATTTAAATTAAAATAAAATTAACAACATTTACATTTAAATTAAAATAAAATAAAAACACATAAAAATATATTTAGGGGACGTGCAGCCGAACCCACTGCGCTACAAAAGGACAGTCTATGCGACCAGCTACAACGCGCAGAATGTCATTGGAGCTCCCACGAACACAGCTTAGCATCGAGGCGGCTCTTTTCCGAAGGATGGCATGAAATCCATCAGTACGAGCATGCATGCATCAGTATGAACATGCCTGACGCACTGCAGTATCGTGGCAGCCCCAACAGCACCCTGAACGCGTTGTTGTACTGCACTCGCAAGGCGTTGATGGTCTTCTGCTTATAGTTGACCCACAAGCTACACGTGTAGAAGGATTGGCAAAAAGCCTTAAAAAGTATCACCTTAACGGGTTCTGTGCATTGTGCAAACCTGCGAGCCAACATATTGCATCGTACCGCCAACGCCCTCCGCTCCCTTTCTATGTCCTCGTTATCAGAAAGGTCTTCCGTCACCCAGTGACCCAGATACTTAAAATGAGTTACCTGTTTAAGTGCAACACCACCTAAAAATACTTGAGGTATTGACGCGATCTTGTGACCTCGAGTTTACGCGCGGTCGAAATCAAATACTAATCTTTTACAACCTTAGAATAAAAAATGTACTGTAACTAGCGCCAAAAACGCCCCAGTCGCGCGCGCGCTTTCTGATATGGGTTCTAACTGAAAACTTATTTGGTGGCTAGAACATTATGTGAAAGGTACATATCGGATTGTGGCAAGAAATCAATGAAACGATGGGTAGCAAAATAATTTCCCATTATTATGCAATTTAAATTTAATATTAAATTATCTAATTTTCTCGACGTTACGGCCCCTGAAAAAAAATTAAGAATGCGCGACAACTCAAGATGTACGGTCGAACTAATTTAATAATGAATTATTTTGCTAATAATTCATTTGAAAGCGTCAAAACTATAAAAGTCAGTGTCAATGTCAGTTGTTCAAGTTGTTGTGTCAAGTTTGAAATCCGGTCTCATTGAAATTTAATAACATAAGCTAAGTCACGATTCAATTAGTTCAACTGTACACATAAATGTACAGTAAAGGATAGTTAATGACGAAATACGATTTAAGTTTAGACGATCACAAAGCAAATCAGCTGGGAAGGCGTCAAAGCTAGTTTTATAATTTTATAAAAGTAGATAAGTACCTAAATGATATCGATCGATGACCTCAACATTTTTGCGTGTCCAATTATTGTTACTGCCGTCTGCCATCGACCAAAAAAGATCTATAGTTTATATTAAACATTTTGTTGATCTTTATGACAATCGAAAGTAAGTTGGTGTTTTTATAATTGCCAGTTATGTAACGATATTGATATCTATGGAGACAGACTGGCGAAATACCGGATAATTAGGCTGTAGTGTTTTTTGTGTCTTATAAAAAATAAACCATTCAACTAACTTGAAGAGAGTGCTTCCCCGGGTAAGGGATGAAGGCTCCAGCCCTTCCGGTGAGTCACGAGTAGGCACGACCGATCGTTATCAACGCTAGCGCCGGCATTTCGCACTACCACTAATTCCAATCAACACGATGACCGAACTTTTTTGTGTTCACGTTTTTATTTTTCGGTGATAAAAATAAACACTAAGTATACTTTTGAATAGAATAACGCTGAGTTCTAATAGCTTTCGTTGTTTCATCTTGTGCATAGGAGGGGATGTAAATATTCCCCACGCTCAGTATCCTTTTTTTAGATGTTGTAATCAACTTACAAATCCATACTTTTCCAAAAAACACGGAATCGTTTTTCGTATCTTTAGTTTATAGCTAGCTATGTCTTAAAGCAACCGGCTGAAACTAACTACAATCCAGCTCCAGAAATTTTGATGCATTTTAGTTTAAGAAGTTTCATTTATCAGAACCAATTAGATAGAGTTTACGACAAGCATTTAGATAAAGGTGGAACACATTTCGATTAAGACGAAACATTTAAAATGATATCAATAAGTCTCTAATATGGTTAGATTATTGTTCCATGATTGTTTTAAGATGAGGAAAGTTCAAGGGTGTGCGAGCATGCATGAACATGAATTACATGAACTAACCTACGGTTGATTGAAATACTGGTCATTTCATCGATGATCAACTCCTTTACGGTATAAATATTAGGTATGTTAACCGCGCGAGCCCAGCGAGCGAAGCGAGCGTGTTGCGGCAGCAGCCGGCGAAGCGCTAGAACTGACTAGGTAGGTATAGCCTCCCCATTTCCTATTAAATTCGCGCGGTTTACATAATCGGTATAGGTACCGTTGGTGAGTTGACCGTAGGTAAAATGACAATAGTAGTTTAATCAACCGTAGGTAAAACGACAAGTAGTTTAATCAACCATAGGCGAATAAACCGTAGGTGAGATGACTAGTAGAGAATTCGTCCATTATTTATTTTAAACAGCAGGTCTTTTGACCGTAGTTTTTAGAAGTCTGATATGTTTTTATGTTTCTCAGTTCATAATAAAAGCCTTATTCGAGGATGATAGCAAAATTATTGTTTTTGTTTGTGTCACGTTAGGGGTACAGGACATAGCAGCACGCCTCGCGCCCGGCGCGGGCGCAGCGCGGCCATTATGAGGGGGGCGATAACGCGCGCCGGCCGGCTCATTAGCGACGCTCGTATGTTACCTTCGGCAGGCTAGCGAGGGCGGGGGCCGCCGCTCCGTGAGCCACACGCGACCCTACCGCCGGGGGAAGGCGTTTATAATAGGTTGCCTTCTGATACACATACAACCTTCTCGATTCAATACTTTACCTCAACTTTTAAGTAGAAAAGATGCAACTGGTAGCAACGTTACCTCAAAAAGGAACTGTATCAGCAACAGATACGTTCCAAAAAGGTTTAACGTCCAACTGCTCGATAGGCCTTCCCCGCTTCAGGCTCTGAGTCCGAGGGGCTAATGCGCAAGCGCTGTCCGGTGCCCTAAAGGACACAGCACATTACATCAACTCGGAAAGGGATCGACACCGTATCGCCACAGAATAAGCAACTTTTCATACAGTAGGCCGACGGAGACGTCTAGACAGGTCAATCGTGCGGGGCTTGCGGGGTGAGACGGGGGAGTGTTTGTCCCGAGTTACATACAACGCCGTTCATAGTAACTCGGGACACGTCTTCCAGGGCTATCACGTCTTTAACGTTTTAATTTATTATTAGATTAATAGTATCATATTTTATGGTGCATAGGATTTGTACTATGAGTGCGTGCAAATCTTCATCTCGCTTATTACAAAAAAGACAATTTCCGAAATCCAAGATGGCGGCCAACTTTTTTATTTGCGGGCCGATTTTGATGAAACTTGGTTTTTGATACAATTGTGACAAGAAAACAACAACACAATGTCAAAAATAAAAAAACAAAAATAAAAAAAACAAGATGGTGGCCAACTTTTTTTTTGTAAGCCGATTTTGATGAAATTTAGTTTCTGGTAATATTTTGACACGAAAACAACAACGCAATGTTAAACGTATAAAAAATCCAAGATGGCGGCCAACTTTTTTGTTTGCAGGCCGATTTCGATGAAACTCAGTTTCTGGTACTATTTTGACAAGAAAACAGCAACGCAAAGTTAAAAATATTAAAAATTCAAGATGGCGGCCAACTTTTTTGTTTGTGAGCCGATTTTGATGAAACTTGGTTTTTAGTACAATTTTGACAAGAAAACAACAACGCAATGTCAAAAATAAAAATAAACCAAGATGGCGGCCAACTTTTTATTTGCAAGCCGATTTTGATGAAACTTAGTTTCTGGTACTATTTTGACAAGAAAACAACAACGCAATGTTAAAAGTATAAAAAATCCAAGATGGCGGCCAACTTTTTTGTTTGCAGACTGATTTCGATGAAACTCAGTTTCTGGTACTATTTTGACAAGAAAACAGCAACGCAATGTTAAAAATATTAAAAATCCAAGATGGCGGCCAACTTTTTTATTTGTAAGCCGATTTTGCTAAAACTTAGTTTCTGGTACTATTTTGACAAGAAAACAACAACGCAATGTTAAAAGTATAAAAAATCCAAGATGGCGGCCAACTTTTTTGTTTGTGAGCCGATTTTGATGAAACTTGGTTTTTAGTACAATTTTGACAAGAAAACAACAACACAACGTTAAAAGTATTAAAGCATCCAAGATGGCGGCCAACTTTTTTGTTTGCAGGCCGATTTCAATGAAACTCAGTTTCTGGTTCTATTTTGACAAGAAAACAGCAACGCAATGTTAAAAATATAAAAATTCAAAATGGCGCTCAAATTTTTGTTTGCTGGCCGATTTCGATGAAATTCAGTTTCTGGTACTATTTTGACAAGAAAACAGCAACGAAAAGTTAAACATTTTAAAAATCCAAGATGGCTGCCGACTTTTTTATTTGTGGGCCGATTTTGATAAAACTCAGTTTCTGGTTCTATTTTGACAAGAAAACAGCAACGCAATGTTAAAAATATAAAAATCCAAGATGGCGGCCAACTTTTTTGTTTGCAGGCTGATTTCGATGAAACTCAGTTTGTGGTTCTATTTTGACCAGAAAACAGGAACGCAATGTTAAAAATATAAAATTCCAAGATGGCGGTCAAACTTTTTTTGCTGGCCGATTTTGATTAAATTCAGTTTCTGGTTCTATTTTGACAAGAAAACAACAACGCAATATTAAAAATCCAAGATGGCGGCCAACTTTTTTGTTTTTAAGCCTATTTTGGTCAAACTTAGTTTCTGGTTCTATTTTGACAAGAAAACAGCAACGCAATGTCAAAAAAATAAAAACTCGGCCGCCATCTTGGATTTTTAATATGTTTAACATTTCGTTGCTATTTTCTTGTCAAAATAGTACCAAAAACTGAATTTCATTGAAATCGGCCAGCTAACGAAAAATTTGGCCGCCATCTTGAAATATAACCAGAAAATGAGTTTTATTAAAACCGGCCTGCAAACAAAAAATTTGGCCGCCATCTTGGACTTTTTATTACTCTTAACATTGCATTGCTGTTTTCTTGTTAAAATAGTACCAGAAACTAAGTTTCATCAAAATCGGCATACAAAAAAAAAATTGGCCACCATCTTGTTTTTTTTTTATTTTTGACATTGTGTTGTGTTTTTCTTGTCAAAATTGTACTAAAGACCAAGTTTCATCAAAATCGGCTTACAAACAAAAAAATTGGCCGCCATCTTGGATTTTTAATATTTTTAACATTGCGTTGTTGTTTTCTTCTCAAAATAGTACCAGAAACTGAGTTTCATAGAAATCAGCCTGCAAACAAAAAAGTTGGCCACCATCTTGGATTTTTTAATTCTTTTAACATTGCGTTGTTGTTTTCTTGTCAAAATAGTACCAGAAACTGAATTTATTCGAAATCGGCCAGCAAACAAAAAATTTGGCCGCCATCTTGGATTTTTATATTTTTAACATTGCGTTGCTGTTTTCTAGTCAAAGTAGAACCACAAACTGAGTTTCATTGAAATCGGCCTGCAAACAAAAAAGTTGGCCGCCATCTTGATTTTTATATTTTTAACATTGCGTTTCTGTTTTCTTGTCAAAATAGAACCAGAAACTGAGTTTTATCAAAATCGGCCCACAAACAACAAAGTCGGCCGCCATCTTGGATTTTTAATATGTTTAACATTTCGTTGCTGTTTTTTTGTCAAAATATTACCAGAAACTAAATTTCATCGAAATCGGCCAGCAAACAAAAAAATTGGCCGCCATCTTGAATTTTTATATTTTTAACATTGCGTTGCTGTTTTCTTGTCAAAATAGTACCAGAAACTGAGTTTCATTGAAATCGGCCTGCTAACAAAAAAGTTGGCCGGTATCTTGGATTTTTTAATACTTTTAACATTAAATTGCGTGAAAAAATCCGTGAAAGTGTTTTATTTATATTGCGTTGCTGTTTTCTTGTCAAAATAGGTACCAGAAACTATTGCCGCCATCTTCGACTTTTTAACATTTTTAACACTGCGTTGCTGTTTTCTTGCCAGAATAGTACCAGAAACAAATCGGCTTACAAACAAAAAAGTTGGCCGCCATCTTGGATTTCTTTATATTTTTAACATTTCGTTGCTGTTTTCTTGCCAAAATAGTACCATAAAATCGAGTTTTTCTCGAAATCGCCCCACAAACTAAAAAGTTGACCGCCATCTTGGATTTTAATTTTATTGACATTGCGTTGCTGTTTTCTTGTCAAAATAGTACCAAAAACTGAGTTTTATCGAAATCAGCCCACAAACAAAAAAGTCGGCCGCCATCTTGAATTTTTTAATATTTTTGACATTGCATTGCATTATTAAATTATTTTATTAATTTAATATCGCAATACCAATGTACCCACCCGGGGTCGTAAAAGGTCCACTGTCACATTTTAAAGTGACATCCCTTACGTACTTGCGTAAATATCTATACGGGCGTCGGTATCGTCCAACTTCAAGGGCGTCGACCAACTGTATACAAAGATTGGTTAAACTGTGGTATCGCCTTCGCCTCGCCGTCAACCAGGCGTCAACCTAACGCAAGCACGTAACCAAACCGGATCAGCGTCGGTACGTCGGCTCGGCTACGACTAGGCGACGCCGCGCTTACGGCTAGGCGACGCCGCGCTTACGCTTAGGCGACGCCGCGCTTACGGCTAGGCGACGCCGCGCTTACGGCTCGCCGCACAGTGGTTCCATAAAAAAAAAATAAAAAAAAAATGAGAGAAAAAAATGATAAAAAAATAATAAAAAAAACAAAAAAAATGTCAAAAAAATGAGAAAATAAAATGACAAAAAAATGAGAAAAAAACATTAATTAAAAAAAAATTCAGACCACTGTGCGTAGAGCGGTAAGCTCGGGTACGGAGAGACGTGAGCGCGTGGACGACTAGCGGTAAAGCGCGGGGATAGCAAGTTGAGCGACCCGCAAAGCGGTTCGTGTGCTGGTCCCGAGGTGAGGCGATTACGTTACAAATCCGATTAGTGTGCTTTGCAGTAGGGGGTTTCATACAAAGAATACTGAACCGCTCGAGTTGTTACGTTTACGATCCCTTTCCGAGTTGATGACCTTTATGCGGCCGGAGCCGGCGCGGGCGCCGCCTCGCGCGCACAGCATTCCTGCGTTTAGCTCCGTTCCTTTTTTATCGCAGGAATAATAGACGCCACAAAGCGCCGCGGCCTAATTCGCCGCTTATCGCCGCGTTAGATTTATACGCAACGAGGTGGCGCCTCGGGGTCGCTATGTGCTCACATTTTTGGGGTGTTTGGGAAAAAATGGAAAATGGACTCGTTAAATGGAAAATAAAGTATTTAGAAAAAAATCGACCCGTCTCACAACTAACTCCGATGGGACTCGAACCCACGACCTTTCGCTTTCCGGGCGACTGAGCTAGTTGTGAGACGGGTCGATTTTTTCTAAATACTTCATTTTCCATTTTTCAGTTATAAAAATTGCATTGTGAATGCAAAAAACTAAAAATTAAAAATGGACTCGTTATTTTTTGAATGGGTGGTATCTAGTGAATGCCTTAATTAGTGAAAGCATGATTTAATATTTGATAAAAGATAACGAAAAATTGAAAAAATGCTTTAATGTTTATTTTTGAACTTTGAAGTTAAAGGATTTTGCCATTGCTAATATTGCAATTTAATATTTTTTTTTCATTTTGAGCAAAAATAAATAATAAAAAATACAACTATAGCGAAATTAAGATATTACCAAATTTATTTATATTAATTCATAATGCGATTCTGTAAGTGTGGGAAAATTTTGATAGAAAAAAAACACCAGTCCTGCAAATGAAGTACCTACTACTTACCTCGCCTGAGAGCAACGTGCACGGCTAGTGGTTCTTTTTCATCAGAATTTAAGAAAAAATTGGCATTTACATTAATTAGCCAGTTAGTTAATAATAATAAAAAAAAAAAAAAAAAAAAAATCAACGTGACAGGTTATTCATTTCCCATTCTATTGTATTTTATTAAATTATATTTTATCCAAAGGTCAAAATTCACATTTACTGTATAATATTTATTACCCTGTAACAATAATATCAAAAACAAAAAGAAGATACATTTACAACAACATATTATATGTATTAAAAATGAATCTGTATGCCAAATGTCATCACTATGACATATCCAATATAAATCAAACAAAATTAAAAGGGATATGAATGAAGAAATCTGTAGAAGAAGAAGTAATAAATGTTGACGAGAAGCCAAACAGCACGCTTACCACCTCCGGGCTCGTCACCTCGCTCCGCCTCGCAGTTGTCGGCAACTACCTCTGTGCCGTGTGTTCAGCTGACTTCTGCAGTTGCGTCGAGCGATAGTGACGAGTACTTCTCTCCGCCGACGTCGCCACCACTTGTACGCCGGAGGAGGGGCCGGCCACCGAAGAGTTTGGGGCTTCTGGGGCAATCGGCTCCGGTCAGGGCCCCCGCTCCCGGTGGAGTGCAGCGCATGCGATGGACAATTACCATCAATGAAAATGTCATGCGCGCATATTTTGAGGCAACAGAGGCAGGAACTAATCTTACTGCGTATCGTGTTCGGATGCTTTCTCTGTTTCAGGCTCTTGAACCATCAATCAACGTTTCGGCTCAACGACTGTCGGATCAGGTGCGAGCCATTCAACGGGGTCACTTGTTGGATGACTCGGTACTTGATCGGCTCCGTACAGAGGTGCAACGTAACCGTATCATTACTACTACATCGCAGGCGGCAACTCAAGCTTCTGCCGCGGCGACATTGCAAGCTGGCGTTGCTGATAGTGATGGTGGAGATGATATGGTTACTACTGTAAGTCCCCAATACAATGATATATTGAGGAGTACTCTTGAAGATGTAGTTCGGGAATTTCGATCGACCTCGGTTCACCTTAGACCTCGGCTTCCGCGTTTTCCCATGCACAAAAAAAATAGGGCGCTGATGTGTGCTTTAGATTTGCTACTACCAAATTACTTTGATAGTAGTGAAGACCTGGCTGATACTCATTCGATCCTGTACTGTGCGGCTATTACAGCTTGTCGTGTTGCTCATGTAAAATTTCCAAATACTGACCCAGCAACACGCCCTCGCCTGGCTGTACCAGCCTGGCAGTGTAGGATTGAGCGTCGTATCAGTGAGGCTAGGGTACTCATCGGTAAGCTCAGCTGCTTTAGGGAGGGCAACATGCGCCCTAGGGTCATGCGCTTTGTGAAACGTGCATTCTTGGGGACTGGTATTAGTCCTCAAAATTATATTTCATGTGTCACAGAGCGCATCGACTTCCTGAAGCAGAAAATTTGTGCATGGGCTAATCGTATTCGAAGGTATAGGGTGCGAGTCGATCGCTTTACTCAGAACCGCATGTTCGAGAGAGATCAACGATGTGTTTATGCATCCTGGGAGCGATCGGATCAGAGTGATACTGATATGCATCGGCCGGATGATGATGCCATGATTTCTTTTTGGCACAACATCTGGTCCGTGCCTGTCACTCACTCTGAAGGCACGTGGATGGAGGATGTTGAGCGTTCGTGTGAGCTTATACCTGATATGAATGAAGTAACCATTGACTACCAAGACGTAGTTTGTGCAGTTCGTTCCTTACCCAACTGGAAATCTCCAGGCCCGGATGGACTGCACAATTTCTGGTATAAATGGTTACCTAGCTCGCACGTTCGCTTAGCATCTCAATTTCAATGTGCTTTATTATCTCAGTCGCTTCCACAATTCATGACAACAGGCATAACCCATCTGCTCCATAAATCTGGTAGTACTGCGGACCCCAAAAACTATAGACCTATCACCTGTCTGCCAACAATTTATAAAATTCTTACGTCCATTTTGAGGTCGAAGATTAATGAACACATTAATTAAAATTCTATTATGGTCGCCTCTCAGAATGGATGTAGGAATGGGGCCCGTGGTACTAAGGAGCTACTCCTCATTGACATGGCTATTAACCAACAGGTTCGTCGAAACCGAAAGAACCTGTCGACTTCCTGGATAGATTATAAGAAGGCCTATGATTCCGTGCCGCATTCGTGGCTCATGAGGGTGCTGGAGTTGTATAAAATAAATACAACTCTACGCACTTTCTTGATATCGTGCGTCCATGCGAAAATGGAGAACGGTCCTTTTCTATCCAGGATCTCGACGGATTCTAGGTCAGGGCGATCCTATAAAAATAGAGCGAGGTATCTTCCAGGGTGACGGTTTGAGTCCATTGTGGTTCTGTCTCGCCTTGAACCCTCTGAGTACACTTCTCGAGAGTTCAGGGTTAGGCTATCGTTTACGGAGAAATGGTCAAGTAATATCACACCTGCTGTACATGGATGACCTGAAACTATTTGCCCATAGCAGTTCTCATTTGACAGCGTTACTGAAGGTTACTGAAGCTTTCAGTAATGCCATTAAAATGGAATTTGGTGTGGACAAATGTGCAGTCATGCATGTAAAGCGTGGTCAGATAATGGAATCTACGGGTATACAACTCTCGGATTCTATTCATCTTAGATCTCTCTCCGTAAACGAAACCTATAAATATTTAGGTATGTCACAGGCATTAGGCATCAACGATGCTGACATGAAACAGTCGTTGCGTGAGCGTTTCTTGGGGCGCCTTTCAAAAGTCCTTAAAAGTCTTTTGTCTGGCGGAAACAAGGTTCGCGCATACAATGGATGGGTCATGCCGGTACTAATGTATTCCTTCGGCATACTTAAATGGACTCAAACTGAACTGGATGCCCTGGATAGAAAAGTTCGTACATTGCTAACAGCACACCGCATACATCACCCACGTTCATCGACCATGAGATTGTATATCCCGCGGAAGTGCGGTGGTCGTGGCTTCTTAAATGCTAAGACATTGCATAACCGCGAGATATGCAATCTTAGGGAGTATTTTCTCCAAGTCGATATGGGGTCTCATAGAGATGTAGTTGCTGTTGACAATGGACTGACTCCTCTATTTTTAGCAAAAGAAAACTGGCGCAAACCTGTAGTACTTAGTACTTCCGACCGCAGCACTGTGTGGCAAAGCAAGGAGTTACATGGCAGATTCTACCGGGCTCTCCATGGGCCTGACGTAGATTTATTAGCCTCAGTATCCTGGCTCCGCTTCGGTGATCTTTTTGGCGAAACCGAAGGTTTTGTCTGTGCAATTATGGATGAGGTTGTGATGACGAATAACTACCGAAAGTATATCCTAAGGGATGGCACAGTGGATATTTGCCGAGCGTGTCATCGTCCGGGTGAATCCCTTAGGCATATAATCTCCGGTTGTTCTCGTCTCGCAAACGGCGAGTATTTGCATAGACATAACCAAGTGGCCAGGATAATACACCAACAACTTGCTCTGAAACATAGTCTTGTGGCATCCGAGGTGCCGTACTACAGGTATGCACCAGAACAGGTCCTTGAAAATAGCCATGCCACATTGTATTGGGATCGATCTATCATTACAGACAGGACTATTGTAGCTAATAAGCCTGATATTGTATTGATAGATCGACACGAACGCCGCGCGATAATTGTTGATGTCACTGTTCCCCATGACGACAACCTTGTGAAAGCTGAAAAAGATAAAGAAAACAAATATCTTGATTTAGCTCACGAGATTGTTGACATGTGGGACATTGATTCAGCAATTATTGTTCCGATAGTCATATCTGCCCATGGTCTGATAGCCAAGAGCCTCGATAAACACCTTAAGAGGCTTGCGTTAGGTGGATGGATCGGGAGTCAGATGCAGAAGGCAGTACTTCTGGACACGGCCCGTATAGTGAGAAGGTTCCTGTCTCTGGATCCTTAACCATCGGTAGCCGGGACCCTGATCTTGCTACCGTTGGGGAACTGCATTTTTGTATTTTTAAATGTTATATTTTATAGTGTTATACATTGTAAAAATTTAATGTTTAGAAATATAATTTTGTAAGTATTTAAAATGTAATAAAGGGAATAATAATAATAATTTTATTTATTTACCAGAAAAGATTTACATTTAAATACTTAGTTGTTTTTGAACTCCTCTCCTTACTTTGTTGATAACATGGGATTCAATATCTAAACCAGGAAAAATACATTAGATAAGTGATTGAAATTAATAGCCTTATCTGTGTTCACTAGGTGTAGAGACGTTTCGTTGATTCGCTTTCCATTTTACTATGTAAATCATCTTTGTCCATCAGAATGACTGCACCAAACATTACGTTTTTTTGCAGAAACAAATCTTGGGAATTGGGAATAGTCTTTATTTGGGGATCTGGTAAAATGACGGTGGGCTTCTACATACCTACAACTTTTTAAAAACACGGAAAGTGTAGTGCTTATTGCATTTAACCAAAGTTTATACCAAATCAATCAACTTGCTGGCATCAAATCAACTTACTATTTACGAAAAAGGTCTGTAGAGTATGTTAGCAGCTCAGTGGTTTTGTTTTAGCGCCTTTCGATTTGAATTTTCCCATACAAATAAGGGTTTATTTATACAATAATAAAAATAATTCTATCTCTATACAACATTTTCTCAACATCTGTAAGAAATTTTGCGTAGAATGAAAATAAACAGAATCAGATAAGAATAATCGACAGTTCGACAAAAAAATAATATATTGTTTTGGTGTCGAATTTCCGCCGTAAATACATAGAAGGTAGATTACATTTTACAGAGAAATCATAAATTTACAAAACATAATAATTATCTTTGATTTAAGGTGCTCCCTCACCGGGTGCATACAATAACATCAGTGAACGAGGAGAACCGAACATTACAGTGCGCAACCAACAAGGAAACGGCAACGAAAACAGTTTTTGAAACAATACCGAACGACATAATTATACTTATAATTTGGTTCTTTTATTGAATAAAAAATTGGTATACAAGGAATATTTAACTACTTACGTATCCAATAGGTACAGTCGTACACCGTGTTTTAGTTAATTTATGTTTTTGATTTTCGAAGTTGTTTTTTTTTAATTAAAGTTTCGCCATCTCTACCTATAGGTCTCGGTAGGTACTATTCGCTAAGTGCACCTGGGTGGTGGGAACGATGATCACAGCGCGCGACGTGGCGAAACAGGGAAACTTAGTGGGCCTCAGGTAAACTGCCACTGTGTTTGTGTGTACTAGGGGTACACTGAAAGTTGTGGGTAATTCATTATTAAAACAATTCACATGTAAACACTTTTTAATTCGGTCAAACAATTTTTGAAAACACGAGGACCTCAACGGTCCTGAGGGCTGAGGGCATAGGTTGAAAGCTATCACGGCCTCTTCCGGCCGAACCGACCGACCTTCACGAATTTGATCATGGAGAGAAACACAGTCATGCTCAAATTCTTCGTACCAACGCCTTACAGTGCTCAAATGAGGTGCTTCCCTCCCAAAAGCATTTTTAAGGCGAGCAGTGCAGTCTTGCGGAGACAGTGAACTTTTAAAGTCATGCAAAATTATCGCCCTAAAATCTTTTCGCAACTTGTATTAAAAAACAAATGACTTTTTTAATCAATCATTCAGTTTCCTAAGTCTTATAACATTCGAAAATAAAACATTTATGAGCGGCCAGGAGCACAGAACTTTCAGTGTGCCCTACGAATTTTGCAAAGCTTATTCCGACAAAAATCATCATTTAAGATCTCCACCACCTTTCATAGAATCATCCTTAGAACGTATGATTCTGATTGGCAGTGAAACTGAGCGAAAGCGATGGTTCCGAAAACGGTGTTCCCTTTATTCCTTTGATGCAAACTGTACTTAGCCGTAAACAAAACTGATTATAAAACTACCAAGTAGCTGTTACTCGCGGCTTCCCCCGCTTAGTCAAATGAAAATTAACAATGAATCAAATTTAATCAAATCATAACATTTATTTGGCACAGACAGTGGACATGGACAAAATACACTAAAATCTTTCTACAAAATGTTAGAGGAGAACTAATGAGTTGAATTATGCATGATAGCATGATATATTCCTGAGGCAAGGATAAATAAGTAACAGCTCCACAAATAAAATATTACTAAGAGTTGTACCCCGCGGTAACATACGACAACAAGGAAATAACAAAATTAACTCCTAGGGTCCTAGGGGAATGAATCGAGTTTTTTTGTGAAGTTAACTACGTTATACCGAATTTGACGCAAACGAAACCGAACCGCGGGCTAAAGATATATTTTTTTTCCTTACATAAATGATATGACTCGCAAGTCTTTCGTATAACATCAGTAACGACTCCAAATTTTGCTTGAATCCAAAACTGCGACGAATAATACCGTGACTCAAGTAAATAAATAGTACAAGAAATAAATTATTATGAGTATAAGTTAATGTAAGGTAAAATATCTTCGATCAGCAATAACACCTAGTAGAATATACTCGTAATGCCATCTATCGAGCGGAAAATCATCTTCATATTCACTGGCCTACTACAAAGCAACCCGTAGCAGTGTAGCAAAGCAAAGGTGTGTAGCGCGCTCACCGTAGCAAGGAAAACTACGTGGGCTGAATATAACGCTTAGTTTAGATACTACCGACAGATGGCACTACTGATCCTACGTTGAAGTTGAAATGAATACGATGCGAAATTGTTATTTTTAGCGATGGTAAAAATCAGATTTGAATTTTTAGAAAAAAGTTTCTAGCGGTGTAATATTATAGTATTCTTTGCTACAGGCAGTATTCATAGCTTCGGTCACAGATCACCTGTAGTAGCAAGGCTTCAATCAACAATAACACCTAATAGGTCTGTTGTTCGAGGATTCAAAGTCATTATTTTCTGATATAAGGAAAGGCTAACCAGACAAATTCGTGGACTATGAGAAAGCCTTTGATTCGATCGAGACCTGGGCCGTGGTGCAGTCTCTCCAGAGGTGCCAAATAGACTACAGGTATATCGAGGTGCTGAGGTACCTATACCAAAACGCCACCATGTCGGTCCGATTACAGAACCAGAGCTCTAATCCTATCCAACTACAGCGAGGTGTGAGACAGGGAGATGTCATCTCTCCCAAACTGTTCACAGCTGCGTTGGAGGATATTTTTAAGCTGCTGGACTGGAAAGGATGCGGCATCAACATCAATGGCGAGTACCTAACACATCTACGGTTTGCCGATGATGTAGTTCTTATGGCTGAGACCTTGGAAGACCTGAACACAATGCTCGAAGATCTCGGTAATGCTTCGCAAAGAGTGGGTCTTAAGATGAACATGGACAAGACGAAAATCATGTCCAATGCCCATGTTGCACCCGCTCCAGTTAATGTTGGGAACATTACACTCGAAGTTGTTGACCACTATGTTTACCTAGGACAGACGGTCCAGTTAGGTAAGTCCAACTTTGAGAAAGAGATCTCTCGTCGAATCCAGCTCGGATGGGCAGCGTTTGGGAAGCTCCGACATATATTCGCGTCCGAAATACCTCAATGTCTCAAGACGAAAGTCTTTGACCAGTGTGTGTTGCCAGTAATGACCTATGGAAGTGAGACGTGGTCTTTTACTATGGGTCTCATAAGAAGGCTCAAAGTCACCCAGCGAGCAATGGAGAGAGCGATGCTTGGTATTTCCCTGCTCGATCGAATCAGAAATGATGAAATCCGCAGGAGAACTAAAACAACCGACATCGCTCGAAGGATTGCATCATTGAAGTGGCAGTGGGCGGGACACATAGCGCGGAGAACCGATGGCCGTTGGGGCGGAAAGGTTCTTGAATGGCGACCGCGTGCCGGACGACGTTCCGTGGGCAGGCCCCCTACAAGGTGGACCGACGATCTGGTCAAGGTCGCGGGAAGCCGCTGGATGCGGGCAGCGCAGGACCGATCGTTGTGGAGATCCTTGGGGGAGGCCTATGCCCAGCAGTGGGCGTCGTTCGGCTGACATGATGAACCAGACAAATAAAAAACCTCGCCATGTTACGGAGAAGTGACGAACTAATTTTTTCTATAGAATTTGACATTTGGGACAATGAAGACGCAAAAGTGGCGTTTAGCTAGGTTTTTTTAATTTTCCGGTCAGGCTTTAATTAAAGTTGTAGGTAGCGTTTATTAGATCCTAATGTATTAAAATAAATTATTTCTGATAACAAAATGAGAAAATTGATTTATGTCGGTATTTGTCTACTCGAGTAGAACTCAAGAATAATTCATTTAACTCTATATTAATTTTAACGCTAAAGCCCGTTGTACAACTCGGGTATGTAAACAGCAGAGTTACCGGGCAATTTTTTGGCAATAATTTGCTTGGCAACTGTAATGGATCAATTTTAACTCTTAAACCCTACCTGGGGTACTGGAGTACCCCCCGGGTGTTTAAAATACCGACAATTTTAAGAATATTGCACTGTTGCAAAAGTCGCTCTAGCTAATTAACTCTCAATAATTGGCGCGTAAGTACATCAGTAAACCGTGACCGCCAGGCAAGTGCAGTGGCGTCCATAGGTGTTCCGGGGTACCCCAGTACCCCGTGGTAGGAATAGTGTTAGTTCTTTCTTCCAGTTATTCTTGAATTTGAATTCGATCTGTCTGTAACGCTTGTCGCCCCCATATTTGTGTTGACCATCAATACAAAATCTATCCTATATATAACGACAAAAATGTCTATTAGTTTTTATTAATAAATTTCATTGTCTTTTCTTATTACTTTCTCACAATATAAATAATATTTAAAAAAATATCAAATACTTTTATTTTATTAACATATTTTTGCGCAGGGTACTTCAGTACCCCGTGGTAGGAATAATTACATTCCCAGAGTGGTAGGGTTTAAGAGTTAAGCAATTAAGTGGAGCAATCTGGAGCAATCACAATTGATTGCGGCATAGTAGCGGGAATATTACTCTATTTATTCTACACTAGCTTTCCGCCCGCGGCTTCGCCCGCGTGGACTACACGACCGACGTTATCCCGCGGGAATGTGATATTTTTCCGGGTTAAAAAGTAGCCTATGTTCCTCTCCAGGCTACAAAGTATCTATGTCCCACTTTAACTTTATCCTACTAATATTATAAATGTGAAAGTTTAGATGTTTGGATGATTAGATGTTTGGATGTTTGTATGTTTGTATGTTTGTTACTCAATCACGCCAAAACGGCTGGACGGATTTGGCTGAAATTTGGGACACAGATACTTTGTAGCCTGGAGAGGAACATAGGCTACTTTTTATCCCGGATAAACATCATATTCCCGCAGGATAAGTTATCCTGCGGGTCATCGTGGATAACGTCGTGTAGTTCACGCGGGCGAAGCCGCGGGCGGAAAGCTAGTATGGAATAAAAATCAGTGTAAGTTTGAAAATATGAAATAGTGTTTGGAATCAATCGATACTCAAGTATTTACTATAATAAGCAGTTAATCAATAATCGGCGTAGAAATCCTTACAAACTTGATCATACTTTTTCTTGGGCCTTTATACAGGGCAGGTTTATATGAAAATTAAAACACTACAATTTCATTTACTATATAGGTACAGTCGCGGAATTTGACTTTTTAGCATATAAAGACACAAGGTAAGTTTGCAGTATTACAATACTCGATGATAAACGACTGATGACGTGAAGTGCGATATTATGATGTCTCGTATCTAAGAATCTGCCAAACATTCTGATTCCGCGACTGTACATTGACAGTCAAACGTTGTTGTTTCCAAAATTGCCTCAACACAGGGACTTTATGCTATTTAGCCGGGGATTGGAGCAATGTATGTAATGTTGTCCTACTATCCTACTAATATTATAAATGTGAAAGTTTAGATGTTTGGATATTTAGATGTTTGGATGTTTGTATGTTTGTTACTCAATCACGCCAAAATGGCTGAATGGATTTGGCTGAAATTTGGAACATAGATTCTTTGTAGCCTGGAGAGGAACATAGGCTACTTTTTATCTCGGAAAAGTAGCACATTCCCACGGGATAACGTCGTGTAGTCCACGCGGGCGAAGCCGCGGGCGGAAAGCTATCCAATATAAATAAAGGTAAAGGAAAAGTGAGGGGAATAAAAAAGACACAGTGTAAATTAAAATAATTTCATTTTGTAGTGACAACACAGTTTACAATTTAAAAATTTCTCTATCAAAGTATAAATAATACGGAATTAAGTCGCACGCAGCACATGAATACGTTAACAACCAACATTAATATAAATATTGTACCTCTAAAACATAGTAAATTCGTCATTTTTTATGTTTGTGTAGCCGAGTCAACACGCGGCTACGCTTACGCAACACACACACATACCTCACCAAATATACAATATTTACAACGCTCTACGGAAAAAGAGCTTTACATACAAAGGATTTTTACAGTCATTGGAAATTTTAAAAGGTTTTTGGTTTTAAACTAAAACAAAGTTTAATAGTTACATCTTTGGTGATTACGCTTGTCCAGTAGAGCCACTATTTACAGAGGGTGCGAGCGAGCGGCGCCGGCGCAGGGATGGGGGGGGGGGGGGGGGGCGCTACGGCGGGCGGTAGTGCGCGGGCGCCGCGATGCGCTCTAGCGCTGATACCCTGCAAACAGAACAGAGGTCAACGATGCCGGCCACTGATAAGAACCCACCTTCGCAAACACCTCACTCCGACCGTCAACAAATACAGCGCTATATCGTGCTAGTTCGGTGCCAAGCGAAAGTACAAGTATCCTTGTAATTAGGTGAGCACACACCGTAGAGTTAGCTGAAAATGAAACAACAGTCTCGTGCTGTAAGCGGAGCGCAAACCTCGAGATAACGTAAGACACATGCAAACATCGCGCAAGGAGCCGCCACGCTGGTTACACACACCTCCACACAGTTAACATGTATTACTTTACTATTGCTAGGACCCGAAAGTGCCATTACCTAGAAGTGAAGACAGGCACGGTGCTGAAGCGAAGGAGATAGTGTTAGGAGCGTGCTTTAGGTTAGAAAGAAACAGTGAAGTCAGCTGGTCTCTTAGATGTCGGGAGACCCGTACGGGAGCTTTCAACAGTTACCTAGTTTGTACGGACCAATCCGTGTCTCTGTTCCAAAAGCAGCCAGTACCCCCCTAGACAGGTGGCTTTCTACTATCGAATTCGCCAATCGAATAGAAAGAAAATATATGGGATTGACATTAGCGGTCACGTGACATTTCGATCGCTAATATCAATCCCATACATTTTCTTTCTATTCGACTGGCGTATTCGATAATAGAAAGCCACTTGTTTACGGGGGCTGGTCTCCTGAACAGCTGTGAGACCAGCCTGCATAGTGAAGTGGTATAGAGCGTCCTCCGGAGCGCGGCCCGGTACTCACGCGTCGTGCTGGTGGCGCGCGGTGGGCGGCAGCAGCAGCAGCGCGCCCGCGCCCGCCCCCGCCCCCGCCCCCGCGCCCGCCTCCACCGCCGCGTACAGCGGAGGCAGCACCTTGTGCGAGTGTGCCTCCACTGCGGAGCACAGAGACGGTTACGATCGGCTGGGCATCACACTGGCCGCTCGCCGTTAGCGCCACGTACCGGAGAGGCCGCCGCCGGCGCGCGCCACGCCCGCGTGCCCGCCGCCCATGCTCTTGGGCTTGCGCTTCCGCGTCTGGATGCCGTCCTTCTTCATGCTCAGCGGCCGGTTCACCTGCGAACACGCCGCCGGTCAGTCGCGTCATTAAACGCGGGGGAACTCCTCGTAATCTGCGCCACGCGCGCCTATCATCCTTTAAACAAGCGTATCTACCCACGAGGAGATAATTGATAAAAGATTATTTATCTCATTATGAATATTCGTGGTCGTGCAATGATAATTCTCTATCAGTCGGTAGCCCCGCATTTTATCTCGCGAGATTAGATGAGACCCTGTGTTTTGATTTTTTATACGAGCTCGGTGTTTGCCGAGGAGTTCCCTGATAATGCTGCACTGGTCCGATTAGATACCTGGCGCGGCTGGTGGCTCATCTAATCAGTATAACCGCCGTAATCGATGCATAATCGCGGCGATAGTTCTAGTGTTTACGCTACTATCGTCTGAGGTAATATCATGTTTGTAAACGAGCATGGTTGGTGATAGCGATACAAATGAGAGTATGTTATGTATGAGTCCTTACATTGTGCAGTTTGTAGTAGAGCCCGCATGCGTTGCAGACTGGCTCGCCGTTGTTGTTGCGCCGCCACAGCGTGGTGTTGGAGGTGCGGCAGTTGGCGCACGTCACGCCCACGCGCCGGTTGCCGTTCGTCGGCTGCCAACCATACTGCTTATTAGTTAATACTGCTCATGACACTTCTTGTAGAGATTAAAAGTATAACTTATTTAGGTTCAGTAGAGCAATAATTACCAGGGCTTGTGGAGGTTTCGTCTTCTGTCCCTTGAGCGGCGGGCGGTTGACGCCGTTGATGCGCGTGTACAGGCCGCACGCGTTGCACAGGTAGTGCCCGGTGCCGTCGCGCCGCCACAGAGGCGTCGTCGCCGCCGCGCAGTTTACGCACTCCTTCACCTCTCCCATACCCGCCATCGCTGCAACAAACGTTAGATGTATAACTAGACCTTCATTTACTTAAGCCTAGGGAAATTCAATTAGGGGTTCAAGGGGGTGTCACGTGCAATACAAGAACTTCCACAAGAGAAGTTCTCTAGCCTCTGCACTCCAACTCCACTCTCACCTTCACGCGGAGGACCCTGTTAAGTTGAGCAACCATAGCCGAAGATTGGGTGCAAACCCCAGTGGGACGCATGGTCAACGAACCAAGAGAGTTAGGGAGGACTAGTAAGGTAAATAATGGTTTGCTAGTCTGGAGGTGCTCAGGGAAGGAGTACCATTCTAGGGTTGGTAGCAGACGAACCTCTTTAAGAGACCAACGGTAGCACCCATAGTCCTAGTTAGTTGGACCACTTCTCACTCACCAAGAGGCCTTAGGCAAGCGGGTGAGTTAATATGCCTAACCCTCTTTAAATTATGCACACACAATAAAGAGAGTGGCAGGAGGTCTATACCTTGACGGGTGAAAAAGGCTAGGAAGAAGAAGGGAATTTCAATTGTTGTCTTTTAAACTTACCAGGGTCGAACCCTTCATCAATCGGCAACAAGTTATGCGCTGGCCACGCCTGGGGCTGTGTTGTGTACCCTTCGACTAATAGGCCACCTTCGTATCCGGGCACCGGCACGTATTCCACGCCACTTCCTTGGCCGAGATAATGTTCACCACCAACTTTATACTGAACTGTATTTCCGTGTGTGTAAAGCGTGACCTGGAGCAAGAGAAATTATATATATTTTTAAAATTTATTCAGCGAGCATATTACATACGCCTATTAAACTTACATACCTGTTGTGAGTTTGGACTAGGTGGGGCTTCGTACACGGCTTGGGACTGTGGCACCACGGAGCCGTAGACCACGTGTCCGCCCCGCGGCGTCAGCGAGGACGAGGAGAGGGTGGGGTCGCTCCGGTACATGAGCTGGCTGGGCGGCGAGTCGTCACCGCGCGCGCCGCCGTACAGAGTCAGCAGCTCCTTGCCACCGCTCGCGTAGGCACTATAGCCAGCGCTCGCATACTGCGGACTCTGCCCCGCGTACGCGTAGCCACCGTGCACCGACGTCACCGGTTGCAGGCTCGCGTACGTGCTCGGGCGCGGCTCGTTCTCCCCGCGCGTCTCGTACTTCACTTGTTGGTAAGCCACACCCACGGCCTGCTGGTTGCTAAGCGACGTCGTCTGGATCATTTCGAGCGCCGTGGACGCAGCCGCTTGGTCAGTGAGCACAGCTGCATACTGCCGCCCGTCCGATGTGTTCGCGTCACTGGTCGCGGCGTACACTTGCATCTGTTCCTGCTTTTCCTTGTGCGCCAGGAAAGCCTCGTGGGAATGATCTTCGGGCTCACCGTCTTGTGATACTATGACGTGATGTGGCGTACTGTAGCGGAGAGCCAAGCCCCGGCCGTAGGGAGCGCGTTGGGGCGCCCTCGTGTACTGCGGCTGCGGGCGCTTGTCAACGGGCGCGGGTGACGGCATCGAGCGGTAGGGCTCCGTCTTGAAGGCGAGGTATCGTGCCGTCTCCGCCTCCGATAGCCGCAGCCGCTCCTCCTCGTAATGATGAGCCTCGCGTCCGTCCGGTGCTTCCTCTAGTTTGGGTTGGTACTGTTGCATTTGCTGGGGCTCGTGTTCAAGTTGTTGAGGTTCAGGCGGTTCGTCTTTGACTTCATCCCCGACGTCTGGGCCCTCTGTGATGTGTCCGGCAGCCGTGATGGTGCGCATGGCTCGGCGCGACGTGATCACCGAGTGTGAGTGCGCGTGTGGCGAGGGCTCGCGAGTGGTGTGGCCGCTGGATGCCGCGTGCTCTGGGGGAGGGCCCTGCCCCTCAGGACCCATCTCCTCATTACGGTCCTCATTCTTTACCAGCTGCAAGGCTTCGGCGGTCGGCTCTTCTTCACGATGCTCTTCATTTCCTACTCGGCTCATCGAAGGTACTGTTTCCATTTTTGTTTCCTGTCAAAAAATAATAATGTTTGTAGACTTTTGTTTGCCTAAATTATACTCGTTCACCTGGCTCAACAAAAAATAAACTCGAGGAAGGCTTCGCGCTAGGCCGGATGTCCCGAGCCGCGGAAATACAAATAGGGAGAGAAGACATCGGCGCCGGCGCCGCCGAAGGCAGCGACTGGCGCGTGTCTTTGTCTAAGTTCATTTGACAAACTCATAACGCTGTTATGGGCTTTGTTTGATTAAATATTAAGAAATAGTTGATTATTGATTGAGACGTGTATCTTTTTGATTTTTGCAGTAGGTACTTTAGAATTACGACAAGAGTTAGAAATGGTACTCATTGCGAACAGTGCGGCGGCTTTTGAATGTCCTCATTCTGTCTTGTAAATACTTATTTTTCAACCACTTGACAGCTGGTGACGCTGATAAAGTGCCACCTACCCAGATATCTTTGATCTTAATATTAGGCATTTGATTGATCAATTTGTGTCGGAACATGGACGTTATTACTTATGGGAAATATCTTGTCCTTATAAATATACTGTATTATTCGTTTAGACACCAACGTAACGTCCGTTTGTTTGGAAATGACATTCCCTCCCGGTAATAGTGTCACTTTGTCTCCTAAATCTAGACCCGTGTTGAGCGCTGCATTACGTGCTTTATTGCTTCAGGCTTAGAGTGCATATTGTGCCGTGCGGCGACGGTTTCCGCCGAGTCGCCGCGCTGCGTTGTTTGCTCGCAGCGATAACGTCACAGCACTGATAACAGTTTCATCATATTAATAGCTCCCCACCTACGGCCGCCTGGGAACGATGTGTAAGTGTAATATTTCTGTAACAACTTGATATAAATTCCTTATGTGGGTCACATCGTAAAAGCAACCTCTTAAAAATGTTTCTTAGGAAAATTTCTGGCTTCGTTTCTTTGCGACATAAGAAAAAAGTGCGGTCTCCTACGAGGCTGCGACTCTTTCTAGTGGACTTTGCTCCAGTGAGCGATGAAATATTTTGTTTTACGGCCGATTTCAATAATCTATCTTCAGTAAGAGATAGGTCTACTATGGGTCTGTTTCTAGGCAACTGTTGTTATTTTCCGTCATTTAACAGATAAATCTAGGCAACAAATCATTGTAAGCCTATCTCTTACTGAGGATAGATTATTGAAATTGCCCGTTAGTCTAGCAAAAACTTTATTACCACACTTTTATTAGCTTCACTTGTAACCAAGTCACAATGTAAGAAAATCTTGGGATTCAATTTTAACCTACTTCTAATTGTCGTATTAATTTGAAACTTTGCAAGTCTATATGAATCCGATGACAATACAATAATTTGCTACCATCGAGCTGATCTGATGATGGAGTCAAGAGGTGGGTAATAGAACTCTTCAATGGCTGCTAGGAAACCCCTCGAGTTTAGGCTCATTTGCTTTGTTCTGATGAGACCTATTCGCTACACTTAATGATGAGGGTCTGATGATGGAGCAGGGAGGAAGCCAGTGGCACTTCTTAATGTGTACTAGGAAACCCCTCGAGTTTATGCTCCGTTGTTTCATTCTGACGAGACTTATTAGCTGCACTTGGTGGTGAGTGTCTGATGATGGAGAAGGGAGGAAGCCAGTGGCACTCCTTAATGACCAATAGGAAACACCTCGAGTTCTGGCTCATTTGTTTCGTTCTGATGAGACCTATTCGCTACACTTGGTGGTGAGGGTCTGATGATGGAGCAGGAAGGAAGCCAGTGACACTCCTTAATGACCAATAGGAAACCCCTCGAGTTTGGGCTCATTTGTTTCGTTTTGATAAGAGCTATTCGTTACACTTGGTGGTGACGGTCTGATGATGGAGCTGGGAGGACCCAGTGAAAATTCTTAATGACCTCAAGAAAACCCCTCGAGTTTGGGCTCATTTATTTCGTTTAGACGAGACCTATTCGCTACACTTGGTGGCGAGGGTCTGATGATGAAGCTGGGAGGAAGCCAGTGGCACTCCTTAATGGCCAATAGGAAAACCTTCGAGTTCTGGCTCATTTGTTTCGTTCTGATGTTACCTATTGTTACACTTTGTGGTGAGGGTCTGATGATGGAGCAGGGAGGAAGTAAGGGTTCGGCTCGCGCATCTGGTAACTAATAGACTCCACTTGAATTTGAAAAACTAAATACATACAATCACGCCTTTGAGTTATAATCTTTACGGGGTGGGCAGACACATGAATGGACTGTGAAATCGATTACCATCCCCATCAATAGCTTGCCAATTGTTAAACTAAAAAGTAAAAAATAAATATGTAGTTTAAAAAACTATAAAAACACACTTTTATAGGAACAGACTAAAAAGTACAAAATAACCGTCTATTCAGTAACTGAAATTAAAAAGCGTGGTGCGCCCTTTGCAAAGCATGCATTCAAGTACTTACTTAATATTGACAACGCGCACCACGCTTTTTAATTTCAGTTACTGAATAGACGGTTATTTTGTACTTTTTAGTCTGTTCCTATAAAAGTGTGTTTTTATAGTTTTTTAAACTACATATTTTTTTCTGGATTAGAATAATGAATAATGAAAATGAACAAGAATTTTGAGAAAGAAGATCAATGCAATGTTTGGATAAGACTCAAACATATGTGTGTGTTTTTTTTTATCCACAACGGGGTAGCACTTAGCCTTCATCACACCTGATGTTAAGTGGCGATAAGGCTGAAGGTGGAAGCGCACTACTCCCGGAATCCTCAATCACTGAGGAACTGGCTATCTTATGTCTAACTGCCGGAACACAATAATGCTGAAAACATCATTGTTATGGCGTCAGACTTAGATAAGATGGTGGTAGCTAGCCAGGCGGACTAAGAACTAGTCCTACCACCAGCCAAACCGAATACAACATGTACTCCCACTGGGAATCGAACCCGGGACCTCTTGGTCTGAAATCGGTGGTGTGAACCACTAGACCACAGAGGCGGTTGCATTTTCAACTTCACGAACAGAATAGGTAGTCACCGAAAGCCGGGTGACTGTTGCAATTCCTATAATTGTGATTCGACAGAATTTCCTCAAAACCAAATCACGCGTCCACTTGATTTTCGTTAGATTTCATTTATTTAAGGGAGATGTAGTACCAATCTGTATGAATAGCATCCAGGTACCACCTCTATCACAGGCTCTATGGAGAAGCCAGTGGCGCAGTGGTTAGCGCGCACGGCCTGCGATCGTTTAGGTTAAGCAACTTAACTAACTATAACTTAGTATCACAGAATACGGAATAGTAGATTGTATTACAAGGGAGCAAAATAACATATTTACGGCGAGGGCGCTATTTTGAATCCAGAGCGCAGTGAAGGATTCTAAAGTAGAATCCTGAACGCAGCGAGGGATTCAATATACGTCGCCCGAGATGAAAATAATTTTGCGGCCGAGTAATACACTCTACTTTTCATTTCGAATATAAGGAAAGTAAATACACTCTGCTTTTCATCCTCCTCTATAAGAAAAGCAATAAAGACAACTAAAACTATCTAGAAAAATAAAAGAAAGGTAGCGGGAGGCTTCGCTTTCTCTGTTTTTTCTATAATAGGTATATAAAAAAAATTAAGTTTTGAAATAACAAAAAAAAAATTAAGAAAAAAAAATTGTAGAACAAAAAAAATTTTTTTGAATAAAATAAATTTTTTTGAACTAAATATTATTTTTTTTATATGTCTATCGAATGCCTCCTAACTATCTCCGGAGTACCAGAGGGGGTTGAAAATTTTGTTAGATTTTAGCTACGCTACGAGACGAGACGCACCGTTTTTGAGATATTCTCGTTTCTATAAAATTTTTTTTTTTTTATATTTTGCAAGTCCCGTACATTTACCATACAAAATTAGTTGAAAACTTTTTCATTGCCAATGAGGTAACTCTATGGTTGACTGTAACCAAATTCAGTTCTATTCTTAAAATTCATTTCCACCCTAGGGTGAAACGGATAGTTTTGGACCCGCTGTTCAGTTTAAATATACATGACTTTCCGAATCTGAGAGATGAAAAGATTTTTGCTACTTTCCATGTTCTGTGCTTATTATCATCATCTCTTCTTCGGAAGGTACCTACGTTAAGAAATTGGTCCCAGCTGCATTTCACCAATCCGCATTAGGCTCGCGTAGTGGGCCGTGGCCCATTCTCCGTATCCATCCGCAAGGTGTGAGTGTGCCTCGGCACTCATTGGGGATAATAAGTGGCTTGTGATGATGACAGCGTCTATGGCGACAGTTATAGGATGACGAACAGATTTCTTATAACGACTCTACATTTTTTTTTATTGATTTTCCAGTTTAAACAATGACTAGCGAGACTGATGAAACTATTAACTACTAGCCTTCCGCCCGCGGCTTTGCCCACATGGTCTACACGTTGCGTTATCCCGCGGGAATATGATGTTTTTCGGAATAAAAATTAGCCTACTTATGTCCTTTCCCAAAATCAACTCTCTATCTCTACCAAATTTTATGAAATCAGTTAAGTAATTTAGGCGTGAAAGCGTAGCAGATAGACAGACAGACACAGTTACTTTCGCATTTATAATATTAGTAGAGAAGTAGGGATTTATGAAACCAATATGTCAGGTTTGCAGCTTTCAATCAAATTAAGGTTTTTATCAATCATATTGAGTTATTGACGTTGTATTTTGTTTCAGATAAAATATCTGTGGTTGTCAGAGTAGTATGCAAGTAAGTAGATGTCAATGTTTCGTTGTAATAGATTTTTATTTTATTTTTTGTGTTAGTAGTTATTTGTTTTGCTAGATTCTTTGGCTTTCTTATTTTATGGTGTTGTTACCTGAGTTAATGTAATTATTATTTGAAAATGCACGCTGTAGCATCTAAAGTCACTGACTTTTAAAGCACTGACTTTTAGCTAGTCTTTTCGATTATTTTACTTATGTATCTCTTTTTGTTAACAAATAGACATGTATATTTGATATCCTTCCTACTATAATATTATTAATGTGAAAGTTTAGATGTTTGGATATTTGGATGTTTGTTGCTCAATCACGACAAAACGGCTCATCGGATTTGGCTGAAATTTGGGACACAGATACTTTGTAGCTTGGAAAGGAACATAGGCTACTTGTTATCCCGGAAAAATATCACATTCCCGCGGTATAACGTCGTGTAGTCCACGCGGGCGAAGCTGCGGACGGAAAGCTCGTAGATATACATCGAACACCTTTTTTTTGTTTTCACTTTTTTGCATTCACAATGCAATTTTTGTTAATGAAAAATTGAAAATGTAGTATTTAGAAAAAATCGACCCGTCTCACAACCAGCTCCAGCATCAGGTTCGAACATCTTGTTTATGCCTGCTATATTGTGTGCCTGCCTGCTTTATTATAGTCTGCTTTAATGTTTTGTTACATGGAAGACATTCATCCGAAAAGCAACATTACCATTCTTTCGAAAGTTCCTTCAATAGTTCTAAAGTACCTATATAGTTCCACAGTGTTTAAGTATTATATTGCCTAAAAATCGTTATTGGCAGTAAAAGAAAAAGTCATATAAATACACAGTCGTGCTTTCCATCAACCAACCTACTACTATTGGTGATAATCTATACATCTATACAAATAAATAAAATTGGAGTGTCTGTTTGTAATATTCAAATAACCGCTTTTTACTACATGCATATGATTATAATAGCTTTCCGCCCGCGGCTTCGCCCGCGTGGACTACATGACGTTATCCAGCAAGAATTTAATATTTTTCCGGGATAAAAAGTAGCCTATGTTCCTCTCCAGGCTACAAAGTATCTGTGTTCCAAATTTCAGCCAAATCCGTTCAGCCGTTTTGGCGTGATTGAGTAACAAACATACAAACATCCAAACATCTAAACCTCCAAACATCCAAACATCCAAACATCTAAACTTTCACATTTATAATATTAGTAGGATATACGGTACATATACCATTTTTTTTTAATATTTGTCTGTCCGTCCGTCTGTCTGTCTGTCTGTCTGTCTGTCTGTTTGTTCCGGCTAATATCTGAAACGGCTGGACCGATTTTGACGGGACTTTCACTGGCAGGTAGCTGATGTAATAAGAAGTAACTTAGGCTATTTTTTATCCCGATATTCCCATGGGAACGACAACCACGCGGGCAGCCGCTATTATATAATAAAAAGAGATTTCCATCCTCAGATATAATCGCAAGAGAACCACTAGTTATTTATAAAGTACCTACTAGCTGACCCGGCGAACTTAGTGCTGCTTGTATTATACCGGATACTAATTAGGAATAGTATACTATTCCAGGAAAAGTATACTTTGCCTGAAATAGATATAGGTACTATTTAAGGAATAGTACTTTTCCAAGGCATGTATACTATGCCAGATATCACACATTGCCGGTAACATATATATATATAAGAATATCTCATATAAAGCTTATTTTAAGTACATACTATTTGTCAACTGCTTGGTAAAACACCACCAAATATTCTTGGTTATATTGTTGATATCTGATGGACGTTATCATTATTATACTTATCATCTTTCTCAGGAAAATTTCTGGTTATCATCTTTTACCATGCAAACCTTTATTTTATGAAATTTATGCGTCTTGTAGTCATCATAGTACAAAGTCCAAACTTTTGAGACAAAATGATACCGAATTGATAAGAGTCATCAATTTCAAACCAGGATATTTAAATCACTTATAAAGAGATGAAATTACGTTATGTTATTTTTCACGTTATTCAGAGCAGTGCGAATTGTAAATAGGATGACACTTTTTAACTCTGCTTGTTCCTTATTTTTGTCTCAAACTAAATTTAAATGTAAACCAAAGTCTTCAACCAACGCCTCCTGTCCGGCTATTCATACAACAAATGCCTTTATACTAGAAAAAATGTGGTATCTACATCTATTGTAGTAATACAATTTGTCTAAGAAAAGAGAACAACATAATTTTATACGTTCATAATGACATATTTAATTCGAAAACTGCAACTTTGCTACTGTTCCCATACAAAAGACATCAACGAATGTAAATTTCATTTGTATGCTTTTTATTACATTTTTAGATATTCATGATTTTTTACAATAATGAGCTATGTGTAGGTATGTATGTTTTTATGTGGTACATAATAGCTTTGTAAAAATAACTTCATTGTTCTGGTTTGTTTCCCTCAAGCAGTTTTCAATAACTCTTTTGCCGCTTCAGGCCAAAACAATAATTACCTACCGAACAGTTGGTATAATGTCTTTTGTGTTAGAACAAATTGATATGGTACTCAAAGTAATAATATATAATATTTTATTGAGTCTTGCAACAGTCAAGCAACTGTTTTTCAAAGAAAGCAGGTCGAAAATACTACTGTTTTTCATGACAAAACTAAATTAGATTTTGTACACTTACATGACAGTTATTATTACCACACTTTTATTAGCTTCACTTGTAACTAAGTCACAATGTAAGAAAATCTTGGAATTCAATTTTAACCTACTTTTAAGTGTCGTATTGATCTGAAACTTTGCAAGTCTATATGAATCTGATGACAATACAATAATTTGCTACTGTCGAGCTGATCTGATGATGGAGTCAAGAGGTGGGCAATAGAACTCTTCAATGGCTGCTAGGAAACCCTTCGAGTTTAGACTCATTTGTTTTGTTCTGATGAGACCTATTCGGTACACTTGCTGGTGAGGGTCTGATGATGGAGCAGGGAGGAAGCCAGTGGCACTTCTTTATCACCAATAGGAAACACCTCGAGTTCTGGCTCATTTGTTTCGTTCTGATTAGACCTATTCGCTACACTTGGTGGTGAGGGTCTGATGATGGAGCTGGGAGGAAGACAGTGAAACTCCTTAATGACCACAAGTAAACCCCTCGAGTTTTTACTCATTTGTTTCGTTCTGATGAGACCTATTCGCTACTCTTGGTGGTGAGGGTCTGATGATGGAGCAGGGAGGAAGCCAGTGGCACTCTTTAATGGCCAATAGGAAAACCTTCGAGTTCTGGCTCATTTGTTTCTTTCTAATGAAACCTATTCGTTACACTTGGTGGTGAGGGTCTGATGATGGAGCAGGGAGGAAGCCAGTGGCACTTCTTAATGACCACTAGGAAACCCTTCGAGTTTAGGCTCATTCGTTTCGTTCTGATGAGACCCATTCGCTACACTTGGTGGTGAGGGTCTGATGATGGAGCAGGGAGGAAGCCAGTGGCACTTCTTAATGACCACTAGGAAACCCTTCGAGTTTAGGCTCATTCGTTTCGTTCTGATGAGACCCATTCGCTACACTTGGTGGTGAGGGTCTGATGATGGAGCAGGGAGGAAGCCAGTGGCACTCTTTAATGGCCAATAGGAAATTCTTTGAGTCTGACTCTATTGTTTCGTTTTAATGAGATCTATTCGTTACACTTGGTGATGAGGGTCTGATGATGGAGCAGGGAGAAAGCCAGTGGCACTCCTTAATGGCCAATAGGAAAACCTTCGAGTTCTGGCTCATTTGTTTCTTTCTAATGAAACCTATTCGTTACACTTGGTGGTGAGGGTCTGATGATGGAGCAGGGAGGAAGCCAGTGGCACTTCTTAATGACCACTAGGAAACCCTTCGAGTTTAGGCTCATTCGTTTCGTTCTGATGAGACCCATTCGCTACACTTGGTGGTGAGGGTCTGATGATGGAGCAGGGAGGAAGCCAGTGGCACTTCTTAATGACCACTAGGAAACCCTTCGAGTTTAGGCTCATTCGTTTCGTTCTGATGAGACCCATTCGCTACACTTGGTGGTGAGGGTCTGATGATGGAGCAGGGAGGAAGCCAGTGACACTTTTTAGTGACCACTAGAAAACCCCTCGAGTTTGGGCTCATTTGTTTCATTCAGATGAGACCTATTCGCTACACTTGGTGGTGAGGGTCTGATGATGGAGCAGGGAGGAAGCCAGTGGCACTCCTTAATGATCACTAGGAAACCCCTCGAGTTTGAGCTCATTTGTTTCATTCAGATGAGCTATTCGCTATACTTGGTGGTGAGGGTCTTATGTTGGAACAGGGAGGAATAAATTAGTCTTATACTTTATTATATGTACCTAATAATGTAATTTATTACATCTTATTAAGGAAGTTAGTGGCATTAATTAATGTTAATTGGGTTTGCCATTTATTAAACTAAAAAGAAATAAATAAATATATAGTTTAAAAAACTAAACAAACACACTTTTAATAGTAACAGACTAAAAAGTACAAAATAACCGTCTATTCAGTAACTGAAATTAAAAAGCGTGGTACGCCCTTTGCAAAGCATGAATTTCAAGAACTTAATATTGACAACGCGCACCACGCTTTTTAATTTCAGTTACTGAATTTTAATTTCGGTTATTTTGCACTTTTTAGTCTGTTACTATTAAAAGTGTGTTTGTTTAGTTTTTTAAACTATATATATTTTTTTTATGTTTTGTTACAGTGTTTTTTTTTATTTGTTAATCTTAACGTTTACCAAAACTTTAGTACTTAATATTGTTATAAAATTATTTTAATTTTATATAGGTACGAACTGGCAATTAATATTCTACAGCATCGTAGTAAGAATAATAATTACTACCTTAGTATAAATACTGTATTATGAAGCTATCATAAATGATAACTCCAAAAACATTGAGTCTGGTAAAAAAAATTTGGTCCAATAATAGTTTGTGAAATTTTACACCTTTTTAGAAAAAAATAGCTTTATCTATCACTAGATTAGACACTTTGACATGAGTTTTCTCTTCAATGTTTAGTTTGATTTAGTAGGTATAAAAATATTTAAAATCTTATTGGTACAAATAACCCTACAGTATATTTTGTGTTATATGCCTAACTAAAGTGAAAATATATATTTCTTAATGCACATCTTAAGTTTTCGCGCGTACTGTTTATTGTATCAAATTATAGACATTGAGAACTTAAGATATTTTTTATATACGAAAAAACGAATTGCCTCCTTCAGTAGGTACATACCTACGTACATGCGCAATTTCTGACTGGGTGAAGTTCAGAATGTTTTTTTTTTTCTGATATAAAATTTAACACAGTGTATGCAAAGATTCAAATCACAGATTTTTTACAACACAACAAAAGATAAAATAAAAAAAAAACACTATTATTTCCTTACCGATCAAATATGAAAATTCTCTTTTCCGACTCCGTGTTTTTGTTTGACGACTTTTCCTCTAGTATTATCCTATAGATATATATCCGTGTGTCACTCGCTGCCCGCGGCGATCACGGCGCGCGCGTCACTGCGCGCCGCTGCGCCGTCGCCGCCGCGCCGCCGCCGCCGCCGCCCTGCGTCGCGCGCGCTGCACCAATCAGCTGCCACAACGCTCGGCGCTGCACACTGCCCGCCTCCCATTGGTCCGTCGCCCGCTCACTTTTCACAAGTTTTCCCTGTACTCGCTACGTGAAGCAGTTTTTATCTACGCATCATACTCGACATGACGACAGCATGAACAATAGTAGAGCGAGAATATTTATTGGCGCCCTTTGCATCTATAACTTGCTAGTAGTAGCGTTAAAATCTAAAAAAATAATTATCAAACATATCATATGATTTCTTACGGTATTTACTTAGCCGGACATTCCCTGCAACATTATATTACGAGAAGACAACCTACAACTTTATACTTTACTTCGATGTACTTTTAGGCGTAAGTACCTATATAAAGTCACACCCAATGACATTTATGACAATTGCACAGACTTTAATAAATAACGACATAAAAGTGTAGTTGTTAATCCTCTATATCCCTGAATTTACGCCCGCAGTAGGTATAGGAGCTGTTATTTTTTATGATACCCATCTTAACAATAAACGCGATAAGGGTGGTAATGCGCTCGCTATCTTATCGACTAAATACTGGGCTCGAGACATCGATCATCGGTCTAATTACTGCCGATAATCATTTAATCAGCGTTGGGAATATAACTGTATAAAAATACAAAAATATTAATAACAGTAACTGCCGTATCCGGGCCACGTCCCAGTTGAAAGTTGCATTACAAAATATTGCTTGGTGACGAAAAATTTTCATGTGTCCAATTTAGATTGTAGATATCCAATCATATAATTTTATTGTTCAAGTTAAACTACTAAATGCCTAACCCAATTACCAAGCTGTCGTTATTTTTTGAATTAAGGACCTCTTGTATTGGAATAACCTCATCGGTAGGGGAGACTGGGTACGGTGGACACAATTCCAAGATAAAATTTATTATTAATCAACAAATAGAAGTTAAATCTAGTGTGGCCTTCTATCAGTTCTTATAATTAGGTTTTGCATTTAACACAAACTAACATAAATAAGCTGTATTGCTTTGATTTAAACTACTTGTTGTAAAAATTATTTTTATAAAAAAATAAAACCGCCTTCAAAAAAAACCACATCAAAAAAGTAAGAAATAATTCCTCACCAAATAAATAACGTAAGTACTTTGAAGTCGGGCGTGAATCATGTACAATTTTTTGTTGTTTTTGTTAAAACTTTTTAGTACATCGTGCAGGCAATTTACGTGTTTTCTGGTAAATAGGTATGTGATCAAACTGAAAACCTCCTTTTTTGAAGTCGGTTAAAATACCTTGAGGTGTCCCCTTTTTAACAAAACAAGAATCATCTAAATCGGTTTATAAACAAAGGAGTTATGCCTAAAAATACGTATTGAATTCACATAAAGTGGTAACGAAAACGACAGTATTTTCAAGATTTCTTGAAAACTACTGAACCGATTTCAAAATTTCAAAAAATGGGACCAACTTGGAAACCAACCTGATGTAATAACGTTTGAACCATTTCAATCGGTTCAGCCGTCTTCGAGTAATCGGTGGACATACACAAAAAAAATAAAGAAAAAACATACATACAGACGAATAGAGAACCTCCTCCTTTTTGATTTAGAAGTCGGTTAAAAATAACCGAAAAAGCTTCGCTCTAGTTTTATTAAACACAAAACAATAAAAGAGGTATGCTACTCTGATTTATACTGACAAAATTACAATCAGCAGTTTTCATTTGAACTAGTTTACAAAATCCTCCAAATATTTCTGTAGGTTTTGATAAGGCCATAATTGTTTCAAACGTACCTAAAAAAACTGGTTTAACTCCCCACCCTTCTCACTTTCATTTAATTTCAAAGGTACTCGAAGAAAAGCAAATCACTGTCGGAACTCTTAGAGCTCACGATTAAGCAGAAAGACACAATTCGAATAATAAATATCAACATAGTTACTTCAAACATAAATCAATAGAAAACAGGTACTTACTTTTGGTTGAAAAAATACAATAAAAGAAACCCCTCATGTAAAGAAACTTAGCGGGCTTGTTGCGACAAAATAAATACGTGCCCGGACTAGCCTTTTGCATGTTTTTCACCATGTAACCATCGTTACACCGTTAATATTTTACGATTTATAAGCGTAGTTCATTATTTTACTCTTTGGCGTTTTTTCAACCATACCCTGTGTCAACCGTACCCTGTTTCCCCTGTCTACCTCCAGAATCTATTTAGAAATTACAAGTGCCTACTTAAGGCTAGAATTCCCTAAAATAAAGTATTTTAAATTATGGATTACTCGCAAATCACAAGTACTTAAAATTTGGAAATATATAATGTTATTTTAGTTATTTATCTAGTGCTTCCGGTCGTTTTTTTCGATTAGTGATATAACTATTACTGTATCAAATGAAATCCCAAACATCCGTCTTATCGTAATCTAAATATCCTATTACTTGCAGTATACTTGGTTTTAGTTAGTGAAAAATATACGAAAATAATTTTCTTTAAATAGCTGAGGGATTCCGGCCGTCATAAGTAAAAAAAAAATATTATTTCACTTTAATTGAATTTTAAGTGACTTTTGATTCGCGGGGCGCTAGCGAGTTCACATGAGTTCACTGCCGGCTGCCGCTACGTAAGTGTATTGCGCGCGGCCGAGCAAGCGTTAACGTACCTATTTCGGTCGGGAATCCTAGCCTTAAGGACCACGCAAATTAGCGTTCTCAACTACCAGCAGAAATCATAAGTATCTCAGTTTATGTATCTTGCTGGCACGCTGATGATTTTTCAGTATGGCGACATTTATCGCAGGATCGGGGATTTCACACCAATTGCTTTGCCGGTTCTTCTCGCTACGAGGTCTCCTGCCGTAGGATTTGCGAACCGATGGCGTAGCTTCATTGACGTTCATAAGTGTTGTTAAACAAACCTAAATTAAATAAACGATATTGAATTTTGAATTTTGAATTGAATTATAAAAGTGGTACTTAGTATGGTGATTATTTGACACACTTTGGTATTGGTTATTGTAAATTTAATTGCATTATTATACTAGGGTGTAAAAAGAGCTAGTTCGATAGTAGATGCCAGAACTAAACACTAGAAGAAATTAATAAAAAAAAAAATTTTTTCTTTTCAATAAATATATATTTCTATTTTATGTCATCCTTTTTATTGATACTTACTTTAGTAATTCCCAATTGATTTTTATATTACATCATAGTATAGTGTCATACCTAATTAGTATTTAAAAATACTATAAAGTGGGAGAAATTAACTCCATACTAATTATTACTTGTTTTTTTCCGCGATTTGTGTGAAATTACCAGTTTGGATGCGCCCACAGAACATTTAGAAAGACATAGAAAAATCATTCTACGTTGTGTGGATGAGCCACACCAAAAAGTGATCAGCGTGGCAAGACGCATTAATTTTACTGAGATACGTTTGAAGTCTGTTGGTGGGTGGGGACACTCCCCATAGGAAGATTTGCTGCTCCTTTCAAAATATATTTTACTCAAAACATATTTATAATTTTCTAAAAATATTATAGTCCTGTAGCCCGTGGACATTCAAATTACGAAAAAGGTTACCGTTTGTCTTCGTGAAATTGTTATAGATTTCGCCATTGTATATGCTATAAGCGAAGTCTTAAAGATCGTAACTCGCCGTAACCATAATAGTGATAAGTTTAAAATCTCCAAATATGTTCCAAGCTGGAGGAGCTGCCAAAACTCACTTAATCAAAGTGGAGAGAGCACAAAGAATTGTCCTTAAAGTAGGTGCATCACTTCCATTTCTTTGCGCCACGACTGAAGTCTTTAAGCTTTGGGGAGTACTTACCGTTCGTCAGCTTTTTATTCTCGCCATTATTCTCCGACAGCATTCACAGCTTCACTACGATCCAAAAATAATCTCAGACAAACGACGAAAAGGCTCTGTGTGCCCATCTCGATCTTTAAAGACTATGTTAACAAATAGATTTTATTGTTTTCTGGGTGGATTTCTGTATAATAAATTAAATACAATCCTTTCATTATACTCCATGACAAGAAGATGTTGCAAAGCTAAAGTCACCACATGGCTTCATAACTTGTCGTATGATGAAACAGAAAAACTTTTATTACCCATATTATAACACACTAACGCTTACACTCACTAACACACACACACACACACACACACACACACACACACGCACTACACACATTTGTTTCTTGTTTGATAATTAAGTATGTATCCAGTTCTTTACCTTTACTTAAGCGAATTATTGTAACTAAAATCTGTCTGCATTACATTGGTTAATTCGTGGGAGTGGGAGCCTGATGTCCTGTAACACGGATATTTTTTGTCCACCTCAGGCATCAGTCTCACACAAACTTGTAAGCTTAAATAATTTTAGTTACTTGTAACCTTTAACTTTATAAGTGCTTATAACTTTGTGATGAGAAATAAACTATTTTTATTATTATTATTATTGTTAGTTATTTACATTTCTAGGTTACCGCATTGTTTCGCTATTGTCATGTTGTACAGCTTTGTCCAATTACCATACGTTATAGTAAGACTATGGAAAGTTGCCAAACACAAATTTAAGACCAGATGTAGTCCGACCTTTTTGATCATAATTTACATTTTTAACCGACTTCTAAATCAAAAAGGAGGAGGTTCTCTATTCGTCTGTATGTATGTTTTTTTTTTTTTTTTTTTTTTTGTGTATGTCCACCGATTACTCGAAGACGGCTGAACCGATTGAAATGGTTCAAACGTTATTACATCAGGTTGGTTTCCAAGTTGGTCCCATTTTTTGAAATCGGTTCAGTAGTTTTCAGGAAATCTTGAAAATACTGTCCTTTTCGTTACCACTTTATGTGAATTTAATACGTATTTTTAGGCATAACTCCTTTGCTTATAAACCGATTTAGATGATTCTTGTTTTGTTAAAAAGGGGATACCTCAAGGTATTTTAACCGACTTCGAAAAAGGAGGTTTTCAGTTTGATCACATACCTATTTACCAGAAAACACGTAAATTGCCTGCACGATGCACTAAAAAGAGTGAAATAAAAATTATTTTTATAAAAAAATAAAACCGCCTTCAAAAAAACCACATCAAAAAAGTAAGAAATAATTCCTCACCAAATAAATAACGTAAGTACTTTGAAGTCGGGCAGGTTTTAACAAATTCAACAAAAAATTGTACATGTTTCACGCCCGACTTCAAAGTACTTACGTTATTTATTTGGTGAGGAGTTATTTCTTACTTTTTTGATTTGGTTTTTTTGAAGGCGGTTTTTGAGTTACCGTTTAAAATTTATACAATAGGCCCTCTCATTAGTAGGCCTTCTGAACAATCCGTATACTTATTTTAAGACTGTTTCTGTGGCCGGTTTAGATTTTAAGACTCATTTGGTCCATGAAGAAGAAATGCGAAAATGGCGTAAGGCAAAGCGCATTGAGTAAACTTACTTCTGCAAAACATAATGGAAGACTTAAAACTTGAAGGACAATGAAATCTGGTAACTGCCCCTCTGTCAGATTGCTATAAATAAAGAGGAAATGCTAGTTCCTAATATTTTGTCTAGTTTGTTATGCCAGCTCTCTGTCTCGGGGTGCGAGCTAGATAACCTCCACGCATGCTCACCTGCTGTTCGTCCCACTCTATGTTTGCATACGCTGGGAAGAACAGTAGGAGGGACGGTGCACCCTGGGCGCCACTGTAAGTAATTTTCTTGATTGTAAGTAATTACTTACAGTGGTGGCAGATAATCTAGCGAAACGCAATTTAAGGTGTCAGACGTACCGTCGCCGAGGGATGCGTGGCCAAGGGGGAGCTTGGTTCCGAACGGTGTCTCCCCAGGGAGATGGCAATCCTGGATCAGTAATTACGCCTTACTCGAGCAATCGGAGCTCTGCTCGAGTGGACCTGTTCTAACGCCTAGCAAAGTGGCAAGTTGTACTCTTTGGTGTTCTGTAATTACTTACAATCAAGAAACATACTTACAGTGGCGCTCAGGGTGCACCGTTCTTCCTACTGTTCTTAGAGTGGAGTAACATAGAGTGGGATGAACAGCAGGTGAGCACGCGTGGAGGTTATCTAGCTCGCACCCCGAGAGAGAGAGAGAGAGCTGGCATAACAAACTAGACAAAATATTAGGAACTAGCATTTCCTCTTTATTTATAGTAATCTGACAGGGGGGCAGTTACCAGATTTCATTGTCCTTCAAGTTTTAAGTCTTCCATTATGTTTTGCAGAAGTAAGTTTACTCAATGCGCTTTACTTACGCCATTTTCCTAAACCGGCCACAGAAACAGTCTTAAAATAAGTATACGGATTGTTCAGAGGGCCTACTAACCGATGTATAAATTTTAAACGGTAACTCAAAAATGTAAATTATGATTAAAATGGTCGGACTACATCTGGTCTTAAATTTGTGTTTGGCAACTTTCCATAGTCTTACTACTACGTATGGTAATTGGACAAAGCTGTACAACATGACAATAGCGAAACAATGCGGTAACCTAGAAATGTAAATAACTAACATAATTGGAGATTTTAAACTTATCAATATTATGTTTACGGCGAGTTACGATTTTTAAGACTTCGCTTATAGCATATACAATGGCGAAGTCTATAATAATTTCACGAAGATAAACGGTAACCTTTTTCGTAATTTGAATGTCCACGGGCTACAGGACTATTAGTTTCTAATTTCTTGAAATAGAACAACTTTGAAATGACAGTTCAACAGTTCACTTGTTTTAACATTTTGTTGGATTACGCAGAGTTTACACGGGCTTAGTTCTTGTCATTAAGTAGCTTAATGTCTTGATTAGTGACAAGTGGGAAGTTAACTGTTTACACGGTGGTTTTAGCAGATGGTATTACTCGTAGTTACCTTACATCCGTTCGAAATGGATCGCTGCCGCCTTTTTTTGTGTAATATGCCGTCGTTTCAATTTGTTACTAAGCACTTGTCGTGGCTGTTTACACAACACCGCAAGTGACAAGTGTTTAGTGAACTGGGATGGGGGTAGTCTTCTTGTCACTTAGTAAATAGGACGGGCTTCTATTCACTAGCACTGGCAGTGTCACTTATACTAAGCACTTATTTAGCCTGTTTTCACGGTGGGCATTAGTGTAAGTGACGTAAGTGACAAGTACTAAGTATTGGCTACTAAGCCCGTGTAAACTCTGCATTAAAAAGTTCTTTCGTTTTTGAATAAGTTTTAATATTTTATGATAAAAATACTACAAAACTGCAGTAGTAATAGAGACACTATCAAATTAATAAGATTATGATTTTTTACAAGTTGGTTGGTTGGTTTAAGTTGGTACTTAGGTATATAATTATTTAGCTTGAGTTTTGGTGTTTTGACTCCTGCATATATACATTTCAATCAAAATAAGTTTTCCTAAATTTCCCAACGATTTCAGTTTTTTTAAATATAATTCTAAGAATAAAAGTAACGTCTAGCTAGCACGCTTAAACTTCGGTTATGCTTCTTATGTTGATAACATTAACATAAAGACATTTCACATTGGTGTGGTGCTATTCCTCAGACGATGGAACATCTGACATCTTGCCGTGCTGCACGCAAGAAGACCTAAGGGAGGCTACCAATGCTGCGATCCATGTAGCCGAATTTTCAGTTTACTATCGACTCGATAAGAAGAGGAAGAAGACATTTTATTTGTTAATATCTGCAAAATGAGTGACATTCAGGTAAAACATAGGTACTTTTATTTTCCTAGACTCTACAGTCAATATCATTTACTGAAGTCCTATTCAGGTTGACTTCATTGGAATAGGCGTCGGCTTTGTGGTTATTATGTAAGTAGTTTGTTTTATGTTCTTTACGTAATACCAGGGAGAATATTTTTCACATAGATTAGAGCAGATTACTTTACAAAATTATCTATAATGCAATAATAACATATTTTGTTACTCCTAATTCATAGTTATTTACGTCAATACTGTCACTAAGCTTAACAGTCCTTGTAATAACTAACAATCTTAAGTTTTTAAGTAAATTACTAGTTAATTCGCTTTGCTAAACCCCGTTTTGTTTCCATGATTTTGGAATGACCGTTTTCCGTAAGGAACTATTAGTTCATTTGTGACCGTGGCTCCTAATGTCACAAATACGTCTCGAATCCGTTTATTTTTTCTATTTCAAGTTGTCAACTGTCGTGTTTGGCAAATGCGCAAACATTTGTTTTCCTTGAAGTGCTCCTTCCCGACGGCACACATAACGGTTTGGGCAGCGGCAGTTCCGCGGTAACTCACGCGCAAAGGCTCCGTGACTCACGCCGCGTCATGCATGTTGCCCAGCCCTTGCCTGATTCATGCCCACCCATCTTGCTGACCAAGCACCTGTGATCAATGTTAATTTATCTAAACATAAGCATCATCATCATCATTATCAGCCATACGACGCCCACTGCTGGGCGATACACAAGGATCTCCACAGCATAAATAAGTTTTTGGTAAAAAATTCATTTTTATGAAAAGCTTTATGCTGACAGTACTTTAATATTGTATTGTCATCTGAACCAAACCTGTATACAAAATTTCAGCTCCATTTGACACTGGGATGTGGGTCAAATTAAGCTTGCAAGATTTGTCCCCCACTAACTAACATACTAACTAACATGGCAAGTTAATAAAAACCTAGTAAAATAGACATAAATCTGTGTGAAGCCAAGAGCAAGCCAAAAAACAAAAAAAAACATTAAACAAATAAATTTGCGGCAGCGCTGCTGGTAGGTATAGTATGTTTTGCTAAGAAAGATATAGACATAAATATATAAACATTGCTATCGGACAGCATCACATATATACATTGATCTAATTCTGAGATAAGTGGGAAGCACTTGTGTTACGGATAGAATAAACAACCACAAAATTTTATATCACAAATGTTTGCCCCGGAAGGAGAATCGAACAGCTTGGCATAATCGGCAAGTAGGACATGTGTCAGTACCGTACGCTATCAGAGCCGACATGGAATGTAGTTTATGAAAATGGATAAAAACTATCTTAAACGCCTCAGTACCTCGGAAAACAAATGTTATTATTGCACCCAGAGTCGAGGGCCACCGTCAGTTAACTGTATTGATATGGGTTTTAACCACGGTGTTATTCATCATCATCATCATCATGTCAGCCGAACGACGCCCACTGCTGGGCATAGGCCTCCCCCAAGGATCTCCACAACGATCGGTCCTGCGCTGCCCGCATCCAGCGGCTTCCCGCGACCTTGACCAGATCGTCGCTCCACCTTGTAGGGGGCCTGCCCACGGATCGTCGTCCGGCACGCGGTCGCCATTCAAGAACCTTTCCGCCCCAACGGCCATCGGTTCTCCGCGCTATGTGTCCCGCCCACTGCCACTTCAATGATGCAATCCTTCGAGCGATGTCGGTTGTTTTAGTTCTCCTGCGGATTTCATCATTTCTGATTCGATCGAGCAGGGAAATTCCAAGCATCGCTCTCTCCATTGCTATTAGCTTGAACGAATATCATCATCATCATGTCATCCGAACGACGCCCAACGCTGAGCATAGGCCTCCCCCAAGGATCTCCACAACGATCGGTCCTGCGCTGCCCGTATCCAGCGGCTTCCCGCGACCTTGACTAGATCGTCGGTCCACTTTGTAGGGTGCCTGCCCACGGAACGACTATATTAGTTCTTAATATTTTGATTCTACTAATAATCTTTAAGTATGTATGTGTCTTTGTTATCATCATTGTATTTAAAATTAATAATTGAACCCACTCCTTTTAAAATGGCGGTAGAAAAACTTGTTAAAGTTATCATATCAGTGGATCTCCATCAAATTGTTTGATTTCAGACCATATCTGATCCGATAAAAATAATGCCTTAATTAAGTAGTAGCAATGGTGTCGGCGAGAAAGACGCTATAGTTTTCAATTACATAGATCCCATGTAAAATGTGTATTAAAAAGTTAGATGTGTAAGGCTACCTAGTTTGTTATGTTGAAGAGCTAATTTTGGTACGAAGATTGGATATTAAAGAAAGACATAGGGCAGAGGTACCCTTTGTGGCCACTTTAAGGATTTTTTGAATTTTAAGCAAGTGCTGAATGGTCTTAGGTATTTAAGATACAAATTATATCTTAAATTATAGATAATTTATCTACCTTTAAAGGTACATTTTTCAAATTTATAAAAGTAAAATAGTTTTTTTTATATTACACACAATGTGGGAGAGGTGCCAAATGTACCGGTTTTGTTAAACTGATAGTTAAACTTTTGTAAGTACTGCGAAAAATCAAAACCAAACCCAGGTGAAATCAATATATTCTAATGCGCTAGAAACCTGTCAATTGCAAAACAACCATTTAATTGTAAAAAACAAAGGTTTATAAAGTATTTCATCCAAAACAAATTTCTTAAAATTTTCATACGAAAGATTTTTTTAAAACACAAAATGGAATTTATTGAAAAAAAATCTTATGACATAAAGAATTCTAACGGTTGTTATTATTACCTTAAAATACCTTATTTTAATTGCATTTATCAAAAATGGCTAAAAGTTGTTTAGAAAACTTTTAGAGCAAAAAGTGGCCAAAACCGGTACAGTGGCCAAAACCGGTACGCCTGCCCTACTTCTAAATACTCGAACGATACCAGTTTGCAAGACGAACTTGAGTATTTATGGCGTCTCTTTGATACCTTTGAGCATGCTGTTTTAGAAATTCTCAAATTTGATTAGCTTTAAGTACTCGTGTAGACTTGTTCTTTTTTTGAAGGAACTGTAAGAACATTTGCTTTTCAAATTATTTTTACTTTTCTGAATTACAATGTAATTTTTATTATTGAAAATGAAGTAAGTAGGTATTAGAAAAGTCGACCCATGTCACAACTTTTAAATATTTTCAATAATAAAAATTGCATTGTGAATGCAACAAAAGTAAATCTAATTTAAAATTGAAATTATTTCATCTTTATTGAATGTCAAATATCTGGAAAGGTATTTCTTTCGAGTGTGAGGGTAGTAATTTCTTCACATTGATGAAATGAACGCTCCCTTACAGCACGTTAGAAGTATTGGATAAATTCGACGCTTTTCCCAGCGACTCCGTAGCTCAGTGGATAGAGCATTCGCCCGAACGAATTGGGTTCGTGTCCCAACGGAGCTGGTTGTGAGATGGATCGACTTCTTCCAATACTGCATTTTCAATATTCTCAACAATTGTGTTGGCGTGTGGAAAATATTGACGATTCATAAGTACATGCTTATTATGTGTAAGTGAATAAATAAATATTTGATTTGATTTTGATTTCATTTGTGGTCCATCACTTTATGCCCGTAGTACACTGACAAGTCGCCGCGAAACTGCAAAATGCGTAACTCACGCGAGCTTACTTTGGCGTTTTGTCTCTGCCCCGCACTGTTCCGCCGATCAGGGGAGTTACTACCGGCATGACAGCTATTGCACTTTCGCGTGAATCGAAGGATTTTTAGAATACAAAACTCTCAAGTAACGTTGCGGTCTACATGCCTGCCTGCTGATGAAAACCCTGAGGCAAGGAGGAGAAGGAGGGGAGGGGGGTGCGAACACCGCTTGTCTTATCAGCTCGCACTTGACGCCTCCGCGATAAAGGTTTCAGAACCTGTCGATATCTGAACCACTTACGCCACGTGATTCATTGTTTACCTCTATATTTTCATTTGTAGTTTTTCTGCTACAAGAACATTTCGAAATATCGTCATCGCTAACATAGGTACATACTTCTTCAAACTTGCAAGAGGCCTTTTTGAAGGTTACCATTTTCGATCAACAATAACACCTATACCATGCCAAAATTTTACGACAAATAGTCGAGAGTACACTTGTTCATTCTAACGCATTGTTCGCAGTACCTAAGCACATTACAATCAAACGTGCCTTTGGTAATTAACCGACTTCTAAATCAAAAAGGAGGAGGTTCTCTATTCGTCTGTATGTAAATAGTCTGAACAATATCCGGACAGTAATCCGCAAATCTGTTGGACTACTAACTGTCCGGATATTTTTTCTAACGTTCCCTTTTGTTACTTTTGAGGATTTCACTGTTATTTGATCATTTTTCCTTTATCTGTTTGAAAAAACTTATTCTAGGTCTTCCTCTTCCTCTTCTCCCTCCATTTTGCTTTCAATGATGTTTGTCAGGAAACTGTCGTGTCGCACAAGTGGCCTATCATCTTTCCTCATCTGTTCTCGATGGTCTTGAGCAAATGTGTTTTTTTCGCAAAACCTCCACATTTGTCGGTCTGTCTGTCATCTTGTAGTACACAGTTATATTGATACCCTCGTTGAAAAAAAGGCATAAGTAATCTTACTTTGAATGATAATTTTTTTTATATGTAAATTTTAAGTTACATACAATCAGCAAGAAATAAAAAATATTATGAAACTGTTACTGTTTCAAATATTCAAAATTTTCAAAATCAAGATTTTTATAGAAATAGCAAATCCCTTTCCCGTTCTCGGAACTGATAAGAACCGGCAAAATAGATCGCCCGTTCAATCGATGCGATGGTTTATCTTTATTTTCGTCAGGTATTTTTATCTCGCGTCTATGGTTGACATGATAATACACGCGTCAGTTTGACAACACGGTGATAGCGATCATACTTGCGACAACGTTTTCTGTTTCGGTGGCCAAAAACTGGAACTAACGTGTTTTTTTAAAGTCATTTTGCTGTCAAGTTGTTATCCAACTATAGAGGTTGTTTGAACTTTAACGCTGCTGCCGGCTGTAGATCTTAGAAGTCAGGGCCGGCTAAAAAAAGAAAAACGTACATAGCGCCACTGTCACCAGAACAGAAAATATTGTCACATAACCACATTGCGGTGCACTCTTTCTCGGGTAGATTCTTGCGGTGCAATCATACGCACGAATCTGCCCGACAGCTCAGTCTGACAGCTATGCCTGGCAAGCTGACAGAGCTGTCCACCCATTCACACACAGTCGGAAATATTCCTCACAGCCGAATGTATGCATTGTCATTGTCACTAAAATTAGATTAGACATTGACAAAGTACAAAGTTCGCATCCAATTTCCTTTTCGAACATACGAATGGGGTTTGATGCATGTATGGTGAGAGTGAGAACAGGCACAGATTAGATAGATCAGTCAGGCAAAGCTGTACCTGTATCAACATCATCATCAGCCTTTTAATGTCGACTCCTGGGACACAGGCCTTCCTTATCTATGTCGCAAGGATTTTGTCAAAGACGTGATATTATAATTCCACTAGTGAAATTATAATTTCTCGTTAAATTATGAATAGACAGTACGAAACAGTATGCACACGGCTGCGAGCTCACGAATTTGCTTCGTAAAAGTCCTGTACTCCTTGGAAGTCCTATGTAGAACACGTGATAGGTTAGAAATTTAAGGCGATCGCGAAGCGTAGCGAAGCGATTGCGACATCTATACAAATATAATAAAGAGGTAAAGTTTGTGAGGTTGTAGAGGGTAATATTCGGAACTATGAAACGATTTCAAAAATTCTTTCAACATTAGAATACTACGTGTAGCTCATAGCTTTATATTAATCGTGATCGCCATCAATAAATAGTAAGTGTAAATTCTATCACATGTTGTTTTTAAAGCCATGCAGTCGACGAAGAGAGAATACGAGGGGTACACTGAAAGTTTTGCGTAAGTAACATTCGAAATTCAAACATTTATGAGCGGCCAGAAGCGCAGAATTTTGAGTGTGCCCTATGTTTATGAGAAACCCCCAAAAATGGAGGTACAGTTTATAACAACCTCAAAGCGAATATCTGTACCTTTATTAAAACTTCCTTTTATTTGACTATGTTAGCTCACTCACCTATGAGAAAATTAAAAATAACGCATTATAATTTTTTTTTAATATTCTGTTCTAAATTTAAAAATCCCCTTGGAAAAATCCACTGGATCTAGCGGAGTTTGACAAGTATCGCGGAGACACCACTCCAGCGCCTGCGCAGATAAGCCGCCTCTCACACCTCCAGCTATATCTATGTAAATACACATGTAATAAATAATCGGTAGATACTCGATGCAAAACAAAGTTTGTTACACTCTCAACGTCAAATCAAATACACTAGATGCAATGGCGGCGTAGTTAGGATTTTGAAAACTCCATGTAAAATTAAACTCCTTAAAAACAACTAACGAATTACCTAATTTAACTTTTTTGCATTCACAATGCAATTTTTATTTTTGAAAATGAAGTATTAGAGAAAAAACGACTTAGGAGCGACTTCGTAGCTGTAGCTCAATGGTTAGAGCAGTCACCCGGACAGAGAAAGGTCGTGGGTTCGAGTCGCATCGGAGCTAGTGGTGAGGCGCGTCGTTTTTTTCTAATACTTCATTTCCAATTACAGCTAACGATTCAAATGATCTTAACTTTACATCTAGGAAAGGCGTTTATCAAATTTTCATACATTGCAGATAAAACAATTAATCAGGGTGACATTGCAATTAAAATTTGTCAAATGCTAAGTTAGAATACCTCTGTATCGTGAAGTCTTGATAATGCTGACTAATTAACGAAACACTGGTCGACAGTTATCTGCCATATCGATCAACTGCATACCTATACAATTATTTTATTCCACAAAAGAAGTTGCATAAACCTAAGTTAAGGCGAGGAATCCCGACCGAAATAGGCACGCTAACGCTTGCTCGGCCGCACTCTATACACTTCGCGCGGACCCAGCGGCAGCCGGCAGTGAACTGTGAACTCGCGAGCGCTCCGCGAATCGAAAATCACTTAAAATTCAATTAAAAATTAAATAATAGAAAAATATGAATTTATCACGGCCGGAATCCCTCGGCTATTCAAAGACAATTATTTTCATATGTTTTTCATTAACTAAAACCAAGTATACTGCAAGTAATATGATATTTGAATTATTATTAGACGGATGTTTGGGATTTTATTTGACACAGTAAAATATCACCAATCGAAAAAAACGGCCGGAAGCACTAGATAAATAACTGTAAAATAACATATATTTTTTCCAAATTTTAAATACTTGTGATTTGCGAGTAATCTATTATTTAAAATACCCTATTTTTGGAGAATCGGCGCCTTAATACTTTTCCGTTGGTGTTATTTAGATAACTGTTATCGCTGATAACTGGGTGCCTACCATCAACTCTTATTGCGGTTTTGTTTAGGAACCTAAACTGATCTGCTCCGCTTATTCGTACCACGACAGCTTAATATCAATGACAGCGATTCAGTGATCATTCAATGACATTTCACAGCCGCTGAGCTGTCATCAACTCTTATTTGACGTATAACTTGGCCAAGCTAACATGTCACCTGCAGGTTATACCCGTCCCTTTCACTCTCCTGGCTTGACAGAATCGAGTGAAAGAGACGGGAAGAAGAAATAAGGACACAAATCGTTCGGTCATTCACATTTAGCAATTCATTTGCGATCCAGTTTTTAGAAGGTCATGGTACGAAAGAAAGCAATTCATTTTAGGAACCTATTCTGCATCGCGCTATTTTTGAATCGCTGTCTTAAAGTTGATGGTATGCACCCTGTTATATTTATTAGTGTTTAATTTATTTTATTGATACTTTGTGTTCTTGTCGTTGTTAAATGACTAACAGAACTGTTAGTTATTACTTAAGCTGTCTATTACTGCATCTAGGATATAACAGAACTGTAGCGAAGTGCTTAATCCGTAGGCAAACACGAGGTGACTCTACGGTTCGGTCCTGAGTAATCCTGACCCCTTTTTCCTTTCGCGGCTTGGCGCTGGCAAACACGATCGGCACACAACACGCCGCCATAAACGCGGATTAGGAGCATTGCACAACGCACAATGCTTGGCGTCACACCACCGACCACTCATGCTCATATATAGCTTGGAACAACTACATATTATGTCTCATAAGATTCTGGGTGCCTACCATCAAAATTGATACAAACAGTCCGCACAATGACGTTACAGAAAAAAGTAGACGGTTTGCGAAGTAGGTAGTTCGAGAAATAGACAGAATGCGAAATAGACTGTTTGGCCAAGTGGGCCGATAGCGAAGTAGTCACATAGAGAAGTAGTCAAAATGAGAAATGGGCTATTTGAGAAGTAGACCTAGAAGTAGCGCCTGAGGGAACTCTTATTGCGGTTTTGTTTAGGACCTAAACTGATCTGCTTCGCTTATTCGTACCACGACAGCTTAATTGCGATCGAGATTCTATTGCGTCAATGACAAGCGATTCAGCGATATGTCACAGCCGCTTAGTTGTCATGAACTCTTATTTGACTTATAACTCGGTCGATCTAACATGACACCTGCAGGTTATACCCGTCCCTTTCACTCTCCGGCCATGACAGAATCAAGTGAAATAGACGGGTAGAAGAAATAAGGACATAAATCTTTCGTTCATTGATATTCAGCAATTCATCTGCGCATCTTTACAAGTTTTTAGAAGGTCATGGTACGAAATAAAGCAATTCATTAACCGACTTCTAAATCAAAAAGGAGGAGGTTCTCTATTCGTCTGTATGTATGTTTTTTTTTTTTTTTTTTTTTTTTGTATGTATGTCCACCGATTACTCGAAGACGGCTGAACCGATTGAAATGGTTCAAACGTTATTACATCAGGTTGGTTTCCAAGTTGGTCCCATTTTTTGAAATTTTGAAATCGGTTCAGTAGTTTTCAGGAAATCTTGAAAATACTGTCGTTTTCGTTACCACTTTATGTGAATTTAATACTTATCTTTAGGCATAACTCCTTTGTTTATAAACCGATTTAGATGATTCTTGTTTTGTTAAAAAGGGGATACCTCAAGGTATTTTAACCGACTTCGAAAAAGGAGGTTTTGAGTTTGATCACATACCTATTTACCAGAAAACACGCAAATTGCCTGCACGATGCACTAAAAAGAGTGATATAAAAATTATTTTTATAAAAAAATAAAACCGCCTTCTAAAAAACCACATCAAAAAAGTAAGAAATAATTCCTCACCAAATAAATAGCGTAAGTACTTTGAAGTCGGGCGGGTTTTAACAAAAAACAACAAAAAATTGTACATGTTTCACGCCCGACTTCAAAGTACTTACGCTATTTATTTGGTGAGGAATTATTTCTTACTTTTTTGATGTGGTTTTTTAGTTTAGGAACCTATTCTGGAACGTACCAGTTTTGAATCGCTTTCTTAAAGTTGATGGTAGGCACTCTGAAGAACATCTTGTTCTGCTTCTCATATTGTTTTATTTTTAACACTATGTAACATATTTAAAACTATGTTCAAAAATGACGCTTGGTGTGACGCAGCTCCAAAAGCGGTCATCCCAACACCTGAACAATTATTATGGTGAAGTGCATCGACCTCATAGATAGAGCACCCCGTATCGCGGTTTCCTTAGATATGCAAATCTTTATCTCGGTTATCTTAACTAGGCGTTAATGTGAGACCGGTTATCTTAACATTTTGATACCTAATCGTATCTAACAGATACTGTATCTACCGGAACAGCTGACACTATCTGGTCGCCGCAGGTGCAAGTGCACGACGAGACGCGACCTGGCGAATAGTTCCAGGGAGTCACACTATCTGAATCATCGCGATTCTAATCAGCGATAAGGTGTGGTTAATTTTAATTGCGCAGATATCGATCATGGGGTACGTTAGTCACGGTAATGAGTGCTAATAATAGCGGTGAGTGGGTGATTCTCCGGGGCGGCGGCGCGGGCGCGGCGGGTCGCAGGGACGCGATAACGAGCGCAAACACCGCCGAAGAGCGACAAGCAAATATTTGTAGGGAGTGTCACCCCGCGCCCCGCGCTCGCCCGCCCGCCAAGCCAGGGCGCCGGCTGCGGCCGTATCTGCGGCCCTAAGATATCGCGATACCATCCCCGATACCGAGTAATTATCAGATAGAAGGCCCACAGATTTGATTACGAGAGCGCGTATCTGAGCCGCCACCTCATTACAGTCGATGCAGCGCCCGCGCACCCACCGCGCGAGATGAACTCCGCCGCATCTCGGCTCACGCGCAGCTGCGGCCTGCCGCAAGCCGGCACGAGGACGAAGGCCTCTCAGGGAGACGTGTGGTGTGTGACGCAGTGCGGCCCCTCGGCTAGTGAAGTGTGTGTGTGTCGCGGCAGTGTGAGTGCAGTGTTGGCAGTAATCCGCGCCCAAATCTGATAGCTCGATCGTCGGATTATTGATGGGCGCCGCTCGACCTCATCGCGATCTTATCAGTTGTTTTTTTGTCGAACATTTTTCCGTGGAAAGCTAATAAAGCGGTCGCGGGGCGCGGGCGGCATCGGCACGTGACGCGCTGGCGGCTGATAGCGGCCATATTGTTTCAGCGACTCCCCTCCACCCGCGGCCCTCTGCCCCAGCCCTCCTGAATTGCTTATAAATCACGAACTTGCTTCGTGTCTCTCGACCTCGTATACTCACCTACGTATGTACCTGTGTACCACTGCCATGACTTCTTGTAAAGTAACATGACAAAAACCACTCAACAATGTTACTTTACAAGAACCTAAAACTTGACAACTGTCCTTATCTATGAGATACATTCATAACTGAAAAGCCGTACGTGTTAAGTGGGCGATTGTCCATACATTTTTTTATAACCAGAGGAACACTTAATAAATTGGAGTAATATTGACCTAAAATGCTGGAGTAATTTCAAACGAGTTCAATTTTGTAAAAAACACAAGTTATTCTTCCTTAATGTCAACTGTTGAGGGTCTCCGCAAACCGGAAATACATTTTTAACAGACTTTGAAAAACGAGAACCTTTTTTTATGTTCCGCCATGACTACGGGAATCGCAAACAAATTTTAATTTTCAGAGGGTACTTAAAGTAGGTAGTAAAGGTATTAGACTCTTTGGTACCAAACAATATTCTTAAAGTTCCTCAGTAGTCCCACTCCATATTCCTGAAAACAGAAATTTCAATCGTTGGCTTCCATTCTGTCATGCCCGGAGAGTGAGAGGAACGGGTATCATGTTACCTGCAGGTGTCATGTTAGCTCGAAGAGTTCATAACAGCTAAGCGGCTGTGAAAATATGTCGCTGAATTGCTTGTCATTGACGCAATAGAATCTCGATCGCAATTAATCTGTCGTGGTACGAATCATAAACTTATTATACTCTCCTAGTATAAATAAGTTTATGGGTATGAATAAGCGAAGCAGTTCATTTTAGGTCCTAAACAAAACCGCAATAAGAGTTGATGGTAGGCACCCTGAAAGCTACTTACTGGTATTTCAGAATTGGCCAATTTTAAAATAATTACTGAAATTTGTTATTTATTTGAACAAAGATTAGGGAAATTATGAAAAATATATTTGAATATAAATGTAAATTGCAATGTCCATTTTCATTTTGTGCCTACTTTGAGCTTCAAAACGACTGGAAATGGTTAGTAAGATCATTTTGACGTGAAAGACGGATAAACAAACACACTTTCACGTTTATAACATTAGTATGGATGCATGAAAACTGCAGGAAATAAGTCGGTGGCGGTGTTATGTGATTGTGATCGGTGGGCCGTTTGCGGCTAAGCTTAAGATATTCATTAGCTCTAATAAAAGTGTTTTGATTGTCTGCTTTGCCATTGACATTTGACCAAGAATCGAGGCTTAGCCAAAATAATCCTAACAACATTATAGCATAAATTACTATTTTTTTTCAAAGGTGCGCCATTGTTTTGTTTAGATTGACGGTGATGATTAACGTCAATAAATAATGGTGGACAGCTGGTTTGTATGGGAAAGGAAAAGTGTTGTTTTTACTATTTTCGACACAATTTTTATGTCTTTCCTCTCCATAAAAAGTATTCCGTTTCTTTAAGGAACATAATATGAAAAAAATAAATTAGGCGAATTAGTCCAGCCGCTGCGGCTCGGAGATGAGGCACCGACTGTCGCGATCAAAAAAGGGAGAGGTTATACGTTTTATATTTTCTAAATATCAAAAATTAAACAAAATTAAATTTTAATTAATTAAATTATTCTAAAATGTTGTATCGTACTATCCTTTTAATATTATAAATGTGAAAGTTTATAAATAATATAATAATAAATATATATCTATATATATAAAATTCAAAGTCCTGACTGACTGACTGACTGACTGACTGAGATATCAACGTACAGCCCAAACCGCTGAACCTAGAGACTTCAAATTTTGCACATAGATACGTTATACAGTGTAGTGATTTTTGGAAATTCCACCCCTAAGGGGGTGAAATAAGGGATAAATGTTTGTATGAAAGTCCGTCAGTTTTGAAGTTAGGATCTTCAAATTTTGCATTTAGGCTGGCAATTGAAAATGAATATTTACCTGTGTCAGCGTTTTTGACAATTCCACCCCCAAAGGGGTGAAAAGGGGATGAAATGTTGTATATGGAAAGTCCTTCATTTAATTTATTATTTAGGCTTATGGTCGGAAAGTAAAACAATAAGGAAACACATATTTTGTATTTTTTCGAAAATCAACCCCTTAGAGGTTAAATCGGATAAATAAACCTAAAAATTGATATGGATGTCGTTATTGAGGTTTTATGGGATGACGATTGTAAAAACGGCATTTATTTTGATGTTTAACACGCTGAACATGATTCAACCCCTAAAAGGTTGAAATAGGGGTGAAATTTTGAATGAAAAATCAGGGGGTAAAATAGACATTTCAACTTGAAACTTTGTAGGCTTACTTCTTAAAGCAAATAGACAACCCATTTCGTAGTTCTCCGAAAATCAAACCCAGGGGGTAAATAGGGTACAGAAACCTAAATCATCTTAAGTACCCTAAAAGTTCTTGGTACCTAAGCTACTCAGAACTAAGTTTTTGATTGTGAAACAGACACTTATTATTTACTCGCTTCCGCCCGCGACTTCGTCCGCGTGGACATTCGAAAAAATACTTAGGGGACCAATAACCAGGATAAAAAGTATTCTTTGTTTTAATTTCATAAAAATCCGATCAGCCGTTTTTACGCGATTAGGCGGGTCCTCCCTCACCAAGTGAGCAGACTCGTGCGAGGCCCGCCGCACGTGGCAAACGTTCTGCCTCGCAGGCAGGCAGAAGGCAGGTAGTTTACCCCTGCCCTGCGCCAAATCGGTCGTCAGTCGTTATATTTATGTTTGCCGCGGGCGGAAAGCTAAAATAGTGAGGACGGCATTTTATGTGTCTGGCAGACATGAACTTTTGCAAAAGTGACCAGTTGTGGAAATGACTTTCTGCAAAAGTGACTAATTGCGAAAATGACATTCTGCGAAAGTGACCATTTGCGAAAAATCTGTCAAAACGGTTTGAGGTCAGTTGGTGTGATTGATAGAATGTGTGCTGCAAATAACGTTTTGTGCGACAACGTTTTCTGTTCCGGGGCCAAAAACTGAAACAAACGTGTTTGTCGTGAAAAAACAATGTCATTTTGCTGTCAAGTTGTTGTCCAACCATAGCGCTACAACTACGGCAGGATAAATTGCCACAAAAAGAAGAAAATAAAATACCTGTCATAGCACTGCTGTCACTGGAACGGAAAAGATCAATAGTATTAGAGCATTTCTGCAAACGGGTTCTTTTTTTTTCAATTCGGTGCTTGATTTAATATTTGGTTTTTTAAGTAGTTTAAATAATAAAAAATTAAGTTTATTCCATCCTGTATCTAAAACTAACAGTGGGACTAGATATTGAAAAGTGTTTTATGAGAAAAGTTAAGCACCTAATTGAGAATGCACCGAATTGAGAAAATAAACCACCGAATTTCAAAATTGCCCATCGAATTTAGAATTGATGTACCTAATATAGAAACAATGGATTTGAATGATCAAAATAATAAATACCATAAACGTTTTGTGAACCGACTGCTGGTCTATTAGTTTATTAGATGGTTAATTTTAGGATAAAGTGCGCCTATCTTTAATGTTTCTATCTTTAATTGAAAAATAATTGACAAAAACAAAAATTCAAATCAACATGATTAATTTTTCAATAGAGATCTAAGAATGAGTCTTAATTTTTATTTAAGAAGAATTTTAATAAGTTATGAAGAATCTAAATCGCAATTCTATCCATTCCAATACAAAACTATTTAATTTCTTTCCTAACAAAAATATCTTTCAGAACGTTCCATGGCTTGTTGTGTAGCATCAGGGATAAATCGGTGAACCATCTCTTACTAGTGTGGCTCACCATTCACTTGCAGTCTCTATCCATAATTGTTTTTGCATTATTCTACCCTATTAATACATAACCAAATAGCAAAAGGATCTACGTGATAATGGCAAGGCACCAGCCGGATAAACTACACAAAACAAGCAAACCGGATAGTTAAGATAATATCGAATCAGGGTCCTGGCCTACTGGGCAACCTGCGTAAACCTGATAGCTCTATGACTTTGGATCAGGAGGAGACGAATGCCGTTCTCCTAGAAAATCACTTCCCAAACTGCCAGCCTCTACAGCATATCGAGTGGCGGGACGTAACACGTCACCCAACAGATGACCTATGGTCTTTCGCTAAAAGGGTGACAACAAAGAAAAGGTAAGATGCGCAATAAATTATTATACAGATTATACAGTTTCCTTTTAAGTAAACAGGGACGGACAACATCTTTCCTGCCCTTCTACAATAGGGGGATCAGCAACTCGTTGCAGTCATTACCCATCTTTTTCAGGCCTGCCTGGCGCATGGCTACATCCCACACCCCTGGAGGGAAGTCAGGGAAGTATTCATACCAAATCCTGGTAAGTCCGACTACACGAACCTGAAAACTTTTCAACCCATTAGCCTTTCCTCCTTCCTGCTGAAGACCATGTAAAGGGTATGTGAGTGGTTTTTACAAGATACAATACAATCTGTACATTCTTTACATAAGCACCAGCACGCCTACAGTGCTGGCAAATCCACAGAATTGGCACTCAATGAACTTGTCAGTAAGATTCAAAACAAACTGATATGCCTTGGTGCGTTCCTCGAAATTAATGAGGCCGTTGATAAGACTACCTTCAGCAGCATTGAGAAAGCGCTGGTAAGGAGAGTTGTCAACAGATGCATTGTCAACATACTTTGCAACAGACTGATACAGGTATCCGGTGATGGAAACCAAAGGACGCATGTGGCAAGAGGAGGCCCCCAGGGAGGCGCCCTCTCTCCACTGATATGGAACCTGGTTGTTAGTAGACGACCTGCTCTCACTCTTTAACTCAAGTCACTTTTACACCATAGGTTACGCTGATGTCACCATCCTAACAATGGGTACTCAAGCATAGTCTGGTGACCCAAAGCTGCTCAGACTCTAGGAGCAAAGAAATGCAGAGTCTTCTACGACAGGCCTGCTGTGCTCTCACTGGCTGCATGAACACTGCTCCAATTGCAGTGCTGGAGGTAATGCTTAACCTTACTCCACTGCATCTTCACGTGTAACAAGAGGCAAAAGCAGCACTTAGACTGAAACACCCAGGTACCCTCAGGTTTCCAAAGGTAAGACACATAAAGGGCCAACTGGAGGAATGGTTAGACATACTCCTTGTGGAGGCGGTGTGTGATAGGGTCAAACCATCCTTCATCCTTGATAAGAAATACAAAATACAACTGGATGACTTACAAAGCTCTCAGGCACAACACAGAGCGCTTCTGATATACACCAATGCCTCCAAGACCTCTAATGGAGCGGGGACAGGTATGTTCTCAGAAGACTAAAACATACAAATTGCGCTGCCACTAAGTTCATACAACACTGTCTTTCAAGCTGAGTGTATGGGCATTTTACTGGCAGCTTAAGCAGTCGTAACCAGGGAAGTAACCGACTATGATGTGCTCTATTGATTACCATTATCATTTACGAATGGCCCTTATATCTGCATTCATAATATGTGAAATCTCAATTCGGTGTAAGTTTTCTCAATTCGATGCCCCATTTTCCATGGAATTGAGATCCACGGAATTCAGAAAATATTAAAATTCGTCAAATTACTCGAAAATATTATAAATTACAACAATTTCTATAAAACATACTGGCAGATATCAGCTAAACACTCAATTAATTTACCACTATTCTCATTAAATATTTCATAAACAAATTAATGGCGCACACCGGTTTGAGAAATGACCGGACCCCAAAAACACCGAAAGATTTCGAACCTTCGAAAAATGCTCCTCAATGCGACAGGTCCCCCATCCACACACCTCGGCCGCTCGGGCGCAACCCCCGGGTGACGAGAATCAGTAGTGTGCATTCGTACTGCGCTTAGTTAGTGATATAGATAATCAAAAGTAAATTTCACCGAATTGAGGCACACCCCTCGGACAAAACTTAAATGCGTTACTGTATGAAAACCCAAGGATGTACAATAAATATAATAACTTATATGGCTTTATTGTGTATCCCTTGTTCTGTGAATGTGACAATTATAATAAGCAAGTTATTGTTTTAAAAGTTATGAAACAATAATGAGTAAATTCTGGAAACCGGACACTCCATTTTAAGCGAAATTCTGCCCGTTTTTGAACTTTCTGATTTTTTGGAGGAGATATGTAAAACCTGGCGGTCTTCTAGATATGCTCTCCATCAGGTCAAGAGTCCTATAAATATGTGTGATTTTTTTCAAGTACCTAATTCAATTTTAAAAGTACTTTTTTCGCCCCAGTAGGTCAATCGGTCGTCTCCGTAGAAATGCCCATTACTCTTCGGAAAAGACTGTCGATCTACATGTATTGATCAGAAAAGGAAAACATTTTTGCTATCCTTACAAAATTGCATTGTGGACGCATAAAAATAATAATAAATATCTACCTGTATCAGATTCATTAATCGAAAAAGAAATAACTAGCTGCGTCCCGGGGCTTCGCTTCCGTAGAATTTCGGGATAAAAAATAGATAACAACCTTTTCTCAGACCTACCGAATAAACATATAAAATTTTATCAAAATCGGTCGAGCCGTTTCGGAGAAGTATGGCAACTATCACTGTGAAACGAGAATTTTATGTATTAGATTAATTTAACTTTTCTTAGTGCAATCGGAAAAATGAATTATAGTGCAGTAAATTTTCGAGAAGTGTTTGTTCATCTCGGTTAGCCTGGATTCAATAGTCCCAGAAATTTCAACGTTGAAAATATGGACAGCCATTTCCAGGTTACCTACAAGTATTTTCCACCGATGCATTAGGATGACCTTTAGATGTTTGGATGTGTGTTGCTCTATCGCGCCAAAACGGCTGAACGGATTTGGCTGAAAGGGACACAGATACTTTGTAGCTTGAATATAAACATAGGCTACTTTTTATCATATTCCCGCGGGATAACGTCGTTTAGTCTACGCGGGCGAAGCTGCGGGCGGAAAGCTAGTGTTAAAATAAAACATGACACACGATCTACATAACAATATGATTTGTCATATTTTAGGTATCGTTTCGTTATCAGATAAAATATGTTGATATGTTTCGCACTGCACCCAAGATACTTTCCTTGTTATAGAAACAAACGTACCTTTATTCATTTTACTTGGCCATCAAGTAATGAATGATCAATGATTAAATGCTGGCGGCTTTGATCAACAGCAACACCTAGGTCTTATATCTGTAGGTAATGGAAAAGATCGTAGACAAATAATGTGCAAGTTGTGACGTTTATCAGAAAGGTACAAATGTACAGGGTGTACGTAATATTTCTTTATTCAATACTAGCTTTCCGCCCGCGGCTTCGCCCGCGTGAACTACACGACGCTATCCCGCGGGAATGTGATATTTTTCCGGGATAAAAGGTAGCCTATGATCCTCTCCAGGCTACAAAGTATATGTGTCCCAAATTTCAGCCAAATCCGTTCAGCCGTTTTGGCGTGATTGAGTAACAAACATCCAAACATCCAAACATCCAAACATCTAAACATCCAAACATCTAAACTTTCACATTTATAATATAAGTAGGATAGGATATTGAATGTAGACCTTGAATGTAGAGCAATTGCAGTTTGTGTATTGCCTGGTTTAGCTCTAAAAGGAACCTTCCTATCAACTGATAAAAACCTACAGGTTCGGTATTTAGTAGACATTGATCCATGCTCATATATTATCACTAGAGTGGCTGCCCGCGACTTCGTCCGCGAGTAGATAATTAATTTTTCTCACTCATGTTCTGAAGTTGTATTTCCATGCATTTCGTGAGAAAAGTTTTAAACAAGCCTTGTTCTGGAAGCTATTTGCATTGCCTTGAATGATTAAAGCCCTCGCATGCAAAACCATTATCGACAATGCAAATTGTTAGCTTCCCGTACTCGGCGGCCCGCGTGGACTACACGACGTTATCCCGCGGGAATGTGATATTTTTCCTGGATAAAAAGAAGCCTATGTTCCTCTCCAGGCTACAAAGTATCTGTGTCCCAAATTTAAACCAAATCCGTTTAGCCGTGATTGAGTAACAAACATTCAAACATCCAAACATCCAAACATCTAAACTTTCACATTAATAATATTAATAGGATGATAATTCCAACTTCCTACAATTTCCCCCACAAAAAACGGCAATTTCATAGGTAATAGTACATTACAGCCGAGGACAGGTAAGTAAGAAATTACATTGTCGAGGATGGTTTGAAGCACGAGCCGCAGGCGAGGGCTTTAAACATTCGAGGCAAGGTAATTTGCTTACCGTACAAGGCTTGTATAGTGCTTTTCTCAAGAAATGCGAGGAAATAAAAAAAAACTGTTTAACTTAATAATATTTATTTAAATTTTAACTTTTTTTTTTGCATTCACAATGCAATTTTTCTCATAGAAAAATCAACTCAACCATCGGAGCTGGTTGTGAGACGGGTCGATTTTTTCTAAATACTTTATTTTCCATTTTTCTATTAATAATATTTATTAAAATTTATATCACACATGTTCGGGCAATTATTAAATGGAAATGTTATTGTTTTCCCGGGCACACTTAGGTATAAATCGCCCATAATAATATTATTTTAATGATGTATCATTAAAATACGCCAACAACACAGATTCCGAAAACGTATGCGCCTTTTTTTCACTTTTCCAAATCACTAATCGTAGGTTTTCGTATATCTTTCTTTTGATTTTGCTGGCAGTACAGTCAGCGTCAAATTGATATAAGCGTCTAGAGTAGTCAAAAAGATCTGAAATACATAAACGCAATTTGATCTAAGCAGTTCGAATCATCATATTGTTGTAATCGCGCAAGGTGTTCAAAATATCTAGGCACTCATTGTTTCATCTATATATATAAAATTCAAAGTCCTGACTGACTGACTGACTGACTGACTGACTGACTGAGATATCAACGCACAGCCCAAACCGCTGAACCTAGAGACTTCAAATTTTGCACATAGATACGTTATACAGTGTAGGCATCCACTAAGAAAGGATTTTTGGAAATTCTACCCCTAAGGGGGTGAAATAGAGGATGAATGTTTGTATGAAAGTCCGTCAGTTTTGAAGCTAGGATCTTCAAACATTAAATAAAATAAAAAAAATTACTTCTTACAATCACACCAATTATCTAAGCCCATGTTAATTTCATTAAGAAACTGTATCATGGAAAACTTGATAACGGATAAATATATACTTAAATACTTTTTGTTTGTAAATACATACTTGATATACATAGTTAACACCCAGACCAAGACAAATAGACATGTTCATGCACACAAATATTTGTCTTGTTCGGGAATCGAACCCGAGACCTCTGGCGCAGAAGGTGGGTAGCCTACCCCTGCGCCAACTCGGTCGCCAACATTGTATTTAAGCTGGCAATTAAAAATTAATATCTACCTGTGTCAGCGTTTTTGACAATTCCACCCCCGAAGGGGTTAAAATGGGGATGAAATGTTGTATCTGGAAAGTCCTTCATTTAATTTATTATTTAGGCTTATGGTCGGAAAGTAAAACAAATAAGTAAACACATGTTTCGTATTTTTCGAAAATCAACCCCTTAGAGGTTAAATGGGATAAATAAACCTAAAAATCGATATGGATGTCGTTATTGAGGTTTTATGGGAGGACGATTGCAAAAATGGCATTTATTTTGATGTTTAACACGCTGAACATGATTCAACCCCTAAAAGGTTGCAACAGGGGTGAAATTTTGAATGAAAAATCAGGGGTAAAATAGACATTTCAACTTGAAACTTTGTAGGCTTACTTCTTAAAACAAATAGGCAACCCATTTCGTAATTTTCCCAAAATCAAACCCAGGGGGTAAAATAGGGAATGAATATGTGTATGTAGCGACGCACTCACATCGCAACATGAGCAAGACGCCGAGTATTGAAGAAATGCAGGATCAGCGAAAAGTACGAATGTAAACATCGATGCGCAAGCCTGACGTCACACACTACGTCAAGACAGAGCTGAAGAATTGTATGGCAACATGAATCGCGCTAACAAAGTTTATCAGATGCGTCGCATAAATACAATTTCCAACTACTAACAGTTGGGCCGCGGTCCCCGAGCACAGACACCTAGCTCGGAGGAAGTACTTCCCTTTTCGCTGAATATCTGGCGAAGCATCCTGTCTCAACATGTATAAAAGTCCGTCAGTTTTGAAGTTAGGATCTTCATATTTTGTATTTAGGCTGGCAATTGAAAATTAATATTTTCCTGTGTCAGCGTTTTTCACAATTCCACCCTCGAAGGGGTGAAGAGGGGGATGAAATGTTGTATCTGGAAAATCCTTCATAAAATTTATTATTTAGGCTTATGGTCAGAAAGAAAAACAAAATATGCAAACACATATTTCGTATTTTTTCGAAAATCAACCCCTTAGAGGTTGAATGGGATAAATGGGATAAATAAACCTAAAAATCGATATGGATGTCGTTATTGAGGTTTTATGGGATGACGATTGCAAAAATGGAATTTATTTTGATGTTTAACACGCTGAACATGATTCGACCCCTCAAAGGTTGAAATAGGGGTGAAGTTTTGAATGAAAAATCAGGGGGTAAAATAGACATTTCAACTTGAAACTTTGTAGGCTTACTTCTTAAAACAAATAGGCAACCCATTTCGTAGTTTTACAAAAATCAAACCCAGGGGGTAAATAGGGTATAGAAACCTAAATCATCTTAAGTACCCTAAAAGTTCGTGGTACCTAAGCTACTCAGAACTAACTTTTTGATTGTGAAACAGACACTTATTATTTACTAGCTTCCGCCCGCGACTTCGTCCGCGTGGACATTCGAGAAAATACTTAGGGGACCAATAACCAGGATAAAAAGTATTCTATGTTTTAATTTCATAAAAATCCGATCAGCCGTTTTTACGTGATTAGGCGGGTCCTCCCTCACCAAGTGAGCAGCCTCGTGCGAGGCCCGCCGCACGTGGCAAACGTTCTGCCCCGCGCGAGGCTGCTCGCTTGGTGAGGGAGGGCCCGCCTAATCACGTAAAAACGGCTGATCGGATTTTTATGAAATTAAAACATAGAATACTTTTTATCCTGGTTATTGGTCCCCTAAGTATTTTCTCGAATGTCCACGCGGACGAAGTCGCGGGCGGAAGCTAGTATTAATATAAGCAGTCAGAGTGTTCAAATTTATCTAAGCAAACAAAGCTATCAAAACATCTGTGCATAATGTACAACACCATAGTGCACAGATATTTTGAGAGCTTTGTTTGCTTAGATGATTTTGAACACTCTGACCGCTCATATAAATATGAAACAATGAGTGCCTAGATGTTTTGAACACCTTGCGCGCTTACAACAATATGATGATTTGAACTGCCTAGATCAAATTGGTTTTATGTTTCTCAGATCTTTTTGACTACTATAGACGCTTATATCAATTTGACGCTGACTGTACCTAAGTTTTCTGTAATTAATTTTGCTTCTGCTCTCATATTTGGTGGAGTAGGTACAGACGATGTCTGTTTATGTTTCATTGGCAGAACTCATTTTGATAATTTATTACACAATATAAACTGTATTGATATCAAATCAACCGCTGAAAATCATTCCCGCCGTTTTTTTTTATATTGGTTTGTGAGGCCATGTGGAACGGTCATACAGCCTATTGATACTTACTACTTGCTACTAAAATGCGCAACTTCAATACCCGCTTCTGGGCGGTAGATGGTGCTGTACATATTTCCCATACAAAATTACTCGTAAACATGGAAGTATTATTTAGGTAATACTTCCATGCTCGTAAAGGATATTTTGTCTATGATAAATCTCATTTTGTTTTTTCGATTGATGTTCGTGCTAAGGGTACATAGCGCTTGTGGTACAATACGAAGTAATATACTCTGTTCGCACCGTACCTATTTTAAAAAAAGTTAAGCTAATTATGATATAATAATTACCAATATAATAATAATGTGGCTGTATGGTGCAAATGTCCCTTTGCTTTTTCTGTTTTTATACACAGGAATAAAGAAAGAAAAAATATTGAAAAAAAGTTGGTAATAATATCTTTGGGTAGTACCTTTTCCAAAGTAAACATTCTAAATTTGAAAATCACTGCAGTAATGAATTTCAGTACTTACTTACTGCACTAAAATCAGTGCAGTAAATAAGTACTGAAATTCATTACTGCAGTGATTTTCAAATTTAGAATGTTTACCTCGGAAAAGTGCCACGTACTGCATTCTTTTCTCAAATATAATATTAACATTTCAGAGCATAAGTGTGAAAATACCTATTATTTAAAGTTAAAGCTTTCATTTCAAAAGTTTTGAACTGTAATCTGGGCAAGAATAAGTTTTTTGTAAAAATCTCATTTTTATGACAAGCTTTTTTGCTGACTCTACTTTAATATTGTGTTGTCGTCTAAACCAAATCTGTATACAAAATTTCAGCTCCATGGACACAGGGAAGTGGGTCAAATTAAGCTTGCAAGATTTGTCCCCCACTAACTAACATGGCAAGTTAAAAAGCTTGTAAAAAAGATATGCTACAACCGTACACAAACTACCCTATGTAGACATACATTCGACAGGCTCATTCGAAAATGGCTTAACTAGTCGGCAGACACAGCCTATCTTCATTCCAAGTATTAGGCAATTTACGGTCCAGGACAAAACATTTTTTTTTTATTTCTGTTGCGGTGACATAGGTAATCTGAGGTGTCGGTCGCAATTATTAAGAGAATGATTCACTTTAATTGAATATTTTGATTGTTATTTATTAATTTTTTTATATTTTTACTTTATTGCATCTATATTGCAATTTTTATTACTGAAAAATGGAAAATGAAGTATTTAGAAAAAATCGACCCGTCTCACAGTCAGCCGATGGGAATATTTTGATGTTTGTACTTAATAGTTTGACAAATTAAGGCGCCGATTCCCCAAAATAGGGTATTTTAAATTATGGATTACTCGCAAATCACAAGTACATAAAATTTGGAAAAAATATATGTTTTTTAACAGTTATTTATCTAGTGCTTCCGGCCGTTTTTTTTTCGATTGGTGATATTTTACTGTGTCAAATAAAATCCCAAACATCCGTCTAATAATAATTCAAATATCATATTACTTGCAGTATACTTGGTTTTAGTTAATGAAAAACATATGAAAATAATTGTCTCTGAATAGCCGAGGGATTCCGGCCGTCATAAATTAAATTTTCGTATTATTTAATTTTTAATTGAATTTTAAGTGATTTTCGATTCGCGGGGCGCTCGCGACTTCACGGTTCACTGCCGGCTGCCGCTGGGTCCGCACGAAGTGTATAGAGCGCGACCGAGCAAGCGTTAGCGTGCCTATTTCGGTTGGGATTCCTCACCTTAAGAAATTTTAGCACGTAATCTGGCATAGTTCAATGCGCATAACGAATGTTTGACTTCCAACGCACGTACATAATTGTATATTCGGACGTAATATAAAACAACATAATTTTATTATGTGTGGTCTAATAAATAGAAAACTACTGAACCGATTTAAACATTTCAAAAAATGGGACCAAATTGGGAACCAAACCTGGATGTAATAACGTTTGAATCCGTCTGCCTTCATGCAGGCCTATTTCACTCCCCGTGTCGGCTCGAAGACGCGGCGGCAACGCCGGCGTTGTAAATCTATAGAAATACTGTCCGCAAAAGAGCTAGAATATATTATGCGATAGAAAGAGATGCAACGACCAATCGTTCGTAATTTGCGCCGTACAAGCTGAATTCTACTTTATTGCGTTACATTTAGAGTTGCTATTTATTTAAATGATTTAGCGGAGTGAGCTATTTGTTACATAATAGTACCTATTTAGTAATCTGTGCTTCAAGTAATCGGTGGACATCAAAACGTCATTGGTGGACATAAAAAAAACAACAGGTTGCACTCCGGGAGTGCCGGCAGAAGTGAAAAGGGCTCTCTAGACTTTTCACAAAAAAAGGAATTTGACAAAAAAGGAAAAAAATACGGACTAGATTTGAACCGAGGTCTTCTGGCTTCAATGCCGCCCGTTTTCTAACTTCAGCTATCACTACTTTGGAAGCGGTGGCGAAATTTGCATTCTTATTCTAATGACAGTTGTCGCGTGTCCTATCTTATAGTGTAGGCAATGAAGCTAGTGGACCCCCACAGTAATTCGTCAGTCAGAAAAAACTTTACAGCATGATAAAGTATCAAAAAATTAAAAGTATTGTATAAATTTCCAAACAATTATAATAATAGAAGGGTATTTTTTAATAAAAGTCTTATTTCATTGATATCTTTTTTAGGAAAAATGCTCCGTCTAAACGTCTGTCTATCTTTACCGGACATAAGTATTCATGTAACGTATAAAAACAATAATATGAAATATCCAATAAAATATCCCAGCAGAAACACCAAATTTTAATAAAATAATTGGGGTGACTTGGACCGAAAAATATCTCTGTCGAACTTTTTTACGGAATTATACCATTTTGTGCGTACTTATGTTTGAAAAAACGTTTTGGATTTTTATCAAGTAAAGCATACTAGTATAAATAACTCATTTGGTAAAATAAATTTGGAGTGAGAAATTACTCGGTTCAATATATTAACAGATTTGTACATTTAGGTATAAATACCTAACTTCCGTATGAGTTTTTTTTGGATAATCATTTAAAAGTTTATGGCTCATGCTATTTTATAATTCAGCAATGTTTCATTGACAGAGGAATTTATGTATGGGTCTCTATACAAAGAATCTGTTCATTGCCTACACTATATTACGAATTTTTGATCGTGTTCATTGCCTACACTATATTACGAATTTTTGATCTGACGATCACGTGATCCTCACGCGAGTTTAACATTTTTACCCATCACAAAAAGTGCAAAACGCCGATAAAGTAGTTTTCACTTCAAAAACATACATACAGACGAACAGAGAACGTCCTTTTTGAAGTCGGTTAAAATAGCGAATATTCATTCTATGTTAGTTAGAAAACACACTATTATTACAGAACCTTACATTTTACCTTTTGTACCTTTGCAGCCAGTGGCCATGGAATTAAACTCCATTGTATGCAAAATAAATATTATTTCATTTATTTTATTACAATGACGCTCTATATAGGTTAACGTTGTTATATTACAATGAGAAGTATTATGATTTATATTTTGTGTATACAGGGATTTTAATCGTACCTACAGTCGAACCAATATAATAAAAAATAAAATAAAAAAATATTTATTCACTTAGACATAATAAATATTAGGTAAGTATGTACTTATGAATCGTCTACATTTTCCTATGAATCATGATCCACTTTGTTAATAATTTAAAGGTCCAGTGTCAATGTCAACAAGCTTGAATTTCGACCATATTGAATTTTTATATCTGTAGGAAAATATACTTCTGGATCACGATTCCATTGGTTCGACTGTACAAGAAAAATAAACAACTTGTCTCCAATACTGCCTTATCGCAAGTTATTTTCTCAGTAATTGTTTTAACAACAAGTTTCAATGTTTTTCCGAGCATGCGGTCAACGTGTCAGCCATTGAATGACAACATGTTGTTACTTAGTTTATGTTTCATTTAATATTATTTATTATTGTACAGTTTACTTATAAACTAACTGATGTCGCCAACCAAAGCGCTTATAAGTTTAGCCAGTCATAAATAAATAAATAACTTTTTACATTCACACCAATTATCTAAGCCTATTTTAATTTCATTAAGAAACTGTATCATGGAAAACTTGATAACGGATAAATATATACTTAAATACTTTTTGTTTGTAAATACATACTTAATATACACTAGCTTTCCGCCCGCGGCTTCGCCCGCGTGGACTTCACGACCTTATCCCGCGGGAATGGGACATTTTTCCGGGATAAAAAAGTAGCCTATGTTCCTCTCCAGGCTACAATGTATCTGTGTCCTAAATTTCAGCCTTATCCGTTCAGCCGTTTTGGCGTGATTGAGTAACAAACATACAAACATCCAAACATCTAAACTTTCACATTTATAATATTAAGTAGGATAGTAAACACCCAGACCAAGACAAATAGACATGTTCATGCACACAAATATTTGTCTTGTTCAGGAATCGAACCCGAGACCACTGGCGCAGAAGGTGGGTAGCCTACCCCTGCGCCAAATCGGTCGTCAAATAAGTACAGTCAGCGTCAAATTGATATAAGCGTGTAGAGTAGTCAAAAAGATCTGAAAAACATAAACTCAATTTTATCTAAGCAGTTCGAATCATCATTTTGTTGTAAGCACGTAAGGTGCTCAAAATATCTTGGCGCTCATTGTTTCATATTTATATCAGCAGTCAGAGTGTTCAAAATTATCTAAGCAGATAAAATATCTGTGCATAATGTAGGTACAATACAACACCATAATGCACAAATAACTTTGAGAGCTTTGTTTGCTTAGATAATTTTGAACACTCTGGCTGCTCATATAAATATGAAACAGTGTGTAAGGTTTAGCGCAACGGATTAGTAATAAAAAACGGTTGTTCTGTAGTCTAATGATCTAATGATCCCTTTAATTAATTTTTAATTAGTGCTAAGATATTTTGAACAACTTGCATGCTTACAACAATATGATGATTCGACTTGCGTAGATCAAATTGGTTTTATGTTTTTTAGATGATTTTGACTACTCTAGACGCTTATAACAATTTGACGCTGACTGTTCAATGTTAAAGAACCGAACAGAATAACAGAAATGAATGTCAATAAACTTAGTAACTAATATTACTGAAAAATTGAAAATGAAGTTTTTAGAAAAAAACCGACACGTTTCACAACCATCGGGGAAGGATATAAGTTATTATAACTTTACGCTACGACCTACAGAAGCGGAGCATTAATGAAAAATGTTGCAAAAATGAGAAAAAATAATTATTACTTAGGCTACGTACGCAAAGGCTGGCGGCTTGCTTGGCGCACAGAGCCTAGCGAGTCACCATAGTAAAACGAACGTTCTAGAATGTTCGCGACCGGCCGCACTGCGCGCTTGGCGCCTAGCTAGTTGCGCTAGTAGAATTACAGAATAAATAATAGTGCTAAGACACAGAAGACTCACTCTGCAAGCTCATTCAAATAAAAATAAATCTTTCTGCGTGGAAATAAAGTCCAATTCCGGTTGCTTTACTGTTATAATAACCTAGAGTTCGCGCATGCAAGCAAAACTGTACCCAATAGCTACGCGCGAGCGTTTCTATTTCTATGAATGTCTCTAAAAGCTCGCTCGCTGGTTAGGGTTGCGAGCGACTTGCAAGTTCGGTTTTGTTGTTTCTTTTGTTCTTTCTTTTATTTTGACACCCGTAAACACAACAGTATCTTACGGATTATAAGAACGTTAAGTAGTCATTGTTCGGTGCACAAAAATCACAGAAATGATGGATCGTTTTACGCGTGAACGTGGAGCGTACGAGCCGAGCGGCATCCTTCTGCTATACGCCTGCCCGGCAGGCGCGCCGGCCGAACGTACCTAAACTGCGGAGTGACACCCCCCTGGTAGAATGCAAGCCACTAGGCTCTAGGCGCCAAGCTAGCCGCCTGCCTGTGCGTTCGTAGACTTAGGTTTTTCCTTTCCTCAAATAAACGCAGGTGAAACTGCGGGGCACAGAGAGTTGTTATTATAAATGTGAAAGTGTGTTTGTTTATTTGTTTGTTTGTCCGTCTTTCACGTCAAAACGGCGCAACGGATCGACTTGATTTTTGGTACCTATGGCAATAGTTTGGGAGCTGGAGAGTGACTTATGCTACTTTTTACTCGGAAAAATATCACATTCCCGCGGGATAGCGTCGTGTAGTCCACGCGGGTGAAGCCACGGGTGCAAGTCTAGTCCTACTTATCCTACTAATATTATAAATGTGAAAGTTTAGATGTTTGGATGTTTGTTACTCAATCACGCCAAAACGGCTGAATGGATTTGGCTGAAATTTGGAACACAGATACTTTGTAGCCTGGAGAGGAACATAGGCTACTTTTTATCCCGAAAAAATTTCACATTCCCGCGGGATAACGTCGTGTAGTCCACGCGAGCGAAGCCGCGGGCGGAAAGCTAGTAATATTATAAATGTGACAGTTTATATGTTTGGATGTTTGTTACTCAATCACGCCAAAACGGCTTAAGTGATTTGGCTGAAATTTAGTACGTAGATACTTTGTAGCCTGGAGAAGAACATAGGCTACTTTTTACCCCGGAAAAATATAACATTCCCGCGGGATAACGTCGTGTAGTCCACGCGGGCGAAGCCACGGGTGCAAGTCTAGTATTGCATATATTTCGTATGGACACCCTCACGCTATACCGAGGAGCATTCGAGTGTCGGCCGAGCAACGTATATCTTCGGCGTCGCCGGGCTGTGAAAAGCTCGTGTCACAAAAGTGAAAAACTCTTTCAGCTAATTAATTCATATCTAGGTCGAACGAAACTCAGATTCGATCATTGACTGGCTAACGCCTGAATACGGTATTTTACTGTTTTTTTTTTTATTTCTTTAAAATGTTTTTCGAAATATTAGCTACACAAAACAAGTTTTCATTTTGAATTATCTTGAATATTTTCAAAGATATACTACTTCAAACTTTATAATTAGACAAGGACAGGACGCTATCTTAGTGACGTCACAGAATAAATAATAGTGCTGTGACGTCAGTGGGTTAGTAGCGTCATCATGAAGCTCGACTTAATACTGAGGTAACTGGAGAGTGTAGTACGAACAATTTTTTGTCCACCACAAATTACACAGTGGCTGTCTTCCGTCTCACCTACACTTTAAAAAAATACGTATGGTCATATGAGACAGCTGACAGCCACTACCTGCCACTACATACATAAATGTCAAATTTGCTGGCGACACTTTTTTATTCAGGGTGAGAGCTCCAGTTACCTCAGAGTATTAAGTCAAACTTCATGAGCGTCATAGTCACGCCGTAGAAGATTTCGTTTTAGAAAGAGACAAACAGACTATAATTCTTTTATTATAAAACAGATTCAAATTATTTTTTCACATTTGGTATTCTTAATTGCAATATTTTTTAACGTCATCATTAAATATCTACATTTCAACAACAGTAAAATACCCTATTCTCGAACGCTAATCATCTTTCGGAGCGTCTCAAACATCATGGCATCTCTTTTATACGTTTGACATGTGACAGTGACAGGGCGATGTGTGAGACGCTCCCAAAGATAAGTAGCGTACGAGTATTCGGGCATAATTTACCTTTGTTTTAATTTGATTAAATTTAAAGTTTTTATTGTTAACTAGCTTTCCGCCCGCGGCTTCGCCCGCGTGGTCTACACGACGTTACCCCGCGGGAATGTGATATTTTTTCGGGATAAAAAGTAGCCTATATTCCTCTCCAGGCTACAAAGTATCTGTGTCCCAAATTTCAGCCAAATCCGTTCAGCCGTTTTGGCGTGATTGAGTAACAAACATCCAAACATCTAAACATCCAAACATCTAAACTTTCACATTTATAATATTAGTAGGATTTATAATTATAATATTAGTAGGATAGTGAATTAATTTTATTGCTTGCTATTGATATATTTATGGCTAATGTTCTGTCACCTGTAAAGGTGTATGTATCAGAACCACTTTTATATTATATGTAAAATTATGTTTGTATTCAATAGATAAGCTAGGCTAGTTTTCAATTATTTACTGTCTTATTTGTGAAGACCTGTAAATGGCTTTATGTTTTTATTTAAGCTTTTTAATGTATTAGGTTAAGCAGTTGGTTTTCCAATAAATAAATAAATAAATAAATAAATAAATTGCTGCTGATGTCCTTTTTTAAATAAATAAATTGTAGGAAATGAGAACCTCGTGAAAATTTTCACCATACGGTTTTTTTTCATCTCCTGTAAAATTTGGAGTAATGCACATGCGAGGTTTTCACAGCCCGCCGACGAATGTAATATTAATCGGCTGACGCTCGGCTCGGACCCGGCCCGGTGTCGTGAGTCATCCTTAATATGTTGAGTTTTAACTATTGGACTAATCGCGGAAGCAACCCATAAAGGACTAACTTCATCACTAGACGAAATTCTATTTTTCTAGCAGAAACCCAAATGTTGTACAACCGAGTGGTATAAACAAGAAACAGCAGAGAAGATGCAGAAAAACAAAAAGTAATATTTATTATTATTATTTATTCAAAGTATACTCTTTATATTTACAAAGAACTGTAAACTATAACTAACGGTGACAACGACTCTTCGTGATAACATAAATAAAATATAACATCACATAGTAGGGCACTACGTCTGCGCGCAAACCGAGCTCAATTTTCACATTACATTTAGCATTTTCACAGCTGACCAGGAACACGTACGGGCCGCCCGCATATAATAGTTGAGCCGTACGGACAAATCCGTGTCACTGTTAACTAGCGTCTCACGTGTCTCCGTCCCGGGAGGCTCGCACCGGTTCCCGGACAGCTGTAAAACCAGCCTTAGTACTGAGATGAAAACATTTTTTGTTCATTAACTTACATGACCTTCTATTTGGGTTTGCGAAGAAGTTTTGAGCATCAGTGATTGTACTATGAGAACAATACAGGACGCAGTCGGTGCTCTTGGCAAGATTTCGTGCTTAGGGCTTTGGAAATACAATTATAAATAACAGTGTGTTTGAACTTACTCGTCCTGTGTCCAGCTAAGTGATAAGGCATCTAAGGAAGGTTCATTCTAAAGAACCCCGCCGATCGGCCACGGGCGCGGGCGACCGTCGACTCTAAACCTAATTATTATTGACAAATTCGTGGAATGCCTTTTCAAGTCATGGAGTTCAATAAAATCTACAATATTTCAACGACACGTACTCTATCATTATTCTATAAAATAATTGTCAGCGCGAAATAACAACGTTATAATAATAATAATTAATATCAATAAAAATTCATAGTCGATTCACTTCAACCGTACACTATACATAAGCTACGATCGAATTATTAAAGATCGCGACACTCTAGGAATGGTATTCAGGTCCAGTCTTATAGTTTTACACAGTGAGAAAAAAATATATTTGGTAACGAGAATCGACACGAATCGAGATTCCTAGTTGCGGCCGGACGGACGTTCGGCCGTTTTATTAACGCTAAAAGTCGCGGGGCGACGGGGCGCGAGCGGCGCGGGTGCGGCGCGGTATTTGGTGAACTAGCGGCGGCTGAGCACGGTCACTGACGGCACGCGCTCAGCTGCCCATTGACACGACGGTGGGGCGGTCGAGCCGGTCGTCGGCGGCGCGCCGGTACTCGTCGTCGTAGAGCGGCGCGTGCGCCGGCGGCGGCTCCTCCAGCTTCATGTGGCCCGTGTAGTAGCCCAGCGCACCGCGACCCACGCTGCTGGTATCCACTGGAACAATCATCGGTGCACGGTCAAATAAGCGGTTTCGCATAATATGCCATTACTTGTTGTCTAATGGTGCTCCCACTTGGCAGTTGCGTAAAAGTAGCGGCGCGTACGTTTAGCTCTGACCGGAACGTGCAGGAGGTAAAAAATAAGATATTTTGGGCCTTGCGCCATACTATAAACATGCGCAGCTATCACCACAACCACAAATAGTTGAGAGATTCCGGATTTTGGTACCTAACACTACCAAGCGCTAAACTTACGTGCCGCTAGTTTATAAGCATTTCATTCTTGAAAAATGGAAAATGAAGTATTTAGGAAAAAATCGAACCGTCTCACAACCAGCTCCGATGGGACTCGAACCCACGACCTTTCGTTATCCGGGCGACTGCTCTAACCACTGGGCCACATTAGGCTTTGACAAAAATAAATATCATGGCTACGCGATTCAAAAATTATTAGGAAATCCCTGCAGAAGGCTTTGTAGCAAGAGAAACCGGCAAGAAACTTTGAGAAGTTTCTTTATTAGGGCTACTCTATTCCATATATATCACGACAATGGGTATTAGAGTAATATAAGTTAGACATCTAGTAGACTCACGTAAGTTTTCCATCTTGACGCCGGAAGAGAGCGTGCGCTGCACGGCAGTCTTCATGTTCCGCTCGGCCTTCATGCCGTTCTTTGGTTTCCGTTTTCTTGTCTGGAAAACAGAATAAATGACTATTAGCTGAATTTAATCTGGAAAATAATTCAGGAAACAGTAGGATGCTATGACGGCTCAAGCTACTTCTATTGAAATGTTCGTCATTTGGTGTTTTGTTTCCCTTTACCTGGTACTTTTCCGATTGTGATTGTGCAACATTGCACAGCTGCAGCATTCACCAGTTCGTTTTCATTTCAATTTTAGTGCACTGAAAGAGTGCAATATTCTCTTAGGTACTGATATTGTTATTAACGCTGGTTCCATAGCATCTGGGGATTGCATACACACAAGAGATATCAATAATTGCCGTACGGACCAAGTTACGTCGCTCTTCAAGTGGCTCGTACGGGTGGAAGCTTATTGTCCTGTAGTGCTAACATGCCAGCAACGAGATAGCACGAGATAGTTTGTCGCATTACTTTCGACCAATCAGATCGCTCGTAGATAGCGCGCGTGACTGCTGATTGGTTGGAAGGCGCGCGAAAAACTATCTCGTGCTATCTCGTTGCCGTCATGTTACTGGAAAGCTGTGACACCAGTCTAAATGTCAAATTAAAATATGATATGATGGAGTAGCGTCATACCTGTATAGCGTCCTTCTTCATAGCGAGGGGCCGGTTGACGCCGTGCAGCTTGTAGTAGAGGCCGCACGCGTTGCAGACCGTCTCGCCGTGCGCGTTGCGCCGCCACAGCGACGTCGTGACCGTGCGGCAGTTGGTGCACGTCGTGCCCGGCCGCTTCGTGCCCGCCTGCGCACACAACACACGCGTCAAGCATTCCGTTCTATGAGCGCTCACTACACAAAGCAACAGTATGTCAAGCACTTAAGTATTGATCTTTATTGAAATGTTTGATAAGAAGTTGTCTTTACTAAAGTTGACGCTTTGAAAAGGGCATGCTGTTAGTACAAGGCGCTCATTAGACGGTAGGTTTTGCTGTCAGTTTGCTATCAATCAAGATTCTTTTAGCCAATCAAATTGAACCATTCTTAAGGCCTCATTTCAACCTGCAATTAAGTCGTCTGTATTAATAAGGTAATTAAGGTGTAAACAAGGTGTAAACAAGGTGTACACAAGGTATACACACGTGTTTACACTTGCAAGTTGTTATCGGACAGACTGTCGGACATTTATCGCAGAAGACTTACTTGCAGGTGGAATGAGGCCTAACGCTACCCGAAGTTCCTCTAACCAATCGGTAGTTAGCTAGTTTTGAGTGATGGAATTGACTGATGGTAGCGTGACCGTCTAATGTACGCCACAATAGAACTTAAATCTACGAGGAAGAAGCGATGAGTGTTGTTAGTGCGCACGGTGAGGGATAAAAGGTGGAGGGCGGGAGCGGGGAGGAGGGGACGGGGCGCGTCGTACCCCTTTCTTCTGTTTGTAGTCGGGGGGAGTGGAGGCGGCGTGCGAGGGCGCACAGAGCGGCGCCGGCGCGGACAAGGCGTGTGCGTGCGCGTGCTGCGACGCGAGCCCGTTAATCAGGAAGCCCTTGTAGTAATCCGCGCCCGGCGGGGCCCCCTCCGCGGCCACTGCAACAACACGTGAGAACTGAGACTCGCTCGCGCGGAGTGAACGCTCGGCGGGCGCGGATACTGGGTGCGGGGGGGGGGGCGATGCGTACGTCGTGTGGGGGGGCGGCCAGCGCGTGCGCCGCGTGCCGCTGACGTACCAGCCGCCGCGGCTGCTTCAGCGGCCGGTTCATGCCGTTCATCTTGTTGTAGAGGCCGCACGCGTTGCAAAGGTAGTGGCCGGTGCAGTCGCGCCGCCACAGCGGCGTCTGCACAGTGCCGCAGTTCACGCACTCGCGCCCCTCCGTGATAAACTCCACCATATCGACTGCGCGCAACAACCGCTCGTTAGCTCACACCGAAACCGTCGCCGCCGAGCGTCCTCGAGCGAGCTTAAAGTACACATTGTTTAATATAATAATCCGGCAGGCTTATTACCAATACAAGCAACCGGTTGCTAATTGTACGATTGCAACGCGACTGCTAGGTACTAGTTGCGGTTGGTTTGCAATCGGTACAGTACGGTACGGTACCCTTCATGCAATTTTAGTTTACTAATCGCTCGCTTGTGGCGCTAATCGTAGCGATCTACGGTCCGTATTGCTGCGGCTACATTAGCAGCCGATAATTGTCTACTATTTCTTTCCATACGCCACAAACGGTAAGTTAGAAAGAGAAAGATATAACGATACTTCGCCGTAGCCCGCTAATGTAGTCGCAGCATTATACGAATATGTGTTTTGGGAGTGATTAATTGTTAATTGTCGCGATTGCAACTGTCACTTTAAGATCGGTAATAAGCCTGCGCGGTCGACCGATCCCTTGATCCCGCAGATGGTATGTTTATTGTTTGATTGCAGACCGTCAAACCGTCGCGACCTTGGCATTGACTGATTCATTGACGACAAAAGCGCTGAATTTGCAGACGTGCGCGCGTGGCTCGCGGAGACACGTCCGCGCAAGGCCGCGCGCATTGTCTCACATCACACTGGCATGACGTCACCCGAGCCTAACTGTTAGCACTCGATATGAAATACAACCATTTAGTAATATAAATAAGTTTTTAGTAAAAATTTCAATTTTATGACAAGCTTTTTTGCTGACTGTACTTTAAGGCGCTACTCGGAAAAAGTATGGAACGGAAACTATAGGACGGTTAGAGTTGTTATAAATCTGGTAATAAGATATATTTTCTTCATATCTTTATCTAGAATCGTATAGTTTTAGAAACACGATTTTATGATTTTGCCTCGACACTTTTTATTTTCGAAAATACCTCAAAAAAATACGAAATATCAAGATTATTCTTAAATGGGGTAACATATACTATTCAAAATTGGTTTAATTAGTGGACACCAATAATATTTAGGATCGTATAGAAGCATTTTTTTAAAATCGCTATAGTTTTTGAATACGAAGTGATTTTGTGTTTTTTTTGCGTAATCTGCAAAATTGGTCTCGCTCACGCGCGCGTCGTTTTCTCAATGCTATCTCGCTTTAGCATAATTTTTCCGAGTATCGCCTTAATATTGTATTGTCATCTGAACCAAACCTGTATACAAAACTTCAGTTTCGTACATCGTACACTGGGAAGTGGGTCAAATTAAGCTTGCAAGATTTGTCCACCACTAACTAACTAACATGGCAAGTTAATAAAAAGCTTGTAAAAAAATCAGCATCATCTACACATGACACCTTAGAGCGGGCGCACATGGAGCCAATAATCGCGGCAACTGAACGCGACCACAAGCTGCGAACGAGTTTTTTCATACATTTTGTATAGCATCGGCGCAAACCGAGCTTTTGAGTGGTCGCGTATGTCGATCACATCGCGCGCACACTCAGCCACAGGAACGGAATTCAGCTAAAAGTAGTGGCTTAGTGGCGGCGACTGGTGGCAGCCACTAAGAATGGTACTCCACTTATCAAATATTTGATCTAAGTTGAATTTGATCAAAGAATTTATCAATGAAACCCACGACCTTTCGCTAAGCTTTAGCGAAAGGTCGTGGGTTCGAGTCCCATCGGAGCTGGTTGCGAGACGGGTCGATTTTTTCTAAATACTTCATTTTCCATTTTTCAACCATAAAAATTGCATTGTGAATGCAAGAAAGTAAAAATTTAAATAACTATGAAATCATTCATGAAATCGTCCTCGTCCAATTTCTTTGATCAAATATTTGATAAGTGGAATACCTCCCTAAGCCACTAGCGGCTGCGATTGGTGGCTGCGTCTAGTGGCTTCACTGAACCACTAGTGGTCGCGTTTAGTGACCCCGACTAGTGGCTCAATGTGCGGGCGCACTTACAGTGACAGTATGGCCGCTGTACACATTGTGCCAAGCATTGACTCAATTATTGGGCCTATTTATTGAGCCAATGTGTAGAGGGCTACTTGGTGGTATGTTGGTAGATGGCGCCAACATTGGCCACCACCAAGTAGCCCTCTACACGTTGTCCCGATATATTGGACCAATACTTGGCCCAATCTATACAGCGGGCTTTAGGTATATGTAGAGCATAGGTCTTCTTCTTCTTCGTGTCAATGGCAAGCGTAAATCAGATGAAGTTGGCCCAGAACTGTGCCACTCTTACGGCGTTATCCGTAGCCAACATGAGGTCCTCTCGCGTGCAGGAGTATGGGCATGCAGAGCAATCAGTCAGGTGGGCCATGGTCTGTGGGGTGAAACCACACCTGCACGCTAGGTCTGTGTTGCTGCAAGAGAAGCCCCACCTGGACCGGTTGTCGTTACTTCGACCAACTTGGGTACGGAGTCTATTTAAAGATCTCCATACTGATCTGGGAAGTTCAAGGCCAGGCGGGAGCTTCTCCTGGATGGGCACATATGGGTATGGAAGGGTGGCAGAGCTTTCCCACAGTTCAATGGCAAGAGCATAGGTACACGGTCGTAACTCCGTAAGGGCGGCGGCGCAGTGTGCGTGGGGCGACGACCGCTCGTACGGTTTCAATGGCATCCGCGACCGTTACCGGCCCCGTGACCGGCCGCTGCCCGCCACCGCCGCCCGCTTCCTAGCGCACTACATAAACAATACTCATTCAGCACAACTCGGCGTCAAGCGAAACCACTCCGCTATCGAATTACAAAAAATAAACCGGCCAAGAGCCAGTCGGACTCGCGCACCGAAGGTTCTGTACCATCATAAACGTAAATAAATAAAACGTGAAAATGTTTTCATCGGCGAGGCTACTTATTATAAGTTTACTTTATAACGACATCGTTTTATTTTTCCTGTAATCCTAATTTCAGATTTTCCCCTATGCAAACTAAGGTAAGTAGGTTAGGTAGGTTAGATATTTTTTTAACATTTTTCATCAACACTCAAAAACAATGCGGAAAAAATGTTTGAGAATGTGCAAGCACTCTATTATATGCTCTAGTGGCACCACTTCGAATTTTTGTGACCCACTATTAGTCCCTGTTGCAAAAAGAGAAAAAAATCTCTCTTATTTGCAAAATAGTTGGGCAAACGTCATCTTAAACTATTCCAAATTTCAAAATTCAAGTTGATAGCATTAGTAGTTCTCGAGGTAACCAGCTGTGGCAGACAGACAAACTCGCTCCATAAGGGTTCCTTTATTTGGGTTCAGAACATCGGAACCCTAATAATTAGCTAGTATTACAAAACATTTTCATCTGGCAGTCGTTAATTGAGTACTTAACAGAATACGAGGCATGGCTATAATAGTGTTAAATAATTGCGGGTGATAAAGCGAGGCAAGTGCCCGCAACCCGACACCGCGCAACGCGACACAGATTTCGGATTCAACGACAACGACCAGACAATCCAGACATGTGTCACCCACTAACACTTATGTTTATTTATGTTCTGAAGTAATTAAATATCATTTATTAAGTGCTGGTCAAATATTGAATCACTAAGCAATAATAAGAAATTGGGATAGTGAATATCCGGGGGCCAAGTCTGCTAACGTTTTAAGTCACAATCGTGTCTCAATCGTGTTTCAATTGTAGTTCAGTTGTAGTTCTTTTTAAAACACTAGTTACAAGAGTTATGACAGTATAATGATTCTAATGACTACTTCACACGGTCAGGGGTAAGTCAGGGAAGTACGTTGGGACCGACACTTTTTGTAATTTTTATTAATGACCTGCCAGGAACGGTACGCGACTCTAAATGTATTTTATTCGCTGATGACCTAAAATTGAGTCTAGGCATCAAAACTGTAGCGGATGCTGAGTCCTTACAGAGGGATATTGATGCTGTTTCGCAATGGAGCCGTGACAATAATCTTCCATTTAATGCTGAGAAGTGTAAAGTAATAACGTTCTCGCGCAAATTACAACCGCTCAGCTATAGTTACAATTTATCTGACGCTCCCATGGATAGAGTACATGACATTAAAGACTTAGGTTTAATATTAGATTCTAAATTAGATTTTCACAAGCATATAATAAATATTTGCAAGAAGGCACACAGGATGTTAGGTTTTGTCATAAGAACAGCATCACAATTTGACAATGCGGCAGTAGCAAAAGTACTTTATGCTGCATATGTTCGCAGCAAACTTGAATACGGTGCAGTTGTATGGAATCCTTATGAGGAAAAATATGTACTAATGGTAGAAAAAGTACAACGGAAATTTGCTAGATGGCTTTATAAAAATGTTTACGGGTACTATCCATATTTATATCCATCTCTATTTGTATCTGGTATGACGGAAATGGAAACTTTGAAGCTTAGGAGAGCCATGCTTTTGATAGTACATTATCTTTTAATATTGCACCAGGGGATCGACAGTCCACAGACACTGGAAAGATTTCGTATCTTGGTTCCGACCAACATATCATGGGACGCAGAGGGGCTGGTAGCACCGCGCCGTCGGCAGCGCCTTCTGGCGCTGCCTGCGGCTCGGACCCAGTATGGTAGGCTTGCGCCAACTAACCGTGCACTGCGTACTATCGGGGACATACTTGCTCAGCACTACGAAATTGATTTGTTTGCCGATGGCTTAGGACTACTTTGTAATCAATTTAGAAAATGTTTAAATGACATTAAATACTGACATTAATATTTTTATTCTCTGACATTTGTAATTTGACTCAAAATTTCTGTGTTGACATAATATGTGTATTGTGTAGTCTTGATAATTTTTAAATAATCAAAATCGACACGATTTTATTTCTGACATCATTGTTTTTATTGTGTACGTAGTCTTGACATTATTTATTTGTTATTCAATGTGTTCCACTTAGACCATACTCTTATTATTTAGACTCTAGATGTGACATGATTGTAAATGTATTGTTTGTTTATTACTTAGTTGTGATTACATAATATTACTGCATGCTCAGTGGCGTGCCTAGGGTCTGAGATCAGGGCAAGCCCGAAGACCTAAAGCCAAAAAAGGCGTCCATTTTTTATAACGACTCCGTAGCTCAGTGGTTAGAGCAGTCGCCCGGAAAGCGAAAGGTCGTGGGTTCGTGTCCCATCGGAGCTGGTTGTGAGTCTTGTGAGACGGGTCGATTTTTTCAAAATACTTCATTTTCCATTTTTCAATAATAAAAATTGCATTGTGAATGCAAAAAAGTAAATAAAGGCTTAATTAAAAAATAGTTTTTGATTTGGTAGTCGTAAACCAACGTAATATAAATGGTTTCGAAAATCAGAAAAAACGGATTTGCAAATAAACTATTACATTTACAACCAAACAAACAGCTGAAAAAAATACCCGTGTTAGACACTTATTATGTCAAGAATTTTAGATCTTGTAACTTTACACGATATAAAGATAAAAATAAATGTGATAAATTTTAGACTTGTCGTACTTTAGAGATCGAATACTCAGTTTCCATAACATTAAGACACATGACATATATTAAATGAATTTAAGTAATTCATGAACATTAGTTCCTGTTAATTTCAGCTTTCAATTCCAGCTATCATGAAAGATATATCAAAAACAAGATTAAGACAGCAATTCTTTAATAAGCCGCCCAAATTGTAGAGGTCACGTAAAAGCGACCGCGCCATATATAAGCGTAACCATCTTAAATGAACGGGATGTTTTCTACGAGTTTTGTACACATTTCTATTGAATTGCCTTTTGTGAGTCTTACTTACTAGTTTGCAAAATACACAAATCTGGAGTAGGTCTGTCTGAAAATACTCGCTGCTTTTTTCGGCAAAGTGAAATGAATTTACCTTTCCCTCGCCTCACCGGCCGGGCGGCGCCGATCAAAACTTTTAACACTTTTTAATCTTTCACAATCACAAAAAACAACATCACTCGTCGTTCTGAATTCTGACATCTTTTTGTACAACGAAAAACACTAATTAATGCAAAACAGAAAACTTTATCAAAGAAACATTGGCTCAATCAAACTGCAAAACAACCTGTTATTACTTAATTCACCCAGGTGATCGCATTGCTCCTCATTGGCCCGTTTGTATGCGCTACGCAACGCAGCCATTGGCCTGATTGTGTGCTGCTGTGCAGGGATTGGCCCGATCGTGAGCTGTTTCTGCGGGTTCATCGCTCCCACTTGCGGCTAACTTCCTTTGCATGCCGGCTTTTGCTCAGTTTTGAAATTTCTCATAGAATCTATAGATAGGTACAGCAGTATGTATGTAGTGGGGTACCAGTTTCGTTAATGTTAGAAGAGTGCGGATATATGAATTCGCAAAGCCCGGTTGCAAGCCAACGAGTGCGAGAGAGATGAATTGTATTTTTCGATTAATACGCTATATTATGTAGTTAATGACTTGTCTATCGAACAGTTGTTTGAAAAATTTAATTTTTGATTGGAACTTTACGTTTGTGAATATTATTTTGTTGTTATCATTAATTGTGATTCATTAGTAGTGTAAATAAGATTTTGTTAGGGCAAGCCCGGCTTTTGGGCTTGTATGGAGGTACCGCCACTGTGCATGCTTATCATTATTGACTAATCTTCTAAGCGCTTTGGATTCAGAAATCTGTTAGCTTTTAAGATCATGTATGAATAAATAATAAATAATAAATAAATAAATAAATAATGTGATGTGAATGTAGTGTGTGGTGTAAACATCAGTCAGTAAGTAGTACTGTGAAAAAAATACACATTTCTTGTTACTAGTGTGTAAAAAAGCGCTACAACTGAACTACAATTGAAACACGATTGATACACGATTATGACTTAACGTTGGCAGACTTGGCCCCCCGTTTGATCATGTATTTGCATTACTGATGGAATTATAGAACTATTAAGTATATTAAAGGCATGTAACTATAATATCTTAAATAATAAAATCATTTTACACAGTGCATTCGGTGCCATTTCAATTACTTTGTCGCGCGTGGGTGTTGATGCGCTGTAACGGAAACCTCCACCATGTGCGCGACTGCGCCGATAACACGTCACACTATCCTTATAAGCATCTATAGTTATAATCTTTATAATGTCATTATTAGGAAAAATAATTTTCAAATAATCATTGGCAAGTGTACTTCGATCAACAATAACATCTAGATACATAGTTGGGGTGACAAACATGGCCGAGCGATATACGCCCACTTGAGCGTATATTTATAAGTAGTTCCTGTCATTTATGACATAAGATCGTAACATTATTAAACTTTTTTTTCCGTTTAAAGGGTGCCATAGAAAGTTTTGATTTAGTGCGTGAGCCTTCATCCAGTACTATTGTTGATCGTAGCATGTGTAACAGAAGTCAGTTTAGGCAATAAGTAGCCGCTTAGTCAGCAGGGTGTCAGCTAGGCGTGACGTCAGCGCGGAGATATGCCCTAATGGCTGCGATAAGACCGCATTAGTGACGTCGCGAGCAAATATCGGTGGAGACAAAGTCGTCGTGTTTGCGGCACGTGCCTTATCCGATACCATTTACGGAATGCGATTCCGACGACGGCCGAAGTCGCCCCAAGCTCCAAAGGAGACGGTCCGGACGGACCTGCGCCTTCGCAAACACCGCGTCCGTCCGCCTGTTTGGACACTGTGACAACACCGCGCTTATGGCGTGCGCCTCTTTCTATTTATTTAGCAACAATCACTTGAACGACTTTACATAATTATGGACTCGAATACAAACTAGAACCCTACTCGCGAAACTCAACGACAACGCATAACACCAAAGCCGTTAATATTTACAAATTGTTAAAATAAGCTCATAAGATGCGTTAAGTGTCCCCATTTCCACCCACTTGAAACAATTCAGGAACGGAATCAACAGTGGTTCAAAGAAAAGCAATTAATTATTTAATGGGTTTTTAAAACCGAAATAAAAATTTTGTTACCGCCCGCTTTCGAAGATAGACGAAGGTTCAAGTGGTCGGGAAACGCATAAAAAAGGCGACAAAAACTTTTCATTGTTCGCGAGCGCGCGGCGCGTGAACTGTAAACTGTTACCCGGACTCCATTATCGATGTTTTTCGAAAATAGCTTATCGTAATAAAAATATATCTGTTATTTAGAGATGGTTATTAGTTTTGACAGCGAGCGCGGGGCTATCGCGCGTGACCCGGGGCCCCGGCGCCCCGCGCCCCGCGCCCCGCGCCCCGCGCCCCGCGCCCCGCGCCCCGCGCCCCGCGCCCCTGTGACGCGCGCCGACTGTTGCTGACTCGCGCAGACACATCACATCACATAACGACTAAGGTCTGAGGCTGTAGGTGCCAGGGCGAGTCTGCAGGGTGCCATCTGGCATGATGACATGGCTATCGCCTCGCCATTAGGTCGCGACAGTTCTGCCGGTTCAACATTGCAAGAATCGATAAGATTCAACTTTATCTTCTGTAAAACTACAGATTCCAAGATTGTGCAAGAGATCGATCGATTGGACAAGTCATTAATTCTAGGAAAAATACACAATACATTATTCACTATGGCGTAGAATTGGGAGCGACAGAAATAATGCGCGTGATTCATTTGGAAAGTGGACTTCGCCGCGGCGAATCACGCCGAACAAAGACTAATTTGTTTACAAGCACTGCACTAATGGCGTTGGTACTTTGTACTACGCTTTAACTAATAAGTATGTAACGAGAAATGCTAAGAAATGCTTATACTCGTAAGTCAAGGATTGTGTGTAAAGTAAAATGGTTGGTGGCTTACTGGCTGAGAGGTGGGCGGCCGCGGAGACCTGCGGCCGGCGGCTGCTGTCCAGGCTCCACACCTCCTGGAAACACAATTCGAGACAGTTAGCAATTAGATATTATATTTAAATCATCAAGGTGGACCGACGATCTGGTCAAGGTCGCGGGAAGCCACTGGATGCGGGAAGCGCAGGGCCTATCGTCGTGGAGATCCTTGGGGGAGGCCTATGCTCGGCTGAAACGATGATGATGATGATTTAAATCATTGCGAAAACAAGAAATATATTTATTTTAATTTTTAGTATTTTGCATTCACAATGCAATTTTTATTACTGAAAAATGGAAAATGTAGTATTTAGAAAAAATCGACCCGTCTCACAACGTTGTGAGACGGGTCGATTTTTTCTAAATACTACATTTTCCATTTTTCAGTAAGAAATATATTATTAAACACGGTTATTTTTTTATCATCCTCGATAATTTCAGGGATTATTCTACTCATGAAAACAAACAACTTGTATTATGGGACCAAAACTGAAATCGTGAAAAAATAAATCAAGTGTATATATTATCAGCTGCCATACAAAAGTGCTGTTTTTTTTTTTCGCGATTTCAGGTTTGTTTCCATAATAAAAGTTGATTTTTTATGAGTAGATTAATCCCTGAAATTATCCAGGATTACCGTGTATGTAGCTTACTTCCGCAAAAAACAACATTCGCACGATCTAACTCCTAAAGATGCCTCGGGTTGGGGCGAAACATGTGTAGAGTAGTCTAATTAATTGAAAGTGCAAGGTGTGTTACTGTCTTGCTAAATGCAGGTATTTGTGCACTGATATTTACGTGGTGAGCATGTGCAATTTTTTGCTTGGGTGCATCTTGCATGTTCTGTTTTTTCGGAAGCAGACGGCTGATTCAATCAAATATAATTAGATGAAATTGCAATTTTTGCCAAAGAGATAGCCACAGAACATGGAAAGTAAAGAATTTTTTTTCCGTGTTCTGTGGAGATAGCATTGTACTTAAATGCAAACTCCCAATCATAAATTGCACAAGCTATTTCTAGAAAAATCAAATATACCAGATAGCATTAGATTAGATTAGGTGATTCACTATTCAAATTACATTGAATATTGCAACTCAGCGTTGTAATAATTTCCTTGTGGTTTTCCTTGATGTTTTAAATTGTTTAGAACTAGCTTCTTTTTAAGGACGCTATAATTCTATTGAAGTTTTAGTGGCTTGCAAACTGGACTCCGAAAATTGGAACACCTGTCTTTAATCGTTGTGATGAAATATTAAATGATGATGAACTTCTATACTATCTACTCCTGTCTTATATTATAAAGAAGAAAGCATTTATTTTTTGTATGTTTGTATGTTTGTAATGGATAAACTCAAAAACTACTGGCTCGATTCAAAAAAATCTTTTACCAATAGAAAGCTGCATTATTCCTGAATAACGTAGGCTATATTTTATCCCACTATTTCTACGTCACTTACTGGGGACAGACAACGCACAGCCAAACTACTGGGCGCAAGAAGCTGAAATTTGACATGTATGTTCCTTGGGGAGTGTAGGGGAGCACTAAGAGAGGATTTTTGGAAATTCCCCCTAACGGGGAAAAAAAGGGGTCCACACAGACGAAGTCGCGAGCGGAGCGCTAGTCTATACTAATATTATAAAGAGGAAAGATTTGATTGTTTGTTTGTATGTTTGTTTGTTTGTTTGCATCGAATAGGGCTCCGAAACTACTGGACCGATTTTGAAAATTCTTTGACCGTTAGAAAGCTACATTTATCCCGAGTGACATAGGCTATATTTTATCCCGATATTCCCACGGGAACCACGCGGGTAAAACCGCGGGGATCCGCTAGTAGTTTATAAAGACAGATGATTTGAAACATAAAATCAAAGGTCAAGTTGACTAATAATCAATCTACAGAAAGGGATAGGCATGATCCAGAGTTGTTATGCCACGTTTGATTTAACATAGAATTAACGACAGGTGCCTGGATGTTGCTAGGTGTTGCCTAGCAAGTAATCGGGATCATGCCTCTCCCTGTCTGTGGATAGATTATTTATTCAGGCCGTCAATGTAAATTTGCGTTAGTACCTGGTGTGTGTACGCGTTGGTGGTGATGGTAGGCGTGCCGTAGACGGTGGAGGGGCGCGAGGTGGCGAAGGCGCTACCGAAACGCGAGCTGAAGGCCGGCAGCGAGCCGCCCTCGGCGCCCGCAAGTTGACTAAATGTAAAGTAGGGGCGGTACCTGGTGTGTGCATGCGTTGGTGGCAATGGTAGGCGTGCCGTAGACGGTGGAGGGGCGCGGGGTGGCGAAGGCACTGCCAAAACGCGAGCTGAAGGCCGGCAGCGAGCCGCCCTCGGCGTCCGCAAGTTGACTAAATGTAAAGTAGTGGCGGTACCTGGTGTGTGCATGCGTTGGTGGCAATGGTAGGCGTGCCGTAGACGGTGGAAGGGCGGGAGGTGGCGAAGGCGCTGCCGGAACGCGAGCTGAAGGCCGGCAGCGAGCCGCCCTCGGCGCCCGCAAGTTGACTAAATGTAAAGTAGGGGCGGTACCTGGTGTGTGTATGCGTTGGTGGCGATGGTAGGCGTGCCGTAGACGGTGGAAGGGCGGGAGGTGGCAAAGGCGCTTCCAAACCGCGAGCTGAAGGCCGGCAGCGAGCCGCCCTCGGCGCCCGCGCCCGCAAGTAGACTAAATGTAAAGTCGTGGCGGTACCTGGTGTGTGTATGCGTTGGTGGCGATGGTAGGCGTGCCGTAGACGGTGGAGGGGCGGGAGGTCTCGGCACCGGCGCCCGCAAGTTGATTAAATGTAAAGTGGTGGCGGTACCTGGTTGGTGTATGCGTTGGTGGCGATGCTAGGCGTGCCGTAGATGGTGGAGGGGCGGGAGGTCTCGGCACCGGCGCCCGCAAGTTGATTAAATGTAAAGTGGTGGCGGTACCTGGTGGGTGTATGCGTTGGTGGCGATGGTAGGCGTGCCGTAGATGTTGGAGGGCGGGAGGTCTCGGCACCGGCGCCCGCAAGTTGATTAAATGTAAAGTGGTGGCGGTACCTGGTGTGTGTATGCGTTGGTGATGGTAGGCGTGCTGTAGACGGTGGAAGGGCGGGAGGTGGCAAAGGCGCTGCCGAACCGCGAGCTGAAGGCCGGCAGCGAGCCGCCCTCGGCGCCCGCGCCCGCCCCCGCGCCCGCGCCCGCCTCCGCGTACTCTTCCAGTAGTACGCCGCCGCCGCCGCCGCTACCGCTGGACCCGTACGTCGGCGATCCGCCTGAACACCACACATTGTTATTATTTAGATGTAGGCAGCACCACAGCCTCCGAAACCCAAAAACACTATTGTGACTGACCACCTAGTTAAAGAAACTCTAACTCCGGACGAAAACGAGATCGAATTAATCACAATCCTAATACTCTTAAAACGATTGTAGCGCCAATTGTGTAGTGATTGAATACCGAACAATATGAAATCGAAACCCGCCGATAGAGGTGTACCACTGACGCCATCGAGTCAAATTTAATGACACAATAGAAGCAAAAAAATAATTAATTCAAAACTATTGATCTGCAATTCGTTACTATGATGATTTTCGATCTTGATTTGATTTTGATCTCAACTCAATTCCGTCAGAAGTTAGGAGGCATGTTCGTTATTCATCTAAACATGGAGCTGTTCATTATAAGAATGACGTAATGATCTTTACTCCTAAACTATGTATTCATGAGAGCAACCAAGTTAACTGATCGAAATGACTTTTATTATACTTACGTTAGGTTTATGAGCTTAATATTAGTCCTTTCAAAGACGTAGGCCATTGTTGTGTTAGTACCTAGGTATCTTATCTCATATCAGTAGCGTTAGGTTTCAATGACTATTACGCTAGGTCAGGGGAAGTTCCAACAGCACAGCACCCTAAACATTGATACTGTAGAAACCCGACCTAATTCAACAGTGATGCTAATCGTATGTGAGTTCACAGTGTGACTTCTTCGCTAGAGACTGGGAACTGGGTGCCTACCATCAACTCTTATTGCGGATTTGTTTAGGCCCTAAACTGTTCTGCTTCGCTTACTAGTACCACGATAGCTTAGTTGCGATCGAGATTCTATTGCGTCAATGACGCGATTCAGTGACATTTCACAGCCGCTTAGCTGTCATGACTCTTATTTGACTTATAACTCGGTCTTACTGTCCGGGGTGCCTACCATCAACTTTAAGACAGCGATTCAAAAATAGCGCGATGCAGAATAGGTTCCTAAAATGAATTCCTTTCTTTCGTACTATGACCTTCTAAAAACTGGATCTTAAATGAATTGCTAAATGTGAATGACCGAACGATTTGTGTCCTTATTTCTTCTACCCGTCTCTTTCACTCGATTCTGTCATGCCCGGAGAGTGAGAGGGACGGGTATAACCTGCAGGTGTCATGTTAGCTTGGCCGAGTTATAAGTCAAATAAGAGTTCTTGACAGCTTAGCGGCTGTGAAATGTCATTGAATGATGACTGAATCGCTGTCATTGATATTAAGCTGTCGTGGTACGAATAAGCGAAGCAGATCAGTTTAGGTCCTAAACAAAATCGCAATAAGAGCTGATGGTAGGCACCCGGGCATGACAGAATCGAGTGAAAGAGACGGGTAGAAGAACTATGGACACAAATCGTTCGTTCATTGACAATCAGCAATTCATTTGCGATAGTTTTCAGAAGGTCATGGTACGAAAAAAAGCAATTCATTTTATTCTGGAACGCACCAGTTTTGAATCGCTTGCTTATAGTTGATGGCACATGTACCCTGTAAGCCTAGCATGACCACCCAAAACGTGATATGTATCGCATGATAAAGCTATTTATCGATATTCAAACGTCAAAACCACAAAAAATCTTTCCGTGTTCTGTGGTCAAAGCCCATAGTCTTTTGACAGTTAAACGGGATAACTTATCATTATCATATCGCGTTTTGTTGGCCATGCTAGGGGGGCTGGCCTCAAGATGGGAGGGGAGAGTGACTGACCGGCGGGGGGGCTCCAGATCTGCTGCTGCACGGCGCTGATGTCGGCGGGGGAGGTGAAGTATGGCGAGGAGCTGGAGTAGGCGCACCGCGAGTACGCCGCGCCGCCGCCGCCGCCACCACTGCGGAAACAAACTCTTGTGTTACTGACTGACTGAAGGACAATGCACAGCAGAAATTACTGGGCACACGAAGCTGAAATTTGGCATGCATGTTCCTTGAGGAGTGTAGGGCAGCACTAAGAGAGGATTTTTGGAAATTCCCCCTCAAAGTGGGGGAAACGGGGGTCCACGCAGACGAAGTCGCGAGGGGAGCGCTACTTAAGTACCTATTAAAACTAATTATGATTAGACACTTATTGCTGATCAACTATAAAGACTACGTAGAAGTAAATCTGTTTAAAAATTAGGTACATGGAAACTTCATGATTGGATCTTAAACGTTTTCCGACTTATTCATCATCCCATTTGACATTAACATTATACCGAAAACGCGTTTAAAAAATACAATCTCAGAATATTTCAAGCAAAGGTATAGATGTAGATAAAGTAATAAACATACTGTTCTACAGACAGGCTCTGAAAACCAAAACTTGTTAAACTGGGAGCCAGCTTGTATGATGGTTCGTTCATGGCTTAGATTAGCAAAGATCCACATTTGATGTGAAAGTTATGTTAACTTTATGACAGGCATAACATTTTTAATGAAGTACCTACAAAATTTTTTTTTTAACCGCCTTTGTTTCAATTTAAATTGTATATTGAAAACACGTTCTTTTAATAGATACATAAATTGATCGATGCATGAGAACATTTTCCTTAATATGATTTTAATGTAGCGTAGTCTTATTGCACTAACGGTACTTATCGAGTTTCGGAAGTGTGATTCTGCGTATTCAGAAAAGATGTGATGACATAGGAGTGTGCATGAATTAATGCATATTTTTAAAATTGTGATATGAAGTTATGAAATAGTTGAAGCTGGCGCGCGCGCTACGTGCCGACGACGCGGAGTTGCCGCGCCGCTTGCGACACCAACCATTAAGTAACAACAATATTCCTCTACGTGATATCCGCAGAATGAACGGTTTCAGTTGCGTCGCCTCCAAACACTATCGAAAACTGGTTAAATTAGCAACCTGGAACGCTCGCGCGAGGTTCATCGACTCCTGCGCATATGGATCTAGTTCAGCGGTGACATTATTTCAGAACACGTCGCTGCGTACATGTTGTTAAGTGGAGCGAAGTGAGCGACGAGGCTAATGGCTTGGAACGTCTCGGAAGTAGGTGCGCGTTATCGGCGCAAGCGCAGGCTGCCCCGCCCGCCCCTCACACCCCGCACCGCCCGGCGCCCTGACCCGCTTGCATGCATTACGCGGCTGCGGCGTCGGCCCGCCGCTGATGGCTCGACAAATTTGGAAAACTCGTCCGGAAAAGATAAGAGTCAATTACGAGTGCATTTAGATCCCATTATGTCGCATTCACTCACTACTGTTTACACGCGCGCGGGGCGACGTGCTCGCAACCCATCAGATAAACCGAAACGGTCGCATAGTTTCTAAACATCTTCTTAAGAATTGTACAACAATCCAAAGATCTCGGCTAACGCGGAAACGTTCTCAACATTATTATATGGGTCACGTTCGATCCGGTACAATAGGTGCTAGGAATACCGAGTCTGATTCTGAGTCTCACTCGAAATCGATAGTGACAACAGCGAACAAGGTGATTGTACGTGTTCTGGCGGTGTTGGACACGGCCGCGCCCGCATCTAGAAAGGCAATACGCGGAAACATGGCGGCGACAAACCGCGCACGTGGCGGCGCCCGCGACGCACCAGCGATCGCGACAAAACCAACAACCCTAGAATTTACCTCCTTTTAATACATTAAGCTAATACGAGCCGGCGTTATTTGCGCATCATCGACATAAACCCACACCGGAACGCTAAGAGCCTATACAAATAACTCATTTCGAGACACTTAAGCCGTCACTCAACAATGACAAAAAATGAAGAGTACAAATTTGGAAACGATCCGAGGGCTCTTAAGACGTGTAAAATGGCGCGTTAGAGCGAACCCACAAAAACAGGGGATCCTCGACAAACATGCGAGCGCCTTCGCTGCAAACTGATCGGATTTACGTTATATTAATCCAAATCACAGATAATATAATACTCCAAATCTAAATTTACTATTACGTGGTATTAGGAAAATCACTTTAACAGAATTTTAACTGTTGCCATATTGCTGCAGTTCACTGTAAAGGTTCGAATAAAACAATTGAACCGTAAAGTTGAGTGCGTCGGAGGGGCGGAAGTAGCGAACTGACACACAAACAATAAAACACACACATATAGTTCAGCGCGCTCGATAAACGCTAGCGCGCTATTTATAGCCTATATTAACAGCGCTCTAGCGCCTGCAGCGGTGATGACGGAGTTTTCCTTATTTTAATTAGGTACTCCTAACGAACCTACTGTACAGGAAAACTTTGCCAATCCCTATTTAGAAGTTGTTTTGCTTTATATCAAAGTTGAAACAATGACACTTGAACCATACTCTTAGACAATTGACGCACAAAATGTTATTTGAAATCGGATTTTTTCAGTTACAGTTATAAAATTGATACTATATTTTTATTTTAATCGAATGTTTTAGAAAATTAGGATGTATAGTATCATTTCTTATCATTACTGTCACTATAGAAACAATAACAACTCTATGATAAACTTACTATGGTTTCAGCTTTATCTTACTATCGAGTCGATAGCAAAACCTAAACAGTGTCGGATCAGCCGGCCTAGCATGAGCGGCTCATACCCCACTAAGATGTAAGCAAGACAGCATGACGTGCTATATCATATCGCGTGTTATAAGCCGCTCATGCTAGGCCGGCTGAATTTGACTGTGGATTACTTAGCAGTTGTCGAGGAATATTTGGTTTTTAGTTTGCCGTCGTGGCTGCAGATACCTAGCTGCTACTTCTATGAGAAGGAAGTCATGAAATAAAACACTTCTCTCGGTTTTATCATAGCGATTTATGTAGTTTGTGTTGTTGTGTTTTAACATTTAAAACTAAATATCGCTAAACCGCGTGAAATAATCCGAAAGAACTGTTTTATTTCATGACTTAGCAATTGCATTTGGAACATTTTACAAGAAGAGAATCAAGATTTACAATTTTAAATCTTGATTGTTTATACTAATTGTAAAAGTAAAGTAAGTTTTCGTCAAACTTAACTTCTTATTGGTTATACCAATTTTACTTTAAATCGTTTTTGTTATAATTATAAAACTAAATACATGGATGGGGCCACATGGCAGCAGAAATAAAGAATAAAGCGCGATTAAAAAGTGTCTCGTTGCCATGACAACTTAAAGAAATTCCTAATCATCCACAGTGAAAATGTCCAAACATTTTCACTGTGGACTATTTTGAATTTTCGTTTCCTTTTGGGTATGTTGTTCTGAGCAGAGCTCTTCTCTACGCGCACATCACCTACTTATACTCTGAAGGTCTTTATTATGTTTTGTAGAAGGGGACCTATAGTCAAAGAATTGTGTAATAGAGAATAGTAACAGCCCGGTGGCCAAGTTCCCATAGGGCTGCATGTTTGTGGATGCAGCAGATTCGGCGCCGGCGCAGCGCGGCTGTGGGAGCGCCGCCCACGCCACGCGACACCCGACGCGCGCCGACCGCCGACACACTACACCACAACACACCAGCGTCGAGTGACAACCAACACCGCGACGTGCCACACACCCATGGGAGCAAGACGACCACTGACCTCTATTATTTATTTACCTACCCTGGACTGGCTGCCATGAAATATTTTATCTACACTCATGTTATAATATTCGAATTATGAACTCATGCCTGAACATATATTGATACACTTTAAGCCATAGTCAACTTAAAAAAATAAAACTGCTGTATCCGAGTGTTGCATAATGACCATTATGAAACACCCGGATACAGCTGTCACTCATTATAAAACACTTATATTTCTTAATTTTACAGTCTCCATGGCAACCGTAGGATTTACCGGCCCTGACTTCCAACTCTTTCAAGCCCTTCTTTAGCCGGCAACAATCAGAAACTTTTTTAAAATTAGAATTTTGAATTTAGAAGGAATAGACCGTATAGACTCCTATGAGTGGGGATTGGCACCAATTCACATTTTATAATAAATATTGATTTGCTTTATTTTAAAAAGATATAATAAATGTAATGAGTGTAGATAAAGTAGTGTATGAGACTGCACATAACTCGGTATTAAAACACTCGTGGAATAGTATTAAAAAACTCGCCAAGGCGCGTTTTTTAAACTCCCACTCGTGTTTTAATACCCCTCCTTATGCGACAGTCACATAAACTACTATTTCTGCCTATTTGAGTATCGCCATTTTGGCGGAGTAGGCCAAGCTGTAGGCAGATACGAGTGTCCATGTAACTAAAATTAGTGATGTTCTTATGTCGACTTAAATGTTCGAAAATAAGTTCTGATGACACTCGTAGTGGCGCTTCAAATGGCCACAGAAAATTAGCTGTCATTTGTATGGAGACAGCCTGTCCAGTCCAGTGTGTAATAATAGAGGTTAGTGACGACGACACAATGTGAACAACTAATCAAGCACTCTAGATCGACAATCTTTTCTGTTCCGATGACAGCGACGCTATGTATTTTGTCTTTTTTTGTAGCAATTTAACCGGCCCGACTTCTAAGACCTTTAGCCGACAGCAGCGCTATTGGATGGACAATAAATTGACAGCAAAATGACATTTTAAAAAACATATTTCTGCCGCCGGAACAGAAAACGTTAGCTACCACCATCTTATCTAAGTCTGATGCCATAGCAATGATGTTTTCAGCATTATTATGTCCCGGCAGTTATATATAAGATAGCCAGTTTCTCAGCTGTTAAAGATTCCGGGAGTAGTGCGCTTCCATCTTCAGCCTTATCTTAACTAACTAACTTAACTAACTATTCTAACTTAACATCAGGTGTGATGGAGGCTAAGTGCTACTTCATAGTGGATAAAAAAATCGAGTGTGCTTTAGTTACACCACACGACTGAAATAAAACTTATAAGTTTCGAAGACATTGACATTAGTTAGTACACTTATATACTCTTCCATCAACTTCCGTTGAAACCATGAAGCTCGACTTAATACTGAGGTAACTGGAGAGTGCAGTACGAACAATTTTTTGTCTACCACAAATTACACAGTGGCTGTCTTCCGTCTCACCTACACTTTAAAAAAATACGTCATATGAGACAACTGACAGCCACTACATACATAAATGTCAAATTTGCTGGGTACACTTTTTTATTCAGGGTAAGAACTCCAGTTACTTAAGTATTAAGTCGAGCTTCATGGTTGAAACGCTCACATCCGTAACATTCACCAGCTTACTCCCCAAGTCAAGCGAGAGTAAAGAAGTTTTACTCAAATGTCTTTGGAATTAAAACTGCGTAGCTAACAAAATTTGGATCGAAAAACAACGAATGTATGATAATAACTAAGGCTCCTGGTTACGACGGATAAAATTAGTTTTATTTAAAAAAGTTCCCAATGGTGTGTCGTTTGGGTGTCGTTCGCCCTAATTCGAGAGATAATCCTTATCTAATCAGCGATGAGCCGAATGAACGCTCATTGTATGTCACCAATAACGCTCTCCACAGTTTTTATATTAAGCCGTGTCAATATTTTGTTTTGTGAGGACAAATAAAAATTTGGTGGGTTTTTTTACATAGTTCCGTAATATTATGGCCTAGTTGGGCCACGGAAAAAAACGCGAGCCGCGATCCGATGAGGGCTGTCGATCCTGCATCTTCTTCCTACTTGAGAAAACACACATCAATAAAATTGTCTCTGTTGATCCGTGGTTTTAATGAACTTTTATCTTATTAATTCAATCGTCTGGGATCGCCAAGTCCTGTATATATATTTTTTCAGGTTTCTTTGTAGTTTTTTTGAAACTGAATTCAGTTGAATGGCAGCCCTAGACAGTATTTGAACAGGTCGAGCCTATTGGCAGGGTGTGTGTACGCAGCGCGTTAGCATCGTCGCATTAAATTAGGAGGTCTAATGCTGATATTTCACCAAAGTTTATTTCAGTTGAAACCGTTTTTTTTCACATAATATACGAGAGAGATCGCTGTTTAGCATATAAGACCGCCTATTGTGTGTTTCATAATGCCGTTGTACTGTAATTGTTTGCCTTTTATTGCGTGCAATAAAGTTAATTTTATTATTAAGAGTATGCGAGCGGATCGCGGTCGCGAGCGGGCGCAGGGCCCGGCGCAGGAAGTAGGCATTGCTATTACTCATTCGCAGAATCACGCACACAAACACACTATTATTGCTCTCCACACATCAGACGCCATTCGAAACCGACATTGAGCAGATCTAAACATTACGCGCTGAAAAATAACGAACACTTATTTCAAATCTGCCACACAACACTTGCACGATTTATTGTCATCGTGGGATCGCGTTTCTCGCGTAGCGTTAATTACTGGCTAAATGCGAATTATAATGACGTTTCAATCACAGAAGAGACCATACCGGGTTAAGGCGATACTCGGAAAAATTATGCTAAAGCGAGATAGCAATGAGAAAACGACGCGCGCAGGAGCGAGACCCATTTTGTCGATTACGAAAAAAAACACAAAATCACTTCGTATTCAAAAACTATAGCGAGTTTAAAAAAATGCTTCTATACGATCCTAAATATTATTGGTGTCCACTAATTAAACCAATTTTCAATAGTATATGTATCCCCATTTAAGAATAATCTTGATATTTCTTATTTTTAGAGGTATTTTCGAAAATAAAAAGTGTCGAGCCAAAGTCATAAAATCGTGTTTCTGAAACTATACGATTCTAGATAAAGGTATGAAGAAATATATATCTTATTACCAGATTTGTAACAACTGTAACCGTCCTATAGTTTTAAATCAAAAAGTCCATACTTTTTCCGAGTAGCGCCTTAAAGAATAATCATTATGGGCCCCACAGCAGGCAACGGCCTGTCAGTTGATCGTTCGTCGCAACCGGCCATGATATTCGGTTAGTATGTAAAACTGTGAGTGTGTGGTCGATTGCGGCCAACTGCGGACTGACTGAGGACAAGTCTGTGGAGCCCGTTAGATAATGTTATGGTATGTTTTTAAAATTCAATTATCTTCCAAGCTTTTAAAAGCACGCTCGATGCTCGCAATAGCTATGACTACTGTTCAGTAACTATGAGAGATCTAGTATCGATAAGGATGGAACAACAAGCTGATGAAACTTTCTTGTTACAACGATGTTCTGATTATGTAGTTAAATAGATTACTTCTATAATAATAGTAAATTTTATGTTACTCTACTGCACACATTCGAGCATTTTAGGTTTTTTTTTATTCACAACGGGGTAGCACTTAGCCTTCATCACACCTGATGATAAGTGGTGATAAGGCTGAAGGTGGAAGCGCACTACTCCCGGAATCCTCAATCACTGAGGAACTGGTTATCTTAGCTATATATCATTCATTATATATATGGTACATTATGGTATATTAATATGGTATAAGTATCATTATATACAGCAACGATTCCATTGTTTTCCATTCATTGAGTACTTTCAAAGTTTCAATAGCAAATAAATATTAAGTTCACTTATTTCAATTGTTGAAACGATGATTTTACTGCTTACACCAAAATGTTTTTTTTTATTATTTCAATGCGATCTAGTACCTATGTATATGTATGTATTGTGAATAGCCCCAAAAATATCTGACACGCACTTTATCTATATATTTTTTTAATTCTCTGCTTCTTGTTAAAATTATAAAAACAAATAACTTTTATTAAGTAGGTACTAGCTTTCCGCCTGCGGCTTCGCCCGCGTAGACTACACGACGTTATCCCGCGGGATTGTGAATTTTTTTCGGGATAAAAAGTAGCCTATGTTCCTCTCCATGCTACAAAGTATCTGAGTCCCAAACAGCCAAATCCGTTCAGCCATTTTGGCGTGATTGAGTAACAAACATTCAAACATCCAAACATCTAAACTTTCACATTTATAATATTAGTTAGTAAGTTAGTACGAGTTTATTAACCCTAAAAAGTAAATCGTTCAAAAAGCTGTAAGTTTACAAGCAACTCCACACATGTTTTGGAAATAGGCCTTACGGGAACCCATTCAAGTATTCTTCTGAGTAGCTGTGCAGTGTTATGAAAATTATGAATGGAAGTTGGGCCGGGGCGCCGCGTCAGCACTCCGCTCGCCATTCACACCCATTCACAGCCATAACTGCCGACGCGGACCTTCTGAACCGGATCGACCGACGACACACACAGTCACATTGAAGCACGTACGCAGTGGGAACTACTGAACTAGCATTCTAACTAGCTTGTAACAATAATACTTCGTACGAGCAGACGAATTTGACGCTTATTTCATTACAGTAATAGAAATAGGGACTTTAATGTAAATAATGTTTATAGATTCAAACAAGCCTCTCTTATAGGAATAAAGTAAGCACTTGAACACTTGACTGGTTTACATTACTACTTCTAAGTGTGAAAAAGGAGAAAAATAAACTACGTGACGAAAAAGCTACGAAAGTAGACATTTAATAAGTTTTTCGTAAAAAATTCATTTTTATGACAATCTTTTTTGCTGGCTGTACTTTAATATTGTATTGTCATCTGAACCAAACCTGTATACACAATTTCAGCTTCATCGGACACTGGGAAGTGGGTCAAATTAAGCTTGCAAGATTTGTCCCCCACTAACTAACATACTAACTAACATGGCAAGTTAATAATAAGTTTTAGTAAAAATTTCATTTTCATGACAAGCTGTTTTGCTGACTGTACTTTAATATTGTATTGTCATCTGAACCAAACCTGTATACAAAATTTCAACTCCATCGGACACTGGGAAGTGGGTCAAATTTAGCTTGCAAGATTTGTCCCCCACTAACTAACATACTAACTAACTAACATGGCAAGTTAATAAAAAGCTTGTAAAAGAGCTTAACTCTTGTTACAGTAACTTTAGCTTTGTATGAAAATCTATGTTTCACATATTGTAAGTAGTTACATAATGCTAAAATTAGTCCATTAAGTGAGAATTAATATTTATTTATTCATAAACAACACAATAACATAGGAAAGTAGTTTGAGATACTATGAGAACAGTATCTTTCTCTGTAACTCCTACTGTCTTTTTATATTAGTCAAAGGAAACAAGTACCTAATAAGTGTTTTTTCTAAAGCGCTATAATACCTACCAACGTTAATGACAAAAGTTATTATTCAGTTTACTTGAACATACCTACTTTACACAGACGATGCTTTAAATTGCATTTAAGATTCCTTCATTATCTATTGTTGTAGTTAATCACTATACATATAGCCTGAAAAATATTATGCGCGATTTATTTTCCAAGATCTCTGCGACCGATTTGTACCGACTTTTTTATGTAGGTAACGTTGATTCACATAGGTTATATCTATAGAAGGCAATCTGATCACCCGCCGCAGTGCCCGCAGTAATGCCGGGGCCACACTATCTGGATATGCCGATGTTCAACATCGCGTGAATTATCGCGATAGTGTGGCCGCTCGATCGCAAGAATTTTCGTGTTAATCGCCACTCGAGCTATCGGCATACGGTATACGGTAGTGAATGCTGTAGTAAAATTATCGCGTTAACTATCACGATAACCTGATTGGAATATGGCATATTCCGTTGATTATCGGCGTATTCCGATATACAGGGTGTTTTTGAAGTCATTGGCATCCATTCGGCTCATTAATGTACTTATATGAAGGTATGGTATAGGTAGGTATGTTTTTACGTGAAAGGGTGTGGTACCCGGCGTCAGCGCCGACGCAGGGACGCGGGCAAAGCGGACCTGAAGCGGGAATAACTTGTATGTTATTTGAATATTAATTAATCAATGTTTTTTTATCAAATTGTTATTTTTTGTTTTTTTTTGTTTTAGTGATCAAACACTGAGTATTACACAATTTTTCAGGGATTTAAAAACAAATGTTTTACATGTTGGATTTGCCTTATATTTGGGGAAAGGGCTCTACATATTGTGTATGTTCCATTTTTAAAAGGATGCTTACGACTTCTATGTCACCCTGTAGTATTCATATGACGTGGCCGCAGCATAAGGCATGGTAAGGCCCCCCGAGTGTAAATGACCCCGTTCAACACCGCACTTCTAGGAACACGGTCTAATGCAAAACAAGCTACAGTATGAAAGTCTTAATCAAATAAAAATCGAATGACTTTAGCTGTAACAAACTAGATACCTACCTACTTTGACCCTCATTAAAACTGTAGCGTATATTTAACATAATTGTGTAAACAACAGCGTGTTGTTGCAGCCCGACGGCCATAGTTACCTACTCGCGACAATTAAAATTATAATAAATGTAACGGCGCGGTACATGCGCGCACGTGACACGTCACTCGTCTAGTGTGGACTCTAAGTTCAGGGAATAAGGCTCATATTTGCGCGGAAGGCGCGCGTGCGCAGCGGCGCGGTGTGCAGCGCTGATAACGCCGAGGACAATCCACTCGGCAACCGCCGAAAACACCGGCCTATTTACCACCACATTGTATTTGCTAGGGAAACTAACTTCAATACTGTATACAGTATAAGCCTTATTACAAAACGTGGACTAAAATAGTCTTGGTTTAAAACTGGTACTAAACTGGTGCTGTCACTTTTATTTTCCAAATGAAAGACAGAATTAGCATCAATTTTAAACCAGGTCTAACTTTAGTCAACGTTTTATAATAAGGGGGTATGAGTTTAGATGGTATTTTTAACTTGTTAGTGCTTTTACAAAACCAAGAGACTACTTACAAAAGAATTCAACTGCGCAAGCAAGACCTATATAATCCTTACTTATTATTATATTATTATATTATATATTATAAATGCGTCTCTGTCTGTCTGTGTGTTACACAATCACACCTAAACTACTGAACCGATTTGAATGAATTTTGGTACAGAGATAGTCTAGAGCCTGAGAAAGGACATACGCTACTTTTTATTTCTGAAAAATATCACCTTCCCGCGGGATAACGTCGTGTAGTACACGCGGGCGAAGCTGCGGGCGGAAGGCTAGTTAAAAATAATTTGAAGATCAATATTACAAATTCAGGATCAAAATCAATGTCAACAAATGCGGTTTTTGATGTGGTTTCGAGATATTAATGTAAACAAATTGCATAATTATATGTTTACTAGCTTTCCGCCCGCGGCTTCGCCCGCGTGGACTACGCGACGTTATCCCGCGGGAGTGTGATACTTTTCCGGGATAAAAAATAGCCTATGTTCCTCTCCAGGCTTCAAAGTATCTATGTCCCAAATTTCAGTCAAATCCGTTCAGCCGTTTTGGCGTGATTGAGTAACAAACATCCAAACATCCAAACATCCAAACATCCAAACATCCAAACATCTAAACTTTCACATTTATAATATTAGTAGGATAAGGAACTGTGCACATATTAATGTCGTTATCAAACGTACCTGTCTACTGAAGTTACATAAAATTTAATATAGTTTGTTGTGATTTTAATGTACGGTTATGTTTAGTATTAAGTAGTTATCTTACAATCTGTCAGCCAATATTTTTATTACATTTAACGAGAAAAACTATAACGCTATTTAATCGAACTACATTTCAAATGGAAGCTTAATTTATTCACGAATTCAACTTTCTATTATGAAGTTATTTTAATTTTTAGTTTTTTGCATTCACAATGCAATTTTTCTATTTCTATTATTATCTGATTCTTATTTTAGCTTCATTTTTGCAATTTCTGCTCAAATTAGATTAGGAGGTAGTTTTTCCCGAAAATTTATAAGATGGAAGCAAGGAACACATATAAACCACATTTTTTCCTATCCTCAACACCTGTATAGTGCCAATCTAATCAAAGCTGTTTGTCCTACTTAATATTATAAATATGAAAGTTTAGATGTTTGGATGTTTGGATGTTAGGATGTTTGGATGTTTGTTACACAATCTCGCCAAAACGGCTGAACGGATTGGGCTGAAATTTGGGACACAGATACTTTGTAGCCTGGAGAGGAACATAGGCTACTTTTTATAACGGAAAAATATCACATTCCCGTGGGATAACGTCGTGAAGTCCACGCGGGCGAAGCCGCGGGCGGAAAGCTAGTATTAAATATTTTTTTTACAGATTTGGTCTTGACATTATTTTTCCTAGGTTAACTAAATAATAAATTTTAAATTAAGCTAAAAATAACCTTTAAATTAATCATTATGCAGGTAAATAAAAAACTACAGGCTTAGCATTGAACACCAAAATAAATATTAATAACAAAGCAAGTTAGTCCATATTTTCCTGTTAGGCATGTGGTTAGACTCCCCGCCCCCCTTTAGGCTACTTCCATGTGGGAAACAATTATTCACACATACAATATAACTAGTGCTTATTGGTCATAACAACAAAGAAATGCCACTTATTCCGAGCACATTCACGTTGCGTAGCAAAATGTTCTACACTTGGTTTGACTTTTAGCATACTTTGTATGTTTTATAACAAGTCATTGCGAGGTATTTCTAACCTAACTTATGGAGAAACCTGAAAAAATATAGATTTTTTGGAGACGCTTTTCTTATCAAGGAAAGTATTTATTTAATGAAAAGCTTTCCACTACCTACTTATTTACAATGACCTTGTTTTCCTTGTTTTTAATAATAAAGGAGAATGGGAACAGCGTACCAAGCGCAGACACGAAAATAGTTGTAGTAAGTATTAGGTATGAGTTATATCGGGTTGTATGGGCCAAATAACGTATTTTAATAATTCTAAAAATAAAATTAAAGCCGTGGCTATTCAATTGATGAAAAAAGATCGATCGATTTTTGTTTTTATTTTTGTACATTTTATTTACGACATGCCTTGAAATGATTTTAATATTTTAACTCCTTGATTAATAATGTGATTGTAAATGATGATGACATTTTAAATATTTTTTTTATTTATTTAAATTGATTTAATGATGAAAGATTGTAATTAACCGACTTCGAAAAAGGCGGTTTTGAGTTTGATCACATACCTATTTACCAGAAAACACGCAAATTGCCTGCACGATGCACTAAAAAGAGTGAAATAAAAATTATTTTTATAAAAAAATAAAACCGCCTTCTAAAAAACCACATCAAAAAAGTAAGAAATAATTCCTCACCAAATAAATAACGTAAGTACTTTGAAGTCGGGCGTGAAACATGTATGATTTTTTGTTGTTTTTGTTAAAACCCGCCCGACTTCAAAGTACTTACGTTATTTATTTGGTGAGGAGTTATTTCTTACTTTTTTGATGTGGTTTTTAGAAGGCGGTTTTATTTTTTTATAAAAATAATTTTTATTTCACTCTTTTTAGTGCATCGTGCAGGCAATTTGCGTGTTTTCTGGTAAATAGGTATGTGATCAAACTCAAAACCGCCTTTTTCGAAGTCGGTTAAAATACCTTGAGGTATCCCCTTTTTAACAAAACAAGAATCATCTAAATCGGTTTATAAACAAAGGAGTTATGCCTAAAGATACGTATTAAATTCACATAAAGTGGTAACGAAAACGACAGTATTTTCAAGATTTCCTGAAAACTACTGAACCGATTTCAAAATTTCAAAAAATGGGACCAACTTGGAAACCAACCTGATGTAATAACGTTTGAACCATTTCAATCGGTTCAGCCGTCTTCGAGTAATCGGTGAACATACACAAAAAAAAAAAAAGAGAAAAAAACATACATACAGACGAATAGAGAACCTCCTCCTTTTTGATTTAGAAGTCGGTTAAAAATCATAAATATTTGCATGCTGTATTATAGGGCTAAATAGGTTAAGTATCATTTTTTATTTTAGTCCAATTGTAAGCATCCTATTTAAAGCAAATAAAGTTATTTGTAATTGTCTATACTAATATTATAAAGAGGAAAGATTTGATTTGTTTGTTTGTTTGTATCGAATAGGCTATGAAAGTACTGGACCGATTTAGAAAATTCTTTCACGATTAGAAAGCTACATTCTTCCCAAGTAACATAGGCTATATTTTGATCCCGATATTCCCACGGGAACGGGTACCGCGCGGGTGAAACCGCGAGGATCCGCTAGTTTTTGATAAAAATATTTATTTTTCATACATTAATGTTGAATTTTCAATACTCATATCTTTTTAATCCAATCATATTCAGACCTGTTTCTTAGAATAATTAAACTACTCAATGAGTACACTCGTACCTACCAAAAAGCGATGTAGTCCTTAATGCTACATTTAAATATTTTTTTGGGAACGGAGTCCATACAAAATTACTCGTCCTTTTGTTTTTATTAATATGCGATTTAATTTTTAAAAGAATATCAGATATAATAGAAAAAATCGTGATTAGGTACCTACCTATTAATAATAAATAAATAAAAATAAATAAAGTTGTAACAGTCACACCAATTATCTAGCTCATAAGTAGTTTTCATTAAGACACTGAATAATGTTGAAGTAGTTTCGTTAGATTTATTATTATCTTAAAATATTAACACTTAAGTTTCTGAGTTAAAAAATATCACAAATTGAATTCTTAACTTTAACCTTTAATCGACACTTATTAGGAAAAACTAGTGACAAGTGGATATTTCCAAGAAAATATTGTGTGGTCAGAGTTGACGATCGGCATTTAATCAATGTACGATTGCAAACGGAGGGAAAACTTATTTTTTTTATAACATAAACAAATGTAACAGTTTGGCAAGTGTTTGACGTGTTATTGTTGGTGTAGTCTGTTAATATAATAATTGTGTGGCGACCGCGATCCGCTAGCCGACCGCAGTGCGTCATCGGCATCGGCCATCGCAGCTTTCCTACTATAGGGGCACATCTCAAAATTTTGTGATTTCGAGTTTTTATAATATATGTAATTTATATATGTAATATATATATATATATATGTAATATATATGTAATTATAGTAATTTTGGTATCCGTGTCTTACAGTAACATCAATTTTTCTAATAATTGTTTTATTTATTCAAAAATTCCTTTTTTTTGTTAATACTTATAAATTTTAATATACAGCGCAGCTTGCAGTTTCCCTTTCATTAATCCTATAATATAATTTGAATAAGATTAAGATTAGTGTGTCCATTAAACTATTTCATTCCTTGTTTAGTTGAAAATTGTTTACTGTTTTAGGTAATAAGCAAAATTGTACTTAATTTAAGCGGTATTCTGTATTGTGATGGAAAGTAACCTTACTATTATGTGAAGGTCATTTTTCAAATTTGACGACTCTGTATAAGTTAAAACAGGGAGAAAAAAATAGCCCTTGGCGAGTTTCTTGCCGGTTCTTCTAGCTACAAGGTCTCCTGCCGTAGGATTTGCGAACCGATGGCGTAGCTTCGTTGACGTTCATAAGTGTTGTTAAACAAACCTAAATTGAATAAACGATATTGAATTTTGAATTTTGAATTTTTATGGGCACAAAATAAACACGCCTACATGATGCTCTTGACAGAAAGAGTCAGAGCATACTGTGGAGCCGCGAAAACTATTTGTGTCTCTTTCACGTTTCCGAGTGAAGCGTCTCCGTTTCCGCGATACAAGGAGCAATTTAATATGCGATAAATAATTCATGCTTAATGAACATAGGGCGTTTGTGCACTACACTGAATTTTACCGATCCGGAAAAAAACGGATGCTTGTATTTTAATAATTAATTATTATAAATAATAGAATTTATTTATTTCGTGTAGTTTAGGGTTCGAAACATTGAAACTACACGAAATAATTAAATTCTTACTATTATAAATGATTAAATTAATTAAATACAAGCCCCCTACAAGGTGGACCGACGATCTGGTCAAGGTCGCGGGAAGCCGCTGGATGCGGGCAGCGCAGGACCGATCGTTGTGGAGATCCTTGGGGGAGGCCTATGCCCAGCAGTGGGCGTCGTTCGGCTGACATGATGATCCGTTTTTTTCCGGATCGGTAAAATTCAGTGTAGTGCACAAACGCCCATACTCTTATGAAGTTTTATGACTGTACTATTAATAAATTAATTAATTTATAACCGATTTTGTGAAAATACAGGGTCTCAAAAATCTTTAAACGCGTTTTCCTAACAATCATGTTTTTCAAATTGTGCCCCTATAGTATGAAACCTGCGATATGCACGCACACTATCGACGGCTTATTGTGGAACTACAGTTCATAGGTGAATCGTATTTCGTAAATAATACAATTTGTGTAAACCTTAGTTATCTTTAAAAATACTTTTTGACGACCTATGTGGCCGAGTGGTGTACGCACCGGTTTCAAGGTGCCGCTATCTCCAGAGGTCCTGGGTTCGATCCCCGGTCGGGTAAATGTTGAAAACGAACTTTTCTATATTTACTCGGGTCTGGGTGTCTGTAATACCTGTCGTTGTTTCCAATTTCCATAATACTAGTGCTTAAGCAACTATACTTTGGTATTGGAACAATGTATGTGATCGTGTCCAATATTTATTTATTTACTTTTCGGTTTATAACTCAACTATAATGACTCAAACATGAAAACGGAAAAGTTTTCGTAAATTTTTTAGGTAATTTTTGGCACTATAATTTTAATTTATTTTTAAGGGTATTATGAAAAGGGTTAGAAAATGGGTAAATAATGCACCAACAAATGAGAAGATTGAATTCATAATTTTTCTTGAAATGATTCTTAAACCAAAACTTTAAGCAACAGTTACTGTTTGGTAATCTGAAGTTTGTTACAAAGTGTTGGTTGGAATACATTCATTATCCTCAGCTGTCTCCGTATTATTCCATTTTTTAGGGTTCCGTAGCCGAATGGCAAAAAACGGAACCCTTATAGATTCGCCATGTCTGTCTGTCCGACTGTCTGTCCGTCGGTCCGATCAAAATTATTAAGTAAGGAAGTAAGTAGGTAGGTATTTATTGTGTAAAGAAACAAGGTTACAAGAACAGAGAGAACTAAAGACTTGAGAGTTGAAACTTGATAGGTTTTTAAATGCGGACAGCGCAGGACCGATCGTTGTGAAGATCCTTGGGGGAGGCCTATGCCCAGCAGTGGGCGTCGTTCGGCTGACATGATGATTGCGATTTTCATACGCAAATAAAAAATATAACATTAATTGGGGGCTTACAACACATGGAGCTGAAATTGAAAATTTTTTTTTTTCATATAACATATTTGTGTGGGGTGTCTATAGATAGGACTTAAAAAATGACATAAAGGGTTCTCAAACCATTTTTTCTCATAGTAGACACTTTCAAAGTGGTACAATGTGTCCCCCCCTTAACTTTTAAAGTAAGAGAGTGTAAAATCTAAAATAAATATGTGTTGTAGACCGTAATAAACACTTATAAAAAATTGGTTTGAACAAGATATAGTCAGTAGTTTTTCAGATATAACACATTTTCGAAAACCGCAAACATAACTTTGTCTTTCATACGAACATGAAAAACAAAGTTATTTCAAAAAACCGCAAATGTAACTTTGTTATTCATACAAACACTATGAAAAAAGAAAGTTATTTTTATGGCGAAAACTGGTAGTGGTAATTTGGCTAGGGTGTATGGTAGAAGAGTTAATCGGTACGTTAAGTGGTTACGGAACCCTTATGAGCGAGTTTGACTCGGACTTGGCCGATTTTTGTTTTCAGAATAATTAAGGTGTCTGTATAATTTGCTTACGTTTTAACAGTTATTCGGAGATCTAATTTGAAATTTTAAGATGGAATTTATGCGTGTTCGCATTAGAATCAAATTACAAACAAAGCAAATGGCGTTATAGCAATTAGTGGAGCACACGTGACGCTAACGAGGGAGCCGCTTACCGCTCGATGCTAATGTTACCTTGTATACTATTGTTTGAGTTTTGATTTTAAATATTATGTCACGATGTGATATGATAATCGAGAGAACTAAAGGGCCCTGCACAGACTATCAGTCCGTCAGGAAGCCACGGCCTGTCAGTTGGTCGGTTGGCCTGTCAAAAGTGTATATCTGTCCTACCGTTTATATCTTTTATTAACTTTTTCTAACTTCTCTTGGAACTTAATTTTATTAGAGTAATTAAAAAAATATTTTCGTTTTTATATGTTTTGTGTATGTAGTCATTTTTCGTTTTAAGTTTATTTTTAAGGTGGTTTAATTTATTTTATAAAATATTTTTCATCGTCTAAGGTCCAATCAATCTCTTTTCCCTAGAATTTTTTTAAGTGGTTCTTTCGTCAACAGATAAAATAAAGACAGAACTTCTTAAACATAAAAATACGTAGAAATAAGTGAGTATTAATCTTTGTTTTATTTCCTTGCAATCGAAGTGAAAAGCATAGTGTAAAACTCGAGTATAAAACCTACATGTTACCCTCGACGTGACTATCCACCCTCGCAGTAAGTACTGACTTGGGTGGCTATATGCACGTCTCGGATAAAATGGCTCGTTTTATGCTCTTGTTGTATAATCTACTATTGAATCATCTAAGGTCCAATCAATCTCTATTCCCTAGATTTTTTTAGTGGTTCTTTCGTTAACAGATAAAATAAAGACAGAACTTTTTAAGCGTAAAAATACGTAGATATAAGTGAGTAATAATCCTTGTATTATTTCCTTGCAATCGAAGTGAAAAGCATAGTGTAAAACTCGAGTAAGTATAAAATGTAGATATAAGTGAGTAATAATCCTTGTTTCATTTCTTTGCAATCGAAGTGAAGAGCAGAGTGTAAAACTCGAGTATAAAATTTATCTTATCTGTATTAATTTTATCTGTTATCGAAATTAACAGATCAAATAAAGCAAGCATAAAGTGGTGGACTTACCTATCGATGTGATGGTGGTGTTCGTGCGTGTAGGGTGGCGGCGGCGGCGGCGGGTAGGGGTCGTAGTGCACTGCGCGGTAGTCGTCGCGGCGCTCCGGCGACGGCGACAGGTCGGGGCTGCGCCCGCGCAGGTACGCGCCGTCCGTGGAGCCGACGCTGCCGCCGCCACCGGCCGGCTTGAACAGCACCTCCTCGAGGTGCGCGTAGGCGTGCATGTCGCGCGCGTGTGCCGCGTGGTGCCCGTGCGCCGGCGCAGGCCGCAGCTCCTGGTAGCTGCGCGAGTGGGACGGGGAGAGCGGCGACGCGTGGGCGTACCCGAGCGAAGGCAGCGGGGGCGGGCTGTCCGCCTCGCCGCCCGCGCCATCCGCGCCCATCTCCGCATCGCCTTCTGCACACACACACACACACACCGTCAGCCGTCAGCGACAACACACGGCCGCGCCCGACGCGATTGGTCCGCGCGCCGATCTCTACGCTATCTGATCACTGCCGATGCCATCGCGGCTATTGACTATTCAATTATTCCGGCTGGCCGCTGTTCCAATCGAGTCGACGCATTTAACGTACGAGTTAGCTTGATCTGTCTACCTCTGTACGTTTACATTTTAAAGAGAACAATTTAGCAAACAGCAAATTACATTGACGCTAAGAATTATTAGTTCAAAATAAACAATCATTAGTGGAAACTATGTGTTAATGGTACCTCTAATTGGCTGATATTATTTATTCTGCTCAAAATTAAAGTGTAAACAAACTAATTAATACTAATTTACTAATTTCATCTGATTACAGAAAAGGTTCCAATACCATTTGCGAAGTAATTATAAAGTGCTGCGTGTGCCGCGGTTTGAAGTCAATAAACGGTTATATCAATTAAAGTATACCGTTATGCCATTATCGTCTACTATTAGGTAAGTAACTACTTACTACATTGTGTTTCAAGAAAATCTAATATTATTGCTCTCTTTAAAACTTTTCTATTTTAAAATAGAAGACTGAATATTATATATTAGTTTTCATAGATAAAAGTTAAAACATGCAAATCAGATAAATGGGAAGACCACAATTCATTGTCAAAGTGAGACAACCTCCGGTGACTTGTTTGTTATCAATATCCACAAGCACATGGTAAACAAAAACAATAGATAATGAGTGTACCACCGATGATGCGAAACGATCGATATCGCGTACTGATAATTATGAAAACACATGAATGAAACTCAGATAAAGATCCGCGCAAGGCCGCCGATAGCCGCGCGTACGGCCGGCAGCGCAGCCTCCGCTGATCGCCACCGCTGACGCCGACGCAGCGTATTTACAAAACATCACCTCAAACACCACCAACGGAACTTGTTGGAAATTACAGTCTCATATAATACGAGAAAAGTTGAAACTTTCAACTGCCAGCGTTAGCAACGAGCCTACCTACCTAAAAAAACCACAAAAAACGCACTTGAATTAAGTAAAAGAACTGACCTGTTTTCAAATTTATACTGTGGACCTCGGAAATGAACTGGTCAATCTCGAAATTCTCTGGTTTTCGCCAGGCGCCTGGCCACGCGTCGTGTAACATGGTGCGTGCGTGCGCGCGCGCGTCTCACCGAGGACTGAAGGCGATGCGCCCGCGCCGGCGCGCGCCCGACCGCACGCCCCCCCGCCCCCCTCTCAGCCCCTTTTCCTTTTTCCCCGATTTCGGGAAGACCAATCTCGATCGGGACGACCACATATTTACTTACATATTCTCCCCTCTCCCCGCCTCGCTGCTACTCTTTGTCATCTCATGCACAGGCACAGGAGATTCCAATTACCACTTTGATAATGTCACGTTACATTGTAATTGTAGAGAAAAGTATAAAATTCGCTAGGAATTCCACTTACCTGTTAGTATCGCATTCATAGTGAAAGTATGACGTTGATGTCTTTTCCACTTGCAAAGGGATAGAAGCGAAAATTTTTGGATTTCGGCAACAAAAATCATCTTTTCAAGTAATTTAATTATATCATAATTTCCAGTATCAGCTGATGATTATTTAGGCAACCGGTACAATTCATTGTGATGAAATTTTTTGTAAGCCGCTCTTCTTAGATAATTCTTAAATAATGAAAGCTATTAAAATAAATATAGTGCTCAAACAATGATTAGGTATGTATATTTTTTTGGGAAAAGTGTGAGGTGAAGTTGTGCTTACTGAATCGTTGGTCTTCTACATCGAAGCTCATTTCGGCTCTTATCTCTGTTAAAATTGTGAAAACTACCACCAACTTAGGCAACGTAGAAATTCCAACAAATATAATAAATGTTCCACCGGAAATTGTGGTAAGTAGGTACTTAAAGTAGAGGCATGCCCGAAACTCCTATTTTGCAATTTTCGGTTTCATTATCGGACAAAATTAATTTGCATGCAGTTATTTTTTTATAATAAAAATAATAATACTATAATAATAAATAAATAATAATACTTATGCGTAATTTTTTTCATTATATGAGAATGATTATCCGCAGGTCCAGGTGGGTACTTTTTCAATGTTATTTCATGGTAAGTACTTTAATTCTTTTGATTTTTTCTGTTTTTATTGTGTTTCTCGGAAACAGTAAAGCGTTTACTTTTTACACAGCGATAATTTCAAAATTAATAATGTCAGTGACTGAAACTATTATAAATTTTATGTACCTAAGTATATTCGATAATATTTCATCTAAATTACGTAATTCTAAGAATATTTTGCCATATCTACCTAACCTATAATTTGTTTATGACAATGTTGGTCTAACAAGATCCAAAGCCGAACGATCGACACGCAGAAAAAGAAGAAAGTGACAATGTTTATAATCAATAATTGCCCCTAATGTTTGCTGTACTCTAGCAGGGCGTCACATGTACTTTTTTATTATTTGTAACAACTGTAATAAACTTGTGACTTGCAAAATAAATTTCATTGTAAGTCATTATTATAGACGTTTTAAAGAGAAAGTACCTATTGTCATGCACTGCTAGTGATTGTGATCTATTTCCCACGCTGTATCGATAAACCACAACTGATATGTACAAAAACAAATACATATTTATGTTTAACAGAAAAATATTGGGAACTATCTGGATGGGACAGACGACGTTTCTCTCGCTCTAATGACAAATTACCAACCATATTTTATAATGACTGTTTAATACTCCTTCTGTTTCTTTTTTCATCCAAATTAATAAACATGATTTCTTAGCAAAGTCTAATAAATGTCGTCAGATTGTGCACGGTGTAGAGAGATTACGTACTTGCATAGGACTAATCTTTACGACATAAAGTAATAGGTTTCGAAAAAAGACGAGAAAAGACAGTTTATCATTGCTGGACGAACATGAAGGACGCTAGAACCATGAACAATTTACATCATGCATGGATGTGTGTTAACGAAGTTATCTCTTATGAAGTTGCAGGGTTACGATACGTCCACCGATAGGTAATCCGGCGTAAAGTTCGCTATCGTGGTGGTAGTGGTGGTCGTAGTAATAGAAAGTGAATGGGCCGGATAAGGCGGCTATCGGCGCGGGCGCAGACACACCGTCTGCGCGCTATCGGGCCAGATAACGAGCCACGTGCGACGCGACGCTGCCACCGCGCCGCCGCCGCCGCCGCTACACCCGAACCACGCAGCCTCCGCTGGTTCTATGCAGCCTAGCTTTGGTGGGTTGACCATATCGTCTGTGAAATAGGTCCTATCTGAAAAAAAAGGCTCATCAGTGCTTTTCTTTAACAAAATATCCTATCAGGTGATTCCGGTCACCTGATCGGATATTTTATTACAGAAAAAGCAAAAAGCATTTTTTTTAGATAGGACCCATTGCCAGTTCACAGACGATAATGGTAAAAAAAAGGACATACTAGCTGCTCCCCGCAGGACACAATGGAGGACGGTCGCACTGTCAAACCCAGTTGGGCAAAGATCTACGGGAGCTGTTGCTGCCTGACTGCCTCCGGACCATCTAACCACCAAATTTTACCGCACCTGTGATCAGTTGAGACTAAAAAAAATCCCATTTGATCACTAGAGGTCAATTGGGAGCAACTTGTTCCTGATTCATCACCAGTGATGAAATGGGATTTTTTTGTCTAAACTGACTACCGGTGGTCTTATCTGACCACCAAATCTCACCACCAGTGATCAGTTGAGACAGAACAAATCCTAACTGACTACTGGAGGCACAGATCACCTGTATGTAGCAAGACTGGAGGTCAATTGGGAGCAATTGTCGGAGACCAAGATCCACTTCGGGGTCATGCACCATCGATGCACCATCAAGAGTAAGAGTAAGTAAGTAAGTAAGCAAGCTGCTCCAAGCGGTTTTGAAGTCAAAGTCAAAGTCAATAGATTTTTATTCATATAGATCAAATAAAATGATTGCTTATGAATCGTCCTTCATTTTTTTACCTACCACCTGTTATGGACATCTTTTGTTATGTTATGTTATGGACACTGCATGGTACCCGTTCCCGTGGGAATATGAAGATCAAATATAGCCTATGTCACTCAGGAACAATGTAGCTTTCTATTGGGAAAAGAATTTTCGAAATTAGCTCAATAGTTCCAGAGATTACCTCTTACATCTAAATATACAAAAGTATCCTTTCAGATGCATTAGATATTTCCAAACGAAGTAAGTAGGTATATTGTTTAATTCACATCGTTCAACTGCCTTTTGTTTGTCTGAAAATAATGTCATTAAAGACTTCCTAATGATCTTTCAGTTTAGGTAGTTCAAAAGCTATTCATAAAGGATTATCTCTTTTGTTTTTATAGGTATTGTAATATTTTTCACATGAGAATATACTTAATAAATGATTTTATTTTTGTATTTCGTGAATGTATTAATCTTATGTATTTTAAATAATACAACAAGGGTAATTAAGTTAAAGTAATAAATATAAAACTTCCGTTTCTTTTAACACCAAAGAGATGAAGTCTACTTATTGATACTTAACGTAACATCTGGTCTCAAAACAAACAATAAATTATGTCAAATAATAATTATCAGCATACAGAATTATGAGGTCCTAAGCAAACATATAAAAAAAGTTGTCGTAACTTTTTGTGTCCGTCTAACGTTTCAGAATGCAATAAATTTGATGATCGTTCGGAGAGCCGTCAGCGCGAGATAGATTTAACATTGTTTCCGTGAATTGCGACGCGTAAACCTGTCGGCGCGCGCGCTTTCTAGGGACCAATAAACCGCCTCAGTGGTCTAGTTGTTCACATCACCGGCTACAGACCCAGAGGTCCCGGGTTCGATTTCCAGTACATATTTTGGGCAACAACTTTGGGCTCTGCAACTGTACTCCGGTAGAGTTTAGCGTTGTATTTTTTTTTTTTAATTTAAAGTGTTATCTTTCCTTTTTTTATCCTAAATATTTAGCTAGCTGATGACTAAACACTGATCTGTTTTTTTTTCTTTCATTTATTTTGCATGTGGTGTACACCTATAAGTTATTGTGCAATTAGAATAATTACTTCTTTTAAGCTACTTTTTTATTATGTTGTATGATTGTTACAATAAAATTGTTGGTGTATCAATAAAATAAAATAAAATAAAAATAAAATATTGCATTCAGTTTGGTTGGTGGTAGGACTTGTTCTTAGTCCGCCTGGCTAGCTGCTAGCATCAAATCTAAGTCTGACGCCATAACAATAATTTTTTCAGCAGTATTGTGTTCCGGCAGTTAGAAAGAAGATAGGTAGTCCAATGATGGTTAGTTTGTAGTCTGTGATAAGATGGTGGTAAATGTTTACTTTGTATGAATGTGAGCCTCTTTAGAGTGGATGGTTATTTCAAACCACCGAGATGAAAAAGTAAATTAAACAAAAGGCTTACGGCCGTAGGGTTTTGACGTATTCTTTGATAGACCGGCCTCGTGCCAGGTAGGTACTCGGAGATCATTAAGTATTGTTATAAAGTGATTCAGTAAATAGATTCGAAAATTCAACGTTATATTTTATTGAAGTAAATGATAGTAGTCAAACCATACAGTAGCTAGTTTCTCAGTGTTTGAGGATTGCGGCAATCGTGCGCTTCCACCTTCACCCTTATCACCACTTAACATCAGGTGTGATGAACAGTTTTTCTTTCAGGCAAAATTCTCCAGGGGGTGGAGTAAAAAAATTTAACAAAGTAATATCTATTGGTATTAATTAAAAATAAAACCGCCTTCAAAAAAACCACATCAAAAAAGTAAGAAATAATTCCTCACCAAATAAATAACGTAAGTACCTACTTTGAAGTCGGGCGTGAAACATGTACATTTTTTTGTTGTTTTTGTTAAAACCCGCCCGACTTCAAAGTACTTACGTTATTTATTTGGTGAGGAATTATTTCTTACTTTTTTGATGTGGTTTTTTTGAAGGCGGTTTTATTTTTTTATAAAAATAATTTTTATTTCACTCTTTTTAGTGCATCGTGCAGGCAATTTACGTGTTTTCTGGTAAATAGGTATGTGATCAAACTCAAAACCTCCTTTTTCGAAGTCGGTTAAAATACCTTGAGGTATCCCCTTTTTAACAAAACAAGAATCATCTAAATCGGTTTATAAACAAAGGAGTTATGCCTAAAGATACGTATTAAATTCACATAAAGTGGTAACGAAAACGACAGTATTTTCAAGATTTCCTGAAAACTACTGAACCGATTTCAAAATTTCAAAAAATGGGACCAACTTGAAAACCAACCTGATGTAATAATGTTTGAACCATTTCAATCGGTTCAGCCGTCTTCGAGTAATCGGTGGACATACACAAAAAAAAACAAAGAAAAAACATACATACCGACGAATAGAGAACCTCCTCCTTTTTGATTTAGAAGTCGGTTAAAAATTAATTCCAATGGCAACCTATTGCTATTCAGTACCAAGTGCCCTGGGGGGCAGTAAGGCTACTCGTACCTAGTTCCTGAAAGAAACATTGGTGATAAAGGCTAAGTACTACACCGTTGTGGATTGAAAAACACAACGGTGTAGTAGTAGACAGCTTGAGCATTCGCGTCCCGGGCGCTGGTGTTGTGACAGCTCGACCCGCGGCGCCCCACAGCGCGCCTCCACCCACAAATAAACAAATGGTACACAACAGGCCACACCACAGGCGGCCGCCCCCGCCCAGCCGATTCATTCAGTTGTCATCTCGTGTTTGTTTTTGCAAATCCTTTGCATTCGAGATGATTGACCAAACAAACAGTTCGAGTTACCAACATGTTAGCAAAAAACTATAATGTCATTTGTAGTTACAAATCTATGGAAGGTCGAGTATTAGGTTCTCACACGGGACGTAGGCTTGTGATTCTTTTGTTTTGGGCTTTGTGTGGATTAGTGCGTTCCCAGCAGCTGGACAATGGAGGTCGCTTGTGCGCTAATGAGCTGTTCGCGGAAGGAACCAACACACATATTGTGCGGTACCAAAATACGAGGTCTCAACGATCCAGTGGTAGCGGTCACGCATTAAAGAAAATAATACACGACTGAACAATTAGTGCACGATACAAAAAGAAAGAAAACCTATCTGAAAAATAAAAAGACCGACAGTTATGTCTAAGCGCACGTAGTATATTTCTCTCTTTAACACTTTTGTCTATCGGCTAAAACACTGACTCGGATGGTATATTTAACGGTTGCATTATTCGGTTATTGGTAGACTACCTCAATGTGCTGCCGACAACATTAAAATTAGTATTTTCTCACAAATCCGGTGCACAAAAGTTTCGGTCAACTTCATCATTGATTTTTTGCAGTAATTTTCTCGACATACAATAATGACATTATATTCGTAAAAGGAAAGAAGAACACTATTCACATCAGAGACACAAAATGTCATTTGTTTTATTAAAATTTATAATTTTTTTGGACATATTTATAATTTCTTGCAATATTCTAAACAGGTTCCTACATTGACATTCATTTTAAATGATTTTGTTTTAAATATAATTATGTCAAATTTTTATATATTTCTTTTTTTAGGCAATATTATCACAGGGTAAAAAAAATACTATAATAGGAAGGAAGTTAATTAGAAGTATTTTTAAAAATCAAACGTTCAATTTTGAGATTCGAGACTCTTTAGATACGGCACTTCATAATATCGTTCTTCACGTCATTAGTCGTATAACAACTGTAACTATAGACAATATTGCGTTTTTCTAGTGTCTTTATATGGTAAACTAGTTTTCCGCCCGCGGCTTCGCCCGCGTGTACTACACGACGTTATCCCGCGGGAATGTCATATTTTTTCGGGATAATAAGTAGCCTATGTTCCTCTCCAGGCTACAAAGTATCTGTGTCCCAAATTTCAGCCAAATCCGTTAAGCCGTTTTGCCGTGATTGAGTAACAAACATCCAAACATCCAAACATCTAAACATCTAAACTTTCACATTTATAATATTACTAGCCTTCCGCCCGCGGCTTCGCCCGCGTGTACTACACGACGTTATCCCGCGGGAAGGTGATATTTTTCAGGAATAAAAAGTAGCCTATGTCCTTTCTCAGGCTCTAGACTATCTCTGTACCAAAATTCATTCAAATCGGTTCAGTAGTTTAGGTGTGATTGTGTAACACACAGACAGACAGAGACGCATTTATAATATACTAGCGGCCGCCCGCGGTTTCACCCGCGTGGTTCCCGTTCCCGTGGGAATATCGGGATAAAAAGTACATATAAACCTTCCTCTTGAATCATTCTATCTATTAAAAAAAACGCATCAAAATCCGTTGCGTAGTTTCAAAGATTTAAGCATACAAAGGGACATAGGGACAGAGAAAGCGACTTTGTTTTATACTATGTAGTGATGAAGTAAGGATATTATACTAGCTTTCCGCCCGCGGCTTCGCCCGCGTGAACTACATGACGTTATCCCGCGGGAATGTGATTTTTTCCGGGATAAAAAGTAGCCTATGTTCCTCTCCAGGCTACAAAGTATCTCTGTTCCAAATTTCAGCCAAATCCGTTCAGCCGTTATGGCGTGATTGAGTAACAAACATCCAAACATCTAAACTTTCGCATTTATAATATTAGTAGGAAGTAGGATATTCAAATTCCGCGACTGTAGGTACATGTAAAAGAAACGGGATCAAGTCCAAATGTTATAAAAGGTTTTTTCCGAAGTTGAATAGAGACAACCCCTAGGTCGGTCGCAAAAAACCTTGTAATTCCATCAGCAACAATCAATAGGTTTTCTTACAGTTTAGTCATTTTCTTGGACCAAATCATGTCGACCCACATGCCAATTGATGTGTTATCTAGGGCTACCGTGACTAACCCGGAGGGAATGCCCCCCCCCCCCCCCCCCCCCCGCACACAATGCACCCTTTGTCTGCTAATTACACAAAAAAAGCGCACTCAAAAAGGTCAGCTAAGCCACCAAATAGATCACGCATTCCCACAGAAACAGGTAAAAAATGTGACCGCATAATTCGGGAATTCACTAACAATGTATTGTGCTTTGGGCAAATTTCTAAAAAGCGGACTATGAAACGCGGTGCCTTGTGATTCACTTGAAAGTAAATATTCTTGCAAGTTAATTGTTCATTTAAAGCCTATGTAGAGTTCATTTAAACATAAACAATCACACGGGAAAGAACTTGTTGGGTTGTTTCGGTGGTCCTTTTACTTCATGTAGTATGAAAGAGCTGGGATATGTGAAAAGAGGCAAACATGTAGGTATAAGTCCGTTCGGTTAGATAGTGTTGGTACACCCGCACGGCATTGTGGCAGAGCGACACTATCTAAGCGAATGGACTTTATGTAAGCACGGAATAAGTAATGCAGTAGTATTGCAAGATCGAATCTATATCAATAAAGAAATCGCAGATAGGAACATTAGAGTTCGCTTGACTTTACTGAGAGATTTCAACGCTTTTTGTAAAGAAATAAGCAGCTCCAGCGAGAGTTGGTAAGTTTTTTATAGGATGATTTTGGTGAGATAAAATTTACTGACACAATACCCGTTAACAGAATAATAATTGAAAGTAGAGAACAGACACATTGACGGAAAAAATGGTAAGTAGGTTGCTTTGCTTTGACGAAGTTGGAAGAATGATCGTAATAAACGAAAAATACCAAGTCTAAGGGGCGGGACTATCATGAGAGCAGATGAAAGAAAAGATATGCGTGAGGAACATGAGACTACAGAAAAAGTATATACCTATATTGAACAATTGCAATTTTTTCGAAACATGTTTTCCTTTTTGAATATGAAATAATTTGGTATTTTGTAACGAAAATTATACTACATTGTTATGAAAAAAATATAATTAATCGACTCTTTTGAGCGATCTGTGTTGTAAAAAATACAGCCTGATTTGCTAAGAAATTATCGTCCTCAAGACATAAATTTGATCAGACAATAAGTGACATCATCATCATATCCGCAATAAAATAAATAAGTTTAAACAGATACTAGTTGTAAAAACATCTCCTGACATTCTAATTTTGTGTTTTACATTTTACAATAACTCCTCTAACTGCTACGTGCGTGGTGCCTATTGCGCGCGCGCATTAAGGGCCGTTACTCACCTCGCGTGCCGGAACTAGACTCACTTTCCACTCAGCCCTCCTTGCATGCACTAGCCAGGAACAATGTTATCGCTCCCATTCGGCCGGTCGGATGTGTTCTTGCGCAACCAGTACCTGCGCCTGCGCCGTGACACACGCCAGCTGATTCATGGGCCCGAGCGGCGCCGCGCCGTGGGCCCGAGGGAGCTTACTGTCCCGAAAGCTTCCAGGCTATCACGGAAGGCAAGTGATTATGTTTACATTCAAATGGTAATCTTATCAAAGGCGTTTCGACAACTTAAGTTTTTTTAATAATACGACAACTGTGCAGAAATGTAAACTGAGCTGTTACTAATTCTTTAGAGATGTATATACCTAAGTTATGAGTTATAGGAAAACTTTTTTTCGCGATAGTCCGACGAGATGGTTATTGTCCTACTTATTAATATACTTATTTATTATTATAAATGTGAGAGTTTAGATGTTTGTTACTCAATCACGCCAAAATGGCTGCACGGATTTGGCGGAAATTTGGGACACAAATACTTTGTAGCCTGGAGAGGAACATAGATTACTTTTTATCCCGGAAAAATATCACATTCCTGCGGGATAACGTCGTTAATCCACGCGGGCGAAGCCGCTGGCGGAAAGGTAGTTAAATAAATATTGGACACTATCACATACATTGTTCCAATACCAAAGTATAATTCCTTAAGCTCTAGAATTATGAAAATTGGAAACGACGGGTATTACCACATACGCCCAGACCCGAGAAAATATTGAAAAGGTCGTTTTGAATATTTACCCGACCGAGGATCAAACCCGGAGCCTCTAGAGATAGCGGCACCTTGAAAACCGGCGCGTACACCACTCGGCCACGGAGGTCGTACTATTGGATGGATATTACTTGGGTTGCATGGCTGGTGGCTTTTCTATTATGTGAATGCATAAAATTAAATTAATTTTACTTTTTTGCATTCACAATGCAATTTAAATTAATATTGAAAATGAAGTATTATGAATAATCGACCAGTCTCAGTCTCACAACTAGCTCGACGACGAACGACTCCCTAGCTCAGTGGTTAGAGCATCTGTCCGGAAAGTGAAAGGCCGTAGGCTTGAGTCCCATCGGAGCTAGTTGTGAGACGGGTAATTTTTATCTAATACTTAATTTTCAGTATATTCAATGCATAAAATTAATAACAAATCATAACATAAGTTATGATTTTTTTCAATATTTAAATAGCTACTTACATAAAATGCCATACACCTACATTTTTATTAGTGAAAGTCATGTTTAACCAAGAAACATTTTAAGATTCCCTATAGATGGAATACCAACTAAATGCAAGTGGTTGTTATAAGGACAAAAATGTAGAGACTTTTGTTTGTTACCCTGACCTCTAAACTAGGGGTAATTTATTAACATGTGACTACATTCTCCGTCCCGATAATGATAAAATAAGTAACATAAAAGTTTTAACGACATTATCAGTGAGTTGAGAAAAAAATTGACAGCCCAATGGCAGCCGAGCTTGGAACGTATACAAAAACGTGGCGCTCCGCAAGCGTGACCAAACTGAAAAATCTCTGCATTACGCTTTATTTAAAGCGAAAAATCGATGCATAACTTTATCATCACGTACTTTTTATATAAATTGTTCATTAAATTATTTAAAAATTATAAAGACATGTAACTGTGCGCAGCGGGTAAGTGTGTGCAACTTCTTGATTTATAAATGGGAGGGGAAAATTCCTGATATGTGTAGGCAAATTAAAGATATTTTGTGGAGATTATTAGGTTAGTTATTTTAATTTTTAGTTTTTTGGATTCACAATGCAATTTTTATTACAGAAAAAATTATTTTTATAAAAAAATAAAACCGCCTTCAAAATGGAAAATGAAGTATTTAGAAAAAATCGACCCGTCTCACAACCCATCGGAGCTAGTTGTGAGACGGGTCGATTTTTTCTAAATACTTCATTTTCCATTTTTCTGTAATAAAAATTGCATTGTGAATGCAAAAAACTAAAAATTAAAATAACTTGCAATAGTAATTTCATCTTTAGCGATTGCCAAATACCTGGAAAGGTATTTCTTTCGCGTGTGAGGGTAGTAATATCTCCACATTGATGAAATTAACGCTGACTATACAGCGAGTAAGAAGTATTGGATAAATTCGACGCTTCTCATAACGACTCCGTAGCTCAGTGGTTAGAGCAGTCGCCCGGAAAGCGAAAGGTCGTGGGTTCGCGTCCCATCGGAGCTAGTTGTGAGACGGGTCGATTTTTTCTAAATACTTCATTTTCCATTTTTCTATTATTAGGTTATGCAAGAAAAACTCAAAATATGGTATCTTTCATTTACTCAAAAAAGAAAATATTAAGAATCCGGTGCTAAAAGTATAATTACCTATAATTTGCTGTCACGGCAAAGATTGTTATAAGTAAATGTTTTTTTTTCTGTTGGTAATGTATTTGAGATTTTTATTTAGCACTAGCTTCCGCCCGCGACTTCGTCCGCGTGGACATTCGAGAAAATCCTTAGGGGACCAATAACCAGGATAAAGAGTATTCTATTTACTGCACTAAGCCATTTTTACGTGATTAGGTGCCTCACCAAGCGCGCTGCCTCGCGCGAGGCAGAACGTTTGCCACGTGCGGCGGGCCTCGCACGAGGCTGCTCGCTTGGTGAGGACCCACCTAATCACGTAAAAACGGCTGATCGGATTTTGTTGAAATTAAAACATAGAATACTTTTTATCCTGGTTATTGGTCCCCTAAGGATTTTCTGGAATGTCCACGCGGACGAAGTCGCGGGCGGAAGCTAGTAAATAATTTAGTGTCTGCTTCACAATCAAAAAGTTAGTTCTGAGTAGCTTAGGTACCAACAACTTGTTAGGTACCAAGAGCTTTTAGGTACTTAAGATGATTTAGGTTTATTTAGGTACCCTATTTACCCCCTGGGTTTGATTTTCGGAAAGTTACGAAGTGGATTGCCTTTTATTTAAATTTTTATTTTTTTGCATTCACAATGCAATTTTTATTATAAGATTTTAAACTTTCGCGTTCCATTATAATTATAAACAAGAGTAACGGGACTCATGAAGTATTTAGAAAAAATCCGTAGCTCAGTGGTTAGAGCAGTCGCCCGGAAAGCGAAAGGTCGTGGGTTCGAGTCCCATCGGAGCTGGTTGTGAGACGGGTGGATTGCCTTTTTTTTAGAAATACGCCTACAAAGTTTCAAATTGAAATGCCAATTTTGCCCTCTGATTTTTCATTCAAAATTTCACCCCTATTTCAACTTTTTAGAGGTTGAATCATGTTCAGCGTGTTAAACATCAAAATAAATGCCATTTTTGCAATCGTCATCCCATAAAACCTCAATAACGACATCCATATCGATTTTTAGGTTTAGTTATCTCATTTAACTTTTAAGGTGTTGATTTTCGAAAAAATATAAAGTATGTGTTTTTGCTTATTTTGTTTTACTTTCCAACCATAGACCTAAAAAATAAATTTTCATCCCATCGATTCGAAAAGCGATGATTGTTTATCTAATAACAGGGTCCAAAACTATTCATTTTTTACCTGTTATGACAAGAGGGTATAAATGAGATTTGAATTTTGAACAGCTTCATAACAGGGTCCAAAACAATGAGATTTGAATTTAGAACATTATTAAAGAAGCATTGGTTGGAGTGTAGCAAAGTACTTAAAAAAAATTCAACTGATTTTGGATGGGGCCGGGACTTTTTTCGGGACCGAGAAATTTTCAAAAACGGAATTTTATAAAATTGAGAATATCTCGTAAACGGTGAGTCTTAGCTAAAATCTAACAAAATTTTCAACTACGGCGCCCCCGGAGATACTTATAAGAAATCTGATGAACGTATATATTTTTTTTTATTTTATTTTTTTTTATTTTAAAACTCATTTTTTTTTCTTGCCCGACTAGCGCTATGATGTATCCGAACGACAAAGAAAGGTACTATGCGATTACTATAAGAATAGGACTGTCAAACGGCATTTTTGATCTTTGTTCCTTTTCTTGCACATCCTACACCCTGAAGTGGAAGCGAAACGCAAACAAATATGGCCGTTTTGACAGTCCTATTCTTATAATAATCGCATAGTAGGTAGTTTGAGTTGTCTTTACTGCTTTTCTTATAGAGGGGGATGAAAAGCAGAGTGTATTACTCGGCCGCAAAATTATTTTCACCTCGGGTGGCGTATATTGAATCCCTCGCTGCGCTCAGGATTCTACTTTAGAATCCCTCGCTGCGCTCGAGATTCTACTCTAGAATCCTTCACTGCGCTCTGGATTCAAAATAGCGCCCTCGCCGTAAATATATTATTTTGCTCCCTTGTAATACAATCTACTATTAATGAAGGACTTTCCAGATACAGCATTTATTCCCCCTTTTCACCCCTTCGGGGGTGGAACCGTGAAAAACGCTGACACAAGTAAATATTATTTTCAATTGTCAGCCTAAATACAAAATTAGAAGATCCTTACTTCAAAGCTGACGGACTTTCATACAAACATTCATCCCCTATTTTACCGCCTTAGGGGTGGAATTTCCAAAAATAATTTCTTAGTGGATAACTACACTGTATAACATAAACACACAAAATATAACTAGCACATAGATATCTGCAAAACCTCAAGTCTCTAGGTTCAGCGGTTTGGGCTCTGCGTTGATATCTCAGTCAGTCAGTCAGGACTTTGAATTTTATATATATAAGTAGATAACATTTGAAACTATGTTATGTCTCAATATAGTATTATTAAAATTAGTCTGCATTCCACAAACTTCCTATAGTTGCGCACTTACTAACTTACCCGCAGTATGGGGTAAGTGTGCATATTTTGAGTTGTTTGCATTAACTTTCCGAAGTGTTAAGGTTTTAATGGGTTAGTATTTTTTGATTTAATTATAACCTTAATAAATACTCTATCAGATACATAAGTTTTTATTTTCCTTTCATGCTTATCATTTAATTTGAACACTAGTTTGAAGAAAAAGTGCGCACACTTGCCCCACATGAGTCTACGTTTCTAATGATTAGTAACAATTAACTTTGTGTTTTTTCATTTGTTTATATTTTAGTAGTAGGTTCATTTTCGTCAATTGTTTTTATGCTTGAAATGTTATTTAAATGTTTTGGTAGGTTTCAATTTTTGTTTTTCCTATTCTGCTCTAATACAAGCTGCCTGCTCTTATAAGCGGGTATAGTACCTAGGTATAGTAGCCTACCTATAAAACTTTCAAAGATTTTTTAAGAAGATTCCATTGAAATAAAACATCTTTTACGGATTTAAATTATTATGAACGCTGTTTTTAGAAGCCACAATGACCCAAGAAGTTTTTACGTCGCCGCAATCATCTATAAATTTTTCTAGTCATTTCAGCTTTGTATAGTCAGTAAAAAGGCAGGAGGCAGTATCATGCGAGAAAATAAACTACTGGTTATAAACATGTAAGTATGGAAAATAAAGCAAATGGGGAAAAACGCGAATGGGAATAGTCGCGAACGGGAAGAAAAATATCGGGGAAATAAAATATTGGGTAATTCACCTATACAGTCGTAGTTGGACTAGGAGTGGCTCGGTGTCAGTGGCGCCATCTAGCGGCGGCGGGCGGCACTATGCGGCGCGCCGCGTCTCCGCGCGTTTTTTGTGTAAAAGAAAACTGGTGAAAACACCACTTCAACACAAAATAATTGTTCAGGAGAACTTAAAAAACTTGTTATGATGGTAAAGCCAACTCTACATGGTACGGTTCGTTTACTAGCGCAGAAAAAAATCAAAAGGTTTTTGTCTGATTGCATTGATATTTTCAAACACTAAGATGACGATAATACTTATGTTCTTTACCATTTGCCTTGACTTTAGGCAAACTTTTTTTCATCTGGAATGAAATAATAATTTTAAAATTAAGAAAATAAATCATTAAACTGCTTGTTATCTTTCCAATTGAATTGAATTTAATTTGTTGTAAATTAATTATAATTTATTAGTATGAATTTAATGTGTACCGGTGAAACGTTTGTTCTTGATCAAATATTTGTATTTGAAACATCTAAAACTCTACCATACCGACTACGAAGAGAATTTGTTTTTTTCATTTTATTACGTTTTTGGCAGTAATGTTATTTAATTTTTAATTTGTAATACTATGAAGTGTGGAGCACCTTTATAGCTACCAATGAAGATTACAAGTAGAGTGCACACTGGATAGTTTTCTATAAGTATTTTGGTTTGTTATGAAACTCTCATTGTGGAAAAAGTTATGTCACTAAATAAATCTGGACTCACTTCATGTTCACCGAACATCTCAAAGAACTCATGTTTTTTTTATTTCTACTTTTTTGCATTCACAATGCCATTTTTAGTATCGAAAATGAAGTACTTATTAGAAAAGAGTCGGAAGAGACAGTGGATTATTTCTAATACTTCAATTTTCAAATACTTATGTTTTATTATACAATCCCTTGCGCTTCACTTCTATCGATCAAGTAACATAAATAACAATGTAATAAAACTTTGTAGGCTAACGGCGAGCACGAAGCAGGGAGGGGAGAGGGGGGGGCAGAAGGACGTTTAAATAAATAGAGATATAAATATTTTTCAACCGCGGACAGAGGTCGGCGGTTCACGCGTTATCAGCCAGCCGCCTCTCCGCCCGTCGCCCCTCCCCGCCGTCGCCCAAGTAGATAGCAGGAGAAATTTATCGCCATACATCATCCATCGCATCTCCGCGCGGCGGCTGCGCCCGCGCCGACCGCGAGCCGACGCGCTTATGTAACTACGCGCCTCTTATCATGAGCGATACGCGTGATTATTTTTTTATCTAGCGCAAATCTAATGCACCGGTGCAGTGCATCGATAAGGTAACAAGTTTATTTATTCGCCGATGAACTGGATATTAGCACTAGTGGTAGTGTGTTTAATCGCCATTTGGGCAAAACATTTGTTGTATGTTTGTTCTGGGTCTAACTCGACTATTTCCATTTCTTTCTCATAGTCTTACCCATGCAAAATCACGTAAAAATATTGGACCACGACTAAAAAAAAGACCACTTCTCAGCCTCAAAAAGTATTGTGAGCACATTTAACGTCTCCTGGGTGCATACCATCAACTTTAAGACAGCGATTCAAAAATAGCGCGATGCAGAATAGGTTCCTAAAATGAATTGCTTTCTTTCGTACCATGACCTTCTAAAAACTGGATCGCAAATGAATTGCTAAATGTGAATGACCGAACGATTTGTGTCCTTATTTCTTCTACCCGTCTCTTTCACTCGATTCTGTCATGCCAGGAGAGTGAAAGGGACGGGTATAACCTGCAGGTAACATGTTAGCTTGGCCAAGTTATACGTCAAATAAGAGTTGATGACAGCTCAGCGGCTGTGAAATGTCATTGAATGATCACTGAATCGCTGTCATTGATATTAAGCTGTCGTGGTACGAATAAGCGAAGCAGATCAGTTTAGGTTCCTAAACAAAACCGCAATAAGAGTTGATGGTAGGCACCCTGGTAGTTCCTATAATAAATAAATAAATAAATAATTTTCTAACAATCACACCAATTATATAGATCGTAAGTAGTTTATCATTAGAAACTGTGTTACGGAAACTAGACAACGGATAAATATATACTTATATACTTTTTTTTGTTAATACATACCTAATATACATACATTACACCCAGACCAAGACAAATAGACATGTTCATGCACACAAATATTTGTCTTGTTCGGGAATCGAACCCGAGACCTCCGGCGCAGAAGGCGAGTATCCTACTACCCCTGCGCCAAATCGGTTGTCAAAATTTCGTAAAAATTTGGTCTCTTGAGATATTGATTACAAAAAAGCCGCTTCCCAGCTAGAAACATCATCGCTTGAATGAGCACCCGCCGAGCACTAACCAGACATATGTTGGACATGGTCACCATTACCGGCCGGCCACGCTGGTCCGGCACGTGCGCGCATGCGGGCCACGAGCCATAAGACTTGTCACTTAACAGGTCTCGCTTCTGTGATCACCTTACGGCTACTCAACCACATAGGAGGTGAAGGTTAAGCCTATGCAAGCTTAGGGGAAGATGTTGCCAAGTGACTTACAGAGTTGAAGTTTTATGGCACAGATTTGTACACGGTAATTTTTTTATCACCTCGGTTAGTTTTAGGGATTATTCTACTCATGATTTTTTTATCATCCCGAATAATTTTAGGGATTATTCCAGTCATGAAAACAAAAAAATTTTATTATGGGACCAAAACTGAAATCGCGAAAAAATAAATCCAGCTGTTCTATACATTTTGATCAAATATTTTTTCATTTTGTTTGTTTGGAAAAGCTGATTTTTTCGCGATTTCAGTGTAATAATAAAAGTTGTTTGTTTTCATGACTGGAATAATCCCTAAAATTATTCGGAGTGATATAGTAGATTTCATTACAAGTGCGGAAAGCCTGTCATTGCAAAGAGTTCCGACAAATGTCTACCCGAGCCGAGGCGCAGCCGAAGGTGAGGGTTGACAGTCGGAACAAGTTGCAATGACGGTTCCGCACGTGTACTGAACAACTATTTTTAATACAGTTGCGAAAAAATTAAGCAATTTAATAAAATAATAAAACACAATAAACTCAACTAACTAATCGTAAAAGAATATAAGCAGAGACTTTTTTTTTGTTTCGTTCACCCATTCTGGGTTGGCAAAGGAAACTATGATCATACAGCCAAGGCTTCAGTAGAATTTTTTTATTGATATGAAATGAAAATTAAATTAAATGAGATGAAATGAAATGAAACCTAACAAAAGCAATCCGAATCCTACAGGAGCGCCTTTCCTTATTTCTCTCTTTTACCACATCGTTTTCCATTAAAGCACTAATTCCACCATACTAAGTACCTACCACAATAAAAACCAGAAAAAACTAATTTAGATAATTAAGAAATAAGGTCCCTCATTTTCTTTTCATTTACTTGCGCAAACACCTTTAAGCAGATACTATGGTAAATAGTGCACGTCATACCATATTTAGTAATCTGTGGTCATACAGCCAATTTTATGTATTTTTTATATTCATAAATTTAATTTGGCCGATACTAATATTAATTTAATGTATAATTAAAATTACTTTTAAATCTGATATTGAAACAAGTTAGTAAGTAGCTTCTTTTTAGAAATATTTGCATGAAAAACTTCTATGATTTTTTTTTAGTAAAAACTTCGTGGTTGGTTTTTTTCTTTTTAATAGACAATATTTTGACAGTTGGGAAAGAAAACGCACGAGTTCGGGAAAGGTAAAGAAAAAGTTCGAGTGTGTAATAGCCCGCATCCCGAACGCTATACGTCCCTGCAATACGCCACTTTTTGAGCAACTGTATTAAAAAAAAAATTACGGTGTTTTTTCATCTAACATCTTGATGGTATTCGTTTTGAAGTACCTATCGATAAAATAAATCATTTCATATTGATAAAGAGAACGATAGATAATTTTATTAGGCAATTTTTAGACACGGATATTATAAAAGCCTAACCTTATTAATCCTTAGCATGCTACTTTTAAGCGGGTGTGTGGCGGAAGGGGCCATGGCCATGGCCAGTCCATCATACTAAAATCATCTAAAACGCTATGATTAGTATCGGAAATAACTGTCATTCTAGAGTTGTCTTTGATGATATTTTGTTTCTGTTTTGCTGAAAATAATTGCTCCTGTAAGGTATATCGGTCTAATCTAAGTGTCAATAAAGGAAGAAGATAAAAACATAAGCTCGTTCTGAAGTTTGAATCTCTAATTAAATATCGAAAATTAGAAGACAAAAATGAATATCATAAGCTTCAAAAGAGTCCAACCCCGCATCATTCAACGCTGCGATGAAATCGAACCGACCATCATCAGTTATCGGCATTTTCGTAGTATGAGTAATGCGTTTCGAGCGAACTATTTGCGTATTTACACATGGTATTTCCAAGTGCAACATTGCAAGTATTTTTATTGCGGGAGACATTGATATCGATTATCGATTGATGTGCCTTCGGATGTTGTTGAGCGTTCTAAACGCGAGTTCTTGGGAAACTGGGCTGCTGAGATGTTTAATATTGTCGTCGTGATCATGATTAACGTGTACCTAATTTGGCACTAATTTGTTTTTAGTTATTTTATTATATGTGTGGTTGTGTGTAAGTTTAGAATTAGTTGTTAGGTTGTATATGTTATTTTGAATTATCATTGTCTTTCCTATGTTTTTTGTGTATTTTTAATGTGATTTTTGTGTAATCAATGAGTTGCTAGGGTAATTTTTGATTAACCTCCACCGTCCTCTGTACTTTTCTGCCCCTGTCAGAAAAACAGCGCCTCTGTGTGTTTCTGCCCACCCGTGAATGGCACAGAGGCATTATTATGCTGAGACAGTGTATTTATTGGCCCCACACTTCACGAGATAAGTTTTGCGTTTTTTGTGTTATTAGTTGTGTCTTAATTTAGTTGTTTCCATTTAATTTTTGTATTATGTCTTTAGCTAACGTGTGTGTCAATAAATGTACTTTCTTTCTTTCTTTCTTTCTAATTTCTACTTGTGCAAATGTGCACGTTACGGTTTAGTAACCAGTGTTACACACGCTTAGTTCCCCCGTAAAATATTTTCGTTGCTGTTTTGTTTTTCAGTCTTGCAGGAAAAGAAGAAAAGTTTCAGCGCATGTTTGCCACATCGACTCAGCGTTAATTCTGTGTGCAATAATGTAGCAATAGGAGTGTCGCACGGCGAGCGCTCGGTGCATAACAAAACGTGCAGTGGTGCACGCGTGTCGCAATTCTAGCGTTGCGATCGATAATCGCGATCGACGTCACGTTCCGATACGCCGGAGTCGCGCCGCGTCGCGCCGCAGCACGTCCGAGCGGCAGAGCCTGCGCCCGCGCCGATAACCGTTGTGAAATGTGGTACTGGTGGTGGTGCTATGCTAGGCGGCGGGTGCGGGGTGCGGGGCGCGGGGCCCCGGGGTCAGCGCGGGCGCCGCTTATCGCGCGCCACCCCCCCGCTCCGCCCCCAGCGGACGCTCCGCAATAAAGCGTATTGTGATGATTCGCTGTACACAGTTTATGGCCGATTATTATTACCAGCACGATGCCGACGCGAACACCCCGAGAGCGACCCGGGCCGCTGTGACGCCTCGTGTCACCTTCAGCGAACTTATTTTTCTTTGTTCTTATCTCCAGTAAAAGTGATCATAATAAGTATTTCTTAGCTACTCAGTGTTTTGCTTGTCATTTAGTTTTATTTCGATTGCTGTTTTAACTAAAATTAGACCGTACGACGCTCGTGGTAGTAAAATCAACGGCTCTTTTGAGAGTTCCGGTGACCCTCATCCGCTCCGTCGCACACTGTACACCACACATGCGATAACAAGAATTCACTTTTAATTCTTCATTTGCTTTTGTTTTTTAATTTTGCGTTCACATTATTCTATCTTTTATCTTCTCAGATGATGGTCATTAATTAAATATATTGGATAAAAAATGGAAAATGAAGTATTTAGAAAAAAATCGACCCGTCTCAGAACCAGCTCCGATGGGACTCGAACTCATGACCTTTCGCTATCGGGGCGACTGCTCTAACCACTGAGCTAGGGCTCGTGGTTTTTTACTATCACAATTTTCCTATACTTACAAAAACGGCATTCTGAATGCATAAAAATAATTTAAAATCTCAATTTAATGGCTGTTTCATCATTCGACTGTTAAACATTTGTAAAAATGTTTCTTTCGGATGCGAGGGTTTCCTCACATTGATGAAACAACGCTGGCCTACAGCGTAACAAGTGTGTAGGCCTTTCGGTAGCTTAGTTGGTCAGAGTATCGGGCCGGATTCCCGGAGGCGCGGGTTCGAATCCCGCCTGAAAGCTACTTAAGGGCTCGTGGTTTTTTACTATCACATTTTTCATATAGTACTTACTTATCAGTTTTAATTTGTATCTAAAGAAAACCCATAGTAAAACCATCCAAAACTGGCAACGAGAGTAAGTACAATAATAATCAAATGAAAAAAAATAATGAATCAACCAATCGTTTTGGGAATACACACGTTAAACCCATGCATTTGGGATGGGCTTCCAAAAACAGGAGGGAGGAGTAGTGGAGCCGGTTGTTCAAGCGCCCCCAATGGACGATATGGAGCCGGAGCTGTTGGTCACGGTCATAGATAGCCTCTTCCCAGCTTACCCGCCCTTGGTTGCCCCCTGCGTTGCCCTCCAAAGCCCTCGGGAGCTAGGATCGGGCTTCACGCATGTGACGAAGACCAAAATGGTGGTCAACCGCCTGAAGCATAAGAAAATCGACCAAGTGCGAGTTGGACTCGTCCATGAAGGGTTTCGTCCATACCCACTAACGCACCGATTGCGTATACCTAGCCAAAATTCCACTATCATTTTTCGTCAGTAAAATATAACTTTGTTTTTCAGTTTTTGCATGAATAAAAAAAAACTTTTTACAATCACACCAATTATCTAAGCCCATGTAAATTTCATTGAGAAACTGTGTCATAGAAAACTTGATAACGGATAAATATATACTTAAATACTTTTGTTTGTAAATACATACTTAATATACATAGAAAACACCCAGACCAAGACAAATAGACATGTTCATGCACACAAATATTTGTCTTGTTCGGGAATCGAACCCGAGACCTCTGGCGCAGAAGGCAGGTATCCTACCCCTGCGCCAAATCAGTCGTCACATGAATGACAAAGTTACATTTGCGGTTTTTTGAAAATGTGTTATATCTCAAAAAGTTTTTACAATATCTCGTTCAAACCAATTCTTATTTTTATTTTTTAAATGGAAATGATGAATAAATGAAAGGTCCAACATCCAGAGACTTGTTTTATTGTGTTTTTCAAAAGGATAGGTAAAAGGAACCCGTAGGTATACTGGGTTTCTCTATATTATAACTATAATCACCACATAATTTCAACTAATATAGTTACTGGTAAGTAATGGAAGCACTGTTCATCACGATGGTTTTTGTAGGACTGAATCAAAAATGCTAAACAAGGAGCGTGGAACGAGAATTTTGAATTTGAAAGGACAGTTCCAGAATACTATCGATAGCCAGTAAATTAAAGTATGAAGTTTCCAGTCATCATGGAGGTTCTAACCATCCATGAGACTGGAACGAGACGGCATCGTTACAAGGTGAGGCCCATGGATACTCTTTATAAGGAAGATCCATGCTGCAGCAGTGGGGATATTACAATGGCTTATGATGATGATGCTGATCCAAATAACACTTTGGGTTATCATATCCGGCATATCGGTTTGGAGTTACTTATTCTTGCCGATAGAGAAGGAAGACGTGTGTAAAAGAGTAATACAGAAGTATTGAACATCTATTAAAAAAAAACCACATCAAAAAAGTAAGAAATAATTCCTCACCAAATAAATAACGTAAGTACTTTGAAGTCGGGCGTGAAACATGTACAATTTTTTGTTGTTTTTGTTAAAACCCGCCCGACTTCAAAGTACTTACGTTATTTATTTGGTGAGGAATTATTTCTTACTTTTTTGATGTGGTTTTTTAGAAGGCGGTTTTATTTGTTTATAAAAATAATTTTTATTTCACTCTTTTTAGTGCATCGTGCAGGCAATTTGCGTGTTTTCTGGTAAATAGGTATGTGATCAAACTCAAAACCTCCTTTTTCGAAGTCGGTTAAAATACCTTGAGGTATCCCCTTTTTAACAAAACAAGAATCATCTAAACCGGTTTATAAACAAAGGAGTTATGCCTAAAGATACGTATTAAATTCACATAAAGTGGTAACGAAAACGACAGTATTTTCAAGATTTCCTGAAAAATGGGACCAACTTGGAAACCAACCTGGGTGCTTACCATCAACTCTTATTACGGTTTTGTTTAGGAACCTAAACTGATCTGCTTCGCTTATTCGTACCACGACAGCTTAATATCAATGACAGCGATTCAGTGATCGATCAATGACATTTCACAGCCGCTAAGCTGTCAGAAACTCTTATTTGACTTATAACCCGGTCGATTTAACATGTCACCTGCAGGTTATACCCGTCCCTCTCACTCTCCGGGCATGACAGAATCGAGTGAAAGAGACGGGTAGAAGAAAAAGGACACAAATCGTTCGGTCATTAACATTTAGCAATTCATTTGCGATCCAGTTTTTAGAAGGTCAGAGTACGAAAGAAAGCGATTCATTTTAGGAACCTATTCTGAATCGCGCTATTTTTGAATCGCTGTCATAAAGTTGATGGTAGGCACCCTGATGTAATAACGTTTGAACCATTTCAATCGGTTCAGCCGTCTTCGAGTAATCGGTGGACATACAAAAAAAAAAAAACATACATACAGACGAATAGAGAACCTCCTCCTTTTTTAACCGACTTCTAAATCAAAAAGGAGGAGGTTCTCTATTCGTCTGTATGTATGTTTTTTTTCTTTTTTTTTTTTTTTTATGTATGTCTACCGATTACTCGAAGACGGCTGAACCGATTGAAATGGTTCAAACGTTATTACATCAGGCTGGTTTCCAAGTTGGTCCCATTTTTTGAAATTTCGAAATCGGTTCAGTAGTTTTCAGGAAATCTTGAAAATACTGTCGTTTTCGTTACCACTTTATGTGAATTTAATACGTATCTTTAGGCATAACTCCTTTGTTTATAAACCGATTTAGATGATTCTTGTTTTGTTGGAAAGGGGATACCTCAAGGTATTTTAACCGACTTCGAAAAAGGAGGTTTTGAGTTTGATCACATACCTATTTACCAGAAAACACGTAAATTGCCTGCACGATGCACTAAAAAGAGTGAAATAAAAATTATTTTTATAAAAAAATTAAACCGCCTTCTAAACAACCACATCAAAAAAGTAAGAAATCATTCCTGACCAAATAAATAACGTAAGTACTTTGAAGTCGGGCGGGTTTTAACAAAAACAACAAAACATTGTACATGTTTCACGCCCGACTTCAAAGTACTTACGTTATTTATTTGGTCAGGAATTATTTCTTACTTTTTTGATGTGGTTTTTTAGAAGGCGGTTTATTTTTTTTGATTTAGAAGTCGGTTAATAAGATACAATTGAATTGAACTGCGCATCCGAGCAAGACCGAGACTAATGACAATACGCAAAAAATACCTACTTACATTTTACTTTTTAAATTTAACGATGCAGTATAATATTATGAAGGTTTACATTTAATTTTTATTTTCCGAATTAGGAAGAAGTGAGAAAAACAGGCCTATGCCCAGCAGTGGGCGTCGTTCGGCTGACATGATGATGATGATGAGAAAAACAGCAGTGCACAGCACAATACTTAAAAATCTATTATTGACTGGCGTTGTGACAGTGTTGACACACTCCATTATAATAATACTCGTAGTAATGTTCTTAGCAATCAACTTAATTGATAATAAGCCATCAAACAAAATTAAATTGCTATTTGTTTTTAAGTGTCCCTTTTTGTTGGTCTTTGTTTTATCTGAGAAAAGACATCAACGAGCTTTGATCAATACTATATTGTAATGGTCTATCGACTGATCCAAGTAGAAGTTATACTCTCACGACATAGAAGTTAATGTTTTTTCTTGACGCACCGCAGACGAGTCATGGACGAGGCGTTCTAGGCCTCTCGTACCGCTCTGTTTAAGGAGTCTAGCATACATGTCGGTATGCGACAAACGCGATTCCCTTGACATAAAAAGAGCATGGACAAACTCTCCTAAAATATCTGAATTAAACATTTTCCTCATTTCTTTTATAATGCACCCTTCCAACATTCACACTTCTAGTTCAACAGCAAATAACCTTTAGGATTTTGTTAATGAAAGCCAGACCATAAATCTTTCTTTGAGTTACAGTCAAGTATCTACATGCTTGATAGTTTCGAGGCACACAGGAGCTCGGCAGCTCTATGCGTTTCTAAGAAACTAGCTTCCGCCCGCGACTTCGTCCGCGTGGACATTCGAGAAAATACCTAGGGGACGCGGGCGGAAGCTAGTTTACTTGTATAATTCAATAAGGACCTTTACCCCCTGGGTTTGATTTTAGGAAAATTACGAAATGGGTTGCCTATTTGTTTTAAGAAGTAAGCCTACAAAGTTTCAAGTTGAAATGTCTGTTTTACCCCCATGACAACCCCCTGATTTTTAGGTTTATTTATCCCATTTAACCTCTAAGGGGTTGATTTTCGAAAAAATACGTAATGTGTTTGCTTATTTGTTTTACTTTCCGAACATAAGTCTAAAAAATAAATTTAATGAAGGACTTTCCAGAAACAACATTTCATCCCCTTTTCACCTTCGGGGGTGGAATTGTCAAAAACCCTGACACAGGTAAATATTAATTTTCAATTGCCAGCCTAAATACAAAATTTGAAGATCCAAAACTTCAAAACTCACGGACTTTCATACACATATTCATCCCCTATTTTACCCCCTGGGTTTGATTTTCGGAAAATTACGAAATGGGTTGCCTATTTGTTTTAAGAAGTAAGCCTACAAAGTTTCAAGTTGAAATGTCTGTTTTACCCCCCGATTTTTCATTCAAAATCTCACCCCTATTTCAACCTTTTAGGGGTTTCAATTGTTAGCCTAAATACAATTTTTAAGATCCTAACTTCAAAACTGACGGACTTTCATACAAACATTCATCCTCTATTTCACCCCCTTAGGGGTGGAATTTCCAAAAATCCTTTCTTAGTGGATGCCTACACTGTATAACGTATCTATGTGCAAAATTTGAAGTCTCTAGGTTCAGCGGTTTGGGCTGTGCGTTGATATCTCAGTCAGTCAGTCAGTCAGTCAGGACTTTGAATTTTATATATATAGACTAGCTTTCCACCCGCGGCTTCGCCCGCGTGTACTACACGACATTATCCTGATGGAATGTAATATTTTCCGGGATAAACTATGTCATTCTCCAGCTCCCAATCTACTGCCGTACCAAAAATCACATTGATCCGTTACTCCGTTTTGGACGTGAAAGACGGACAAACAAATAATACCTACTTATTGATTTTCCCGTGGGAATATGATACTATCCTGTGGTAAAAAGTATAAGTAGCTTATTATAATTCTTGTCAGGGTCTCAAATTATTTACTTAAATACCAATTTGTGCCCCCAAATTAGCCCGCGCTTAAAGTGATTTTTCCATACAATGAGATTTCCCGCTGTAAAAAGTAAAATATATCCTTTCCAGGGCCTTAAACTGTCTCTATTCTAAATATCATCCTTCCCATGAACTCAAACTATCGCCTTAAATACCAATTCCATTCTACAGCTTTGCCCGAGCTAAAACTTATTTTACCATGGGAATGAGCCTTATTTCCGCGGTTACAATTTACCTATGTCCTTCCTAGCATCAGGACATGGGTGTCCCAGTGCTCCTATCAGTAGGAGTAATTAGAAGGAGCACCCGGAAGCACTGTCTCAAACTATCTCCATTCCAAATTTCATCAAAATTGGTTCAGCCAAACGGCACGTCAAAACACGTGAGCATATACAATTTCGCATTTATAATAATAGTGGGGATAGTAGAAATAGGAGTATGAATGGCCGGCCGCGACTACTTCCGCGAGTACTACATCGCAAAATTTTGTGTCAAAAAGTAGGTAGATAGGCATTCTCTAAGGTCTCATCAGTACCATCATCAATCTATTTTAAAGTCCCCACTGCTGGGGCACAGGCCTTCATATAGATGGATAAGCGGAATGGGCCATGACCTTCCACACGGGCCCATTGAAGTTATGGTGTACAAATCAATCCAAATGCAGCCAGTGGCATCGGCTTATCGCGTCTCTTCCGAAGCACGATATATATTTTTAACAGCAATCCCATGATAGACCATTGCAAAAGTCACATAACCTCATCGGTCGTAGGCCGAGCACGCTACGCGTGGTTTAGGCATAAGAAGGTAACGATACCTAGACAAACAGGAGCTACTATCGTATAATAATATTCAGACATTCTCCTACTCTTGAACTACCAAAATGCAAAAAATCAAGTCAATACTTTGCTAAAAAATGTGTAATACTGATTTTCTATCGGATACCGGCCAGAGTTCAATTATCCCGATCGATTTAGCCGTTTAGTTGTGATTGAGCCATAAACATCCAAACTCTGTGTCTTTAATACCTCCCCACCCACCCTATATAAACATTAGCCCCCCCTTTCTACCCTATTAGGGTTTTTTTTTATTTTGCCTACGCAGATCATTTTTAATCATAACCTAGTATCCTTTATACCAATTTCCATACTCCTAAGTCCAGAAATGAGGAAGTTTTCATATAAGCCTTAATCCTCCCTTTCTACCCTATTAAGGGGTTTTTTATAACTTCGCATACGCAGATCATTTTCAATCGTTACCAGTATCCAACATACCAATTTTCATACTTCTAAGTTTAGAAATAAGGAAGTTCCATATAAACTTTGTCTCCCCATTTTACCCTATTAAGGGGGAGTTTTTTTACTTTGCGTACTCAGATCATTTTTGGTCGTAACCAATATCCAACGTACCAATTTTCATGCTTCTAAATCCATAAATAAGGAATTTCCATATAACCTTAACCCCCCATTTTACCCCTTTAGGGGGGGAGTTTCCTAAAATCCGTTCTTAGCGGACGTCTCCTAGGCATAATCTACCTTCCTGCCAAATTACATCTTCGTTGGTCCAGTAGTTTTCGAGATTTCGTGATGAGTGAGTTATGTCCCCTCGATTTTATATATATAGATAATGTCTTGCTAAATAAAAGGACGATTGAGTAGGTACGTTTTTGGCAATTTAATACATTTTGAAAATAAAAAATAGATGTAAAGTAGATGTATAATGGACCGTCCAAATAAGGAATTCTCAAATAACACTGGCAAAGTGGAGGTATGTTCTTTTAGAAAGATCGACTGTTGAAATGCTCATAATCTAACTTATGTGAATTTTTTTTTTTATATTTGCACTTTAATAAGTGATCTAAATCAGAAATTATAATGAATAAGTAAGGTTAAGATATTTCCTTCTTATTCATAGTTCATGCAAATAAATACTTTCATACTTTTCTCACGAAGTTTTTACGAACAGGAATAGCTATGTAAGTTTTGAAAAACATCAAATAATGAATGTTGAACCAAACAATGCAAACAAAACAGTGCAGATGTGTGTGCCGGGTACAACCGAGCTGCGCGCTTATCGCCGGATACGCCCCCGCGGCGCTCTCTGCTCGCCCAGCTATAAGTTATAACGCATCTAGGTCTGACCACCATCATCCTCTACCACTATAGCTTCCTACACTTCATCTGTACTCACAAAGCGTCCGCTACTCCGAAAGTGAACTTTCCAACAACGTGAGAAATCTTCGCTCGGTGCGTGCACCGCACAACATTAGCGTTTTATAGTTCATAGCGCAGCTGAAAAGAGGTCAGCGGTGGCGGCTGCGGCGCGGGCGGCGGTCAACACTCGGTAACAATAACAAGGAAGCGGCGCGGAGGCTGCGACGCGCCGGCGGCCGGCGGCGCGCGCGCCTGCCTACTGCGCGCTCACGGCGCGAAGCGATTTCGCTTATCTAATCGCAGGATGATAAAGAGTTACAAGCTTCGCCGTATCGCTGAACCTCCGGCACCGGCTATGACTGCCGGCACCGGCGCTGGAGCCGGCCGGTAAAATCAGCTGGACTGCGCCTCCGCTCCTCATGAACTCCACCGCTACGGAGGGATATAAAAATGGTGTATGAACGTTACCGATAAGAACCTGCTCCGACTCAAAGGTCACAACTACCCGAGCCTCGCGCTCGATTATCGACCGTCCCCCTTTGACATAAAGCATCTCCTTGCTTGGCGGGCAAGGCGCGTAGGCCGTGTGGCGCGGTGGCCATCGCGTGCTCTCGCGCATGCCGTAAACCGGGCAGTAGTGGTCGCCCGTTAAATAAAACCTAGTCACTCCTAATAAACCTAGACTCGAGTTACAAACAAAGACTCGTGTTTCATATTTACGGCTGAGAATATTGCTTCGAGTAAGTATGTGGCTTTAGTAGAGTAAACGTGAGTACGAAACGATTCGGGTCCAATACAAAAAAAGTTGAGTTCACCGAAAATCGTGAAATGAAAATAAGTACACTTCATTACAACTAAATCATCGCACTCTCTTGTTACGACGCTGGACATGATTCAATCGACCCTACGTGATGATGCCGTCAACATCAACGCGGAAGTGGCTCTGCGGCGCATGATGTATTTATTCAAAATATAATTCAATCAATATGATTTGTAACAATAGTACCTATATCTTTGATAACTAATTAGTTTGGCACATTTTTACTAAAATGTATACAAGAACTAATTAATAACTAATCAACAACAAAAAATGTAGAGTCTCCCAAATGGAAGTCTTTTTTTCTGGTACAAAATGTATCTTATAAAATTGTTAAAAGTCTTAATACAATGACGAGATTCTCTGAATGGGTTTTGTACCAGATAAATTATATACCTACATTGTATTAAGATATTGATAATGTTTTGTTTTATTAAATATTTGATTTAAATGTCATCCTTAACACGTTTTTCGAACGATAGCGGTTATTTCACTATAAAATTACTTTTTTAACTGATCAGTTACGTTAATTGGCGCTAAAATCTGAGTCATCTTTATTATTAATAAGTAATCATGGAAATATTCGAAACATATTATTACTGAGAAAGTTTTCAGTTTATAAGCAGTAATGATTGTGGGGTGATTGTGAGCATAAGTTAATTATGTAGTAGTTCCTTATCTTATGTAAATAAACATAATTATCTGGAGTCTTCAAACACTGTCGCTGAGGAGGGAACGATGCCGCTTGTATGCAGAATTTATTTGTTGGTAAAGATATCGTTAAATATCTATTACAATATTTAACGATAACACCCTATTTCTGTAATGTCCCAAGTCAAGTGTTTTCCGTAAAGTAATATTATTATTTGTCCAATAAAAAAATCTTTCTATTAACGAATTGTATATGTTGGTTATGATTTTCAAGCATATTGGAAATACCTATGTATAAAGCGCAGCGCTCCAATATTCTTAAAATGTATGTAAAATTAGTTTTCAATTCATTTAAATGCGAGAAAATTAGTGCGCATATCATAAAGATAGAGTGATTATAAAAGATATCAAGTGACGAGCAGAGATCGGAATATGTAGAGCTGTTTGTAGGTACTGTAGAGTATGTAGACTATGCACAGCCGGTAGATGAAATTGTAGGCTGTGGGCAGTTAGCTTTTTAAAAAGGAATAGAAACTGCTTTGTAATTATATTCTCAAATCAATCTTTAAAAATATTAGTTTAAAAATGAAAGATGGATTTGACGCAGTCTATACTTAGCCGTGATAAAAATAGAAGTTCAATAGAATATGATTTAATTATCATACTAGAAAATGTATATAGTAGTATAGAAGAAAAAGAAATACGAGCCCAGTATCCTGAAGATATAGTTTTATTAAACTACCTGTGAAGTAAGATAGGGACAAAAGTCCCTACAGTACCTACCTGTTTTTATTAATATGGACATTCCTCAATTATTATTTTTTAAATATACCCGGAGTTCTGTGATTTCTAATTAAAGCTAGAATACCTCTCCATAGTCGTAAAAATCATCGCGGAGATGCATATAATTTCCCATCTATGAAACAGCAGCATCAGCGAAGCCAACAACGAATAGTGGGGTCACAGTCACAGAATAGTGGGGACAAGGGGCCGCCCAATAGAATATTTAGAATTTTGTAGAATGTCCATATTAACATACTAGCGGCCGCCCACGGTTTCACCCGCGTGGTACCCGTTCCCGTGAGAATATCGGGATAAAATATAGCCTATGTCACTCGGGAAGACTGTAGCTTTCTAACGGTGAAAGAATTTTCTAAATCGGTCCAGTACTTTTTGAGTTTATTCGTCGTGGTACCCGTTCCCGTGGGAATATTGGGATAAAATGTAACCTATGTCACTCGGGAAGACTGTAGCTTACTAACGGTGAAAGAATTTTCTCAATCGGCCCAGTACTTTTTGAGTTTATTTGTTACATACAAAAATACAAATCTTTCCTCTTTATAATATTATATATAGTATAGATTAAGATTAAGAACGATTTTATGAAAAATTAAAATAAAATATAAAATTATGTTTGCGGTTTGTGAACTTGGAGTAAACCGGGGTTGATTCGAGAGGGTGACTTTGTTAGCAACGCTTCTTTGATTAAATTATTATTTTTGCGTTTTTTTTTCAATAGCCTAAATAAATCTTCAGATAGTAGGTAGGTATGCCCATTTATTACTTAAGTATACTACATTAAAAAGTATCAAAATACCCCAATTTTTCCTTAAGTAACCCCAGTCTACCGTACCTATTCCGATCTCTGGTGATGAGGCTATTGCTGAATTCATGATGCTTATTCAATTAATGTGGATTTTTGTGAAAATTACATCATTATAATTCATTAAACTAAAAATGTAATGAAATGGATTTATAAAAACGTTAATATAAATTGAGATAATATTCAAAATGTATGTAACGGTAAGCTAGGTGATCCTGAAGGGAAAAGCGTCGCGGGCGCAGCCGGCTGCATGTAAACACTATTATCAGGCGCTATCTGCCGCACAGCTGACTGCCGCCCGCCCCGCCGCACCATCAACACTACTCACTGATATAGCCCACAATTTAATGGATTATGGATTATATTTAATGGATAAACCAAAATCTGATTTACTACATCAAAATTGGTTATTTAGAATTGGCTAACACACACGTGAAAACTAAATTAATTCTTTTTGTAAAAAATAAGTTAAACTATAAATAACGTTAACAACTCTTTGAAATTATGTTTTATTAGTCCAATAACACAACATCTGATCGAAACTAGTAATGTACCTCGTCTCTACATTGTGTACTTATTGAGTGCGGTCGCTGATAACGTAATTAGTTATTATAACAGTAGTCGTCGGCACGCACATTAAATAAATCGCTCGTCAATAGAGACACTGATTAGTTTTGTCAATAAAAAGATGAAATAATTAATTAAATGGAATAAGCTAATGAAGACATTTTCCATAAAGAATCCACCAAATGATTGTTTCAATTAGTTCGTTTTCCAGTGATCAAAACTTTTCTTCAATTGGACGTTGTAACGACAGAAATTTTAATGGCTTTCTACGAATGGTAACACAATTGGTGGTGACCGCGGTGGCAGCGGCCAGCCCCGTCAACGTCGGACGCTCAAGTGTAAGTGTTGGCGACTCACCGTAGTGGTACTCTGTCTTGGGGGTTGCGATGGAGGCGTCCATGGTAGGTGGTGCAGCGGCGCGCGCATGCCCGCGGGCTGCGAGCGTGGCGGTGGCGGTGCCGGTGCGGCGCGGTGAGCGTGAGAGTGGCGCGTGCGCTGCGGCAGCCTGCGCGCGAGTCCGCGCCCGCGAGCGCGCCGCGCGACCCGCCCGCGCCCCGCCGCCCGCCCCCGCGCCGCTGACGCAACACCAGACGTCGCCGACACCCTGACCCCGGCGCCGCCGCTGCCTCTCCACACGTCTCTTTCATCCAGCTTCTCACTCTATGACATTTATTATTTCTACTTCAGCCCCCCTAGACAAGTGGCTGTCTACTATCGAATTCGCCAGTCGAATAGAAAGAAAATGTATGGAATTGACATTAGCGCTCACGTGACATTTTGATCGCTTATGTCAATCCTATACATTTTCTTTCTATTCGACTGGCGAAGTCGATAACAGAAAGCCACTTGTCTTGGGGGCTGATCTTATATCGCCTCCGTTGTAAACAAAGCACTGAGGTAGCAACTGCTTCTATCACCAAGTATGCCATTCCACATAAATGACCAAGCGATATTAGACGGTACGAGTAAGTAGTACTTCCATGCAAGCTTCAAAGCTCGGCATGCCCTTAGAAACCTTTGCGACGCACTGACCAAATTTAATTTAACTCAAAGGGATGAAGATATGCAACTTTTTCTAATTAGTATCGGAACTCTGTATCTCTGTAGATCAGTTAAAAAAAGTCGCACATTTACATCTTAAATATAAAAAAATATATCATAAAACACAGGATGTTTTTTTTCACATTTCACTGGTTCGATTCCCGGTTCAAGCAGGTGATTTTTGAAATCTTTAAATACGGTTTTAATATTTTTGAAAATAAAGGAAAATGTTTCCTTTCAGTAAAATTTGCCACCATCAATATTAAGGGTACTTTTCCTCCAACCACGGTCTTTTTTTCCTCACTGTATACCTAGTCATTCAATGTTGGTCATTGGCCATTTCATAAAATTATTAATTCAATGAACTGACCACGATGTCCTAAACATTATTTAATTGATAAATTATATTGCACTGGATGAGTAAGTAGTAAATACAATAATTATTCTTATCGTAAATTTTATTGAATTGAGAATAAATTTTGAAAGTTGTGGTAATTATTAATTCAATGAACTGACCACGATGTCCTAAACATTATTTAATTGATAAATTATATTGCACTGGATGAGTAAGTAGTAAATACAATAATTATTCTTATCGTAAATTTTATTGATTTGAGAATAAATTTTGAAAGTTGTGGTTAAGGTTAGTAAATTATTGTTATTTATTGTCATCAATTTACTAACCTTTCCTACTAGTTACATAACAATTGATTTGCATTCAGTTGACCACGATGTCCTTAACATATTTAATTGATAAATTATATTGCACTGGATGCGTAGGTAGTAAATACAATAATTATTCTTATCGTGAATTTTAATGATGTGTGAATAAATTTTGAAAGTTGTGGTAAGGGTAAGTAATTAATAATTGTTATTTATTGTCATCAATTTACTAACCTTTCCTACTAGTTACATCACAATTGTTTTGCATTGACAAACGGTCAACAATGTGGCCTTGCGCTCTTCGCTCAAAACTGGCGTACATTGAGAAAGAGCGACTTCCGTACGTGCGCGGCGGACGCACGTGAGAGGTTACATCACGTAGGGCTCCGCCAGCTGACTCACGGCTACGGCAAAGTAGCCTAGCTACCACTGTGGGCAGTTACCTTCTGGCCGGTATTAGGGCGTTTGTGCACTACACTGAATTTTACCGATCCGGAAAAAAACGGATGCTTGTATTTTAATAATTAATCATTTATAATACAAATTAATTAAATACAAGCATCCGTTTTTTTCCGGATCGGTAAAATTCAGTGGTAGTGCACAAACGCCCTTATGGATTGCCACCCGGAGGCTCCCCTGTGAGCTCCAGGCACCACCTGGCTGGTATGGATCACTTTTCAAAGTTCATCCCTTAAGGGGGTGAATAGGGGTGCAAATGTTTTTTTTAAAGATAATTTGAGAGTCTGCATATAGGCTGCTTTTTACAACGGGAAAATATTTTGCTATTCCCATAGGAAAAGGAATGAATCATCATCATCATTATCATGTCAGCCGAACGACGCCCACTGCAGGGCATAGGCTTCCCCCAAGAATGTCTGGAACGATCGGTCCTGCGCTGCCCGCATTCAGCGGCTTCCCGCGACCTTGACTAGATCGTCAGCCCATCTTGTAGGGGGCCTGCTCTCGGAACGTCTCGTCCGGTACGCGGTCGCCATTCGAGAACCTTTCCGCCCCAACGGCCATCGGTTCTCCGCGCTATGTGTGAATGAATACTTGGATGAAATTTGCTAGAGAGATAGATTGTTTCTAGAATAGCATTTAGGCTACTTTAGTTTGTTCGCGTCACTATAAAAAAATGAATATGCTACTTTTTACACCAGAAAATATATTTTCATCCCATCGATTCGAAAAGCGATGATTGTTTATCTAATAACAGGGCCCAAAACGATTCATTTATTACCTGTTATGACAAGAGGGTAAAAATGAGATTTGAATTTTGAACAGCTTAACAGGGTCCAAAATGATGAGATTTAAATTTAGAACATAATTTAATACGCATTGGTTGGAGTGTAGTAAAGGGTGTGCAACTGTGCAGTACTTAAAAAAAACTGATTTTGTATGGGGCCGGGACTTTTTTCGGGACCGGGAAATTTTCAAAAAAGGAATTTTATAAAATTGAGAATATCTCGTAAACGGTGAGTCGTAGCTAAAATCTAGCAAACATTTTAACTCCTCTACGGTAACCCCGCAGATACTTATAAGGAATCCGATGGACATGTATTTTTTTTTAAATTTTTTTTTATTTCAAATTTCGAATTTTTTTTCTTGCCCGACTAGGGCTATGCTGTATTCGAACGCCAAAGAAAGGTAGGTAGTTTGAGTTGTCTTTATTGCTTTTCTTATAGAGGGGGATGAAAAGCAGAGTGTATTACTCGGCCGCAAAATTATTTTCACCTCGGGCGGCGTATATTGAATCCCTCGCTGCGTTCAGGATTCTACTTTAGAATTCCTCGCTGCGCTCGAGATTCTACTCTAGAATCCTTCACCGCGCTCTGGATTCAAAATAGCGCCCTCGCGGTAAATATTTTATTTTGCTCCCTTGTAATACAATCTACTATTTCATCCCATCGATTCGAAAAGCGATGATTGTTTATCTAATAACAGGGCCTAAGACGATTCATTTATTACCTGTTATGACAAGAAGGTAAAAATGAGATTTGAATTTTGAACAGCTTAACAGGGTCCAAAATGATGAGATTTGAATTTAGAACATAATTTAATACGCATTGGTTGGAGTGTAGTAAAGGGTGTGCAACTGTGCAGTACTTAAAAAAAACTGATTTTGTATGGGGCTGGGACTTTTTTTGGGACCGGGAAATTTTCAAAAAAGGAATTTTATAAAATTGAGAATATCTCGTAAACGGTGAGTCGTAGCTAAAATCTAACAAACATTTTAACTCCTCTACGGTAACCCCGGAGATACTTATAAGGAATCCGATGGACATGTATTTTTTTTTTACATTTTTTTTTATTTCAAATTTCGAATTTTTTTTCTTGCCCGACTAGGGCTATGCTGTATTCGAACGCCAAAGAAAGGTAGGTAGTTTGAGTTGTCTTTATTGCTTTTCTTATAGAGGGGGATGAAAAGCAGAGTGTATTACTCGGCCGCAAAATTATTTTCACCTCGGGCGGCGTATATTGAATCCCTCGCTGCGTTCAGGATTCTACTTTAGAATCCCTCGCTGCGCTCGAGATTCTACACTAGAATCCTTCACCGCGCTCTGGATTCAAAATAGCGCCCTCACCGTAAATATTTTATTTTGCTCCCTTGTAATACAATCTACTATTTCATCTCTCAGATTCGGAAAGTGATGTATATTTAAACTGAGAAGCGGGTCCAAAACTATCCGTTTCACCCTAGGGTGGAAATGAATTTTAAGAATAGAACTGAATTTGGTTACGGTCAACCATAGAGTTATCTCATCGGCAATGAAAAAGTTTTCAACTAATTGTGTATTGAAAAAAGTTTTCAACTAACGGGACTTGCAAAATTAAAAAAAAAATGAATTTTATAAAAACGAGAATATCTTAAAAACGGTGCGTCTCGTAGCTTAGCTAAAATCTAACAAAATTTTCAACCCCCTATTGTACTCCGGAGATAGTTAGGAGGCACCCGATAGATAATTTTTTTTTGTTCAAAAAAATTTTTATATTCAAATTTTTTTTTTGTTTTAAATTTTTTTTGTTAGTATAATTATAAATTATAGAAAAAACAGAGAAAGCGAAGCCCCCCGCCACCTTTTCTTTTATTTTTATAGATAGTTTTAGTTTTCTTTATTGCTTTTCTTATAGAGGGGATGAAAAGTAGAGTGTATTACTCGGCTGCAAAATTATTTTCATCTCGGGCGACGTATATTGAATCCCTCGCTGTGCTCGGGATTCTACTCTAGAATCCTTCACTGCGCTCTGGATTGAAAATAGCACCCTCGCCGTAAATATGTCATTTTGCTCCCTTGTAATACAATCTACTATTATACCACAGGAAAAAATCGTGTAGGGTAGGTACATACTTCACACGGGCAAAGTTACGAGCGGAGAGCTAGTATTTTGTAAATAACGAGATACTCCTTGCTGTTTTACCCGCGTAGTACCTGTTCCCGTGGGAATATCGGGATTAAAGCCTATGTCACTCGGGAAGAATGTAGCTTTCCAAATTGGTGTTTTTTTTAAAATCGGTCCAGTAGTTCTTGTGTTTATCCATTATGAACAAACAAACAAATCTTTCCTCTTTATTTTATTTTATTAGTATAGAATCCATACTACCTATACTAATAAAAAATAAGTTCAAAAACTAAAACACGACCACGCTCTAAATATGTAGTATGAAACAAGAAAATATTCTCATCTGAAATTACCGTGGTCGTATGCCACTTTTCCCTAGAATGTATTGTTTTATTAGAATAAGTGGCATGACCACGGCAATTTCAGATGAGAATATTTTCTTGTTTCATACTATTTAGAGCCTGACTTTTCAGTAGTCTGGTTTTAGTTTTGGATCTTAATTTTTTTTTTATATTATTTTTGGGTCATAATTTCGAAAATTCGATTTATGCAGGCAAAGCCGCGAGCAATAGGTAACTAATAAAATATATTTTTTTAAAAACCAAGAGCTTTTTTAACATACCAAACACAATATTCTTTAAAAAAACAGTTTTTGTCGTCTACAGGGCGCCATAATCAATTTCATCTGACAGTGACATTAGCATTTAACCAGCGGACAATCGAGATGCTTCCAACGATAATTGTGAATATATATGATCAGCAGTTTAGAAGTTATGCGGGAACAGATGAACATACATACGCACATACATAAATACCGGCCAAAATCATAAGCCTCCTTTTTGCTTTGCCGTAGTCGGACAAAAATATAGTAGTATAGATAGTACTATAGATGGTGTTCTCCATTGTGTACCTATTATGTTGTTTAAACATTTTACAAGAAGGTGGTATTTTTTATTTTTATATCAACGTTCTCGTATCTAGCGAGTATCTTTGTTTACTCAGGATTTTGGAAACGTACCTAAGAAAGAGGAAACGGACTTTTTTATATTTTCTCATGTCTCCCGTCGTTGTTTTCCATTATCATAACCCAATAGTGTAGGCAATGAACAGATTCTTTGTATGGAGACCCATACACTAATTCCTCAGTCGATGAAACTTTGCTGAGTTATAAAATAGCATGAGCCATAAACTTTTAAATGATTATCCAAAAAAAACTCGCACGGAAGTTAGGTATTTATACATAAATATACAAATCTGTTTATATATTGAACCGAGTAATTTCTCAGTCCAAATTTATTTTACCAAATGAGTTATTTATACTAGTATGTGATACTTGATGAAAATCCAAAACTTTTTTCAAATATGAGTATGCTTTGCAAAATGGTATAATTCCGTTAAAAAGTTCGACAGAGACATTTTTCAGTCAAAGTCACCCCATTTAGTTTTATTAAAATTTGGTGTTTCTGCTGGGATATTTTTTTGGATATTTCATATTATTGTTTTTATACGTTACATGAATATGTCTGGTTAAGAAAGTTTAGACGGAGCATTTTTCCTAAAAAAGATATCAATGAAATAAGACTTTCATTAAAAAATACCTAATCTTCTATTATTATTATTTTTTGGAAATTTATACCATACTTTAAATTTATTGATACTTTATCATGATGTAAAGTTTTTTCTGACTGAGGAATTACTGTGGGGGTCAACTAGCTACATTGACTACACTACAAGTGTAAGTAAGCTATTTAATGTGTGACGTGAGTGGCAGCACGTATGGCAGCGCCGCGCACGCGATGCCCCGCTATGGCACTTCTCTGAACACAAACACACTTGAACTTGAACTTGTGCCACACCAGTTATAGAACATCGAAGATAAATAAACAAATCTTTATTATATAAAACTCTAGCGTTACTGACTGACTGACAGACAACGCACAGCCGAAACCACTGGGCGCAAGAAGCTAAAACCTAGCATGTATGTTCCTTGGGGAGTGTAGGTAAATTCTCCCTCTAAGGGGGTAAAAAAGTCCTTTTTCAGTCCTCTTCCCATATTATCTCATAGGTCCGAGAATTTCCATGACGATTGGATATGGAAACCTTTGGGGATGCCCTTATCCAGCAAATTTTCTATTTTCATATCTTTTCAAAAAACAAAACAAAAGATATTATATTATAGGTGCATTATTACAATAATTTGTAAGAAAAAAGTAAGTCAATGGACCACGTTAAGGTGTTCAGTTGATAATATCATCAAACCTATAGAGATTAAACGAAAATCCACGGAAGACGCAGTCTCAGCCTTAACGTCGTCAATAACTAATAGCCTGGATGATGGTAGGAAATGTTTGACAGACTTTCTTGACCTTAAAACAGCGTTCGACACAGTTTCTCTACCCACCCTTATGCAAAAACTAGATTCAATCTCTCTATCGGATAGCTCTATCGGTTTTCACAGTTGCTCTCTGTCAGCAGGTTGTTTATTCTCCCAGCAACTTTAAAGTTTCATAAATCTCTGCAGTACAATGCTTATACAATTAACAAAAGAAAAAAATATAATGCCGCTTATATCGAAAAATCAAGAACTGACTTTGCTAAACGTACTTAAAAAAAACTGATTTTGTATGGGGCTGGGACTTTTTTTGGGACCGGGAAATTTTCAAAAAAGGAATTTTATAAAATTGAGAATATCTCGTAAACGGTGAGTCGTAGCTAAAATCTAACAAACATTTTAACTCCTCTACGGTAACCCCGGAGATACTTATAAGGAATCCGATGGACATGTATTTTTTTTTTACATTTTTTTTTATTTCAAATTTCGAATTTTTTTTCTTGCCCGACTAGGGCTATGCTGTATTCGAACGCCAAAGAAAGGTAGGTAGTTTGAGTTGTCTTTATTGCTTTTCTTATAGAGGGGGATGAAAAGCAGAGTGTATTACTCGGCCGCAAAATTATTTTCACCTCGGGCGGCGTATATTGAATCCCTCGCTGCGTTCAGGATTCTACTTTAGAATCCCTCGCTGCGCTCGAGATTCTACACTAGAATCCTTCACCGCGCTCTGGATTCAAAATAGCGCCCTCACCGTAAATATTTTATTTTGCTCCCTTGTAATACAATCTACTATTTCATCTCTCAGATTCGGAAAGTGATGTATATTTAAACTGAGAAGCGGGTCCAAAACTATCCGTTTCACCCTAGGGTGGAAATGAATTTTAAGAATAGAACTGAATTTGGTTACGGTCAACCATAGAGTTATCTCATCGGCAATGAAAAAGTTTTCAACTAATTGTGTATTGAAAAAAGTTTTCAACTAACGGGACTTGCAAAATTAAAAAAAAAATGAATTTTATAAAAACGAGAATATCTTAAAAACGGTGCGTCTCGTAGCTTAGCTAAAATCTAACAAAATTTTCAACCCCCTATTGTACTCCGGAGATAGTTAGGAGGCACCCGATAGATAATTTTTTTTTGTTCAAAAAAATTTTTATATTCAAATTTTTTTTTTGTTTTAAATTTTTTTTGTTAGTATAATTATAAATTATAGAAAAAACAGAGAAAGCGAAGCCCCCCGCCACCTTTTCTTTTATTTTTATAGATAGTTTTAGTTTTCTTTATTGCTTTTCTTATAGAGGGGATGAAAAGTAGAGTGTATTACTCGGCTGCAAAATTATTTTCATCTCGGGCGACGTATATTGAATCCCTCGCTGTGCTCGGGATTCTACTCTAGAATCCTTCACTGCGCTCTGGATTGAAAATAGCACCCTCGCCGTAAATATGTCATTTTGCTCCCTTGTAATACAATCTACTATTATACCACAGGAAAAAATCGTGTAGGGTAGGTACATACTTCACACGGGCAAAGTTACGAGCGGAGAGCTAGTATTTTGTAAATAACGAGATACTCCTTGCTGTTTTACCCGCGTAGTACCTGTTCCCGTGGGAATATCGGGATTAAAGCCTATGTCACTCGGGAAGAATGTAGCTTTCCAAATTGGTGTTTTTTTTAAAATCGGTCCAGTAGTTCTTGTGTTTATCCATTATGAACAAACAAACAAATCTTTCCTCTTTATTTTATTTTATTAGTATAGAATCCATACTACCTATACTAATAAAAAATAAGTTCAAAAACTAAAACACGACCACGCTCTAAATATGTAGTATGAAACAAGAAAATATTCTCATCTGAAATTACCGTGGTCGTATGCCACTTTTCCCTAGAATGTATTGTTTTATTAGAATAAGTGTTTTGTTTAGTTTATCTTCTATTATTATTATTTTTTGGAAATTTATACCATACTTTAAATTTATTGATACTTTATCATGATGTAAAGTTTTTTCTGACTGAGGAATTACTGTGGGGGTCAACTAGCTACATTGACTACACTACAAGTGTAAGTAAGCTATTTAATGTGTGACGTGAGTGGCAGCACGTATGGCAGCGCCGCGCACGCGATGCCCCGCTATGGCACTTCTCTGAACACAAACGCACCTGAACTTGAACTTGTGCCACACCAGTTATAGAACATCGAAGATAAATAAACAAATCTTTATTATATAAAACTCTAGCGTTACTGACTGACTGACAGACAACGCACAGCCGAAACCACTGGGCGCAAGAAGCTAAAACCTAGCATGTATGTTCCTTGGGGAGTGTAGGTAAATTCTCCCTCTAAGGGGGTAAAAAGTCCTTTTTCAGTCCTCTTCCCATATTATCTCATAGGTCCGAGAATTTCCATGACGATTGGATATGGAAACCTTTGGGGATGCCTTTATCCAGCAAATTTTCTATATTCATATCTTTTCGAAAAACAAAACAAAAGATATTATATTATAGGTGCATTATTACAATAATTTGTAAGAAAAAAGTAAGTCAATGGACCACGTTAAGGTGTTCAGTTGGTAATATCATCAAACCTATAGAGATTAAACGAAAATCCACGGAAGACGCAGTCTCAGCCTTAACGTCGTCAATAACTAATAGCCTGGATGATGGTAGGAAATGTTTGACAGACTTTCTTGACCTTAAAACAGCGTTCGACACAGTTTCTCTACCCACCCTTATGCAAAAACTAGATTCAATCTCTCTATCGGATAGCTCTATCGGTTTTCACAGTTGCTCTCTGTCAGCAGGTTGTTTATTCTCCCAGCAACTTTAAAGTTTCATAAATCTCTGCAGTACAATGCTTATACAATTAACAAAAGAAAAAAATATAATGCCGCTTATATCGAAAAATCAAGAACTGACTTTGCTAAACGTCAGTACGTGAGATAGGCAGCATTTCTTGATAATAAATTGAATATAGACCTAGAAATTCATAAATGAAATCTGTATAAATGTAAAGATTTGATAACAAAATGACTTCTAACAAAATATTTTTCCTTTTCATTTGAAGCACCAACCAAGCTTTTCTTCTTATATCTCAAAGAAGTAGGTACAAATGAGTTGAAGAATGGAGTTAAAAAAAACATACTTTAATAATAAGATTGAAATGCCTACGTCCACCCGTGTGCGACCACAAGTATTTGGATCTATAATAATAATAAAATAACTATATTTTCAGTTTTATACACCCTCTAATCTATCCCTTATTTTGTGAATATTCTTCAAATCGCTTTAAAGGAACTTATGTGTAAAACTTCAGATCCATATTTTCTTCCTTTTCATCACACATTAAATATACCTGCCTACGCGGTAGTTTTCAATAAAACTGCAAAACGTTATATTTGCCTCCAGTAATAATAAAAGAAAATAAATAAATGCTCTACTAAGAGACGGCAATTCAGGATACGTTACATTCGTAAGACTAATGGCAAAGTTCGTGAATACGAAACTTTCAGCTTGCTACTTAATGTAAAAGTTGTTCGGGGGGACTTTACAAAAAGCTTTTTACGTAATTTATCCCCAAAGACCCTTTATGCTTATAAAAAGTTTATATTCATATGTTATTATTGCATCTCGTACCTATACAATTACAATTGTAGTTGTTGCAATTATTACACACAAACATATGTTTGCTTCACTTCACTTCAATTACTTCACTTAGTAATTGTATACCCACTAGCTTTCCGTCCGCGGCTTCGCCCGCGTGGACTACACGATGTTATTCCGCGGGAATGTAATATTTTTCCGGTATAAAAAGCCTATAGTTCTCTCCAGGCTACAAAGTATCTGTGTCCCAAATTTCAGCCAAATCCGTTTAGCCGTTAGAGGTATATCTGCATTATGATCAGTGACTTAGTACAATTATTATACTTTCTCGTCTGTTTTCCCTTAAGACGTGCTTTGGATCAACTCTTTTATTACTTTTAGTTTTAAATTTATATACATTTAAAATAAAATTAAAAATAAATTTTCAATTATTTATAGGTATTTAAATATGTAGATAGGTACTTTTATGTTAATATTATAATCATAGAACTGTTTTATTTTTATGAATGCTGTGCATGTCTATAATAGTCAGAAACACTAGTTTTAATTAATGTAATGATATGTTTAAAATGTTTTGTGTTTGTAATGTTGATGTGCCTTAATGAATAAATTAAATTAAATTAAATTCAAAAGCCGTTTTGGCGTAATTGAGTAATAAACATCCAATCATCTAAACTTTCACATTTTATAATATTAGTAGGATTATAAAGCTGAAGAGTTTGCTTGTTTCTTTGTTTGTTTGAACGCACTAATCTCAGAAACTACTGGACCGAAGTGAAACATTCTTTTTGTGTTGGATATTCCATTTATCGATGAAGGCTAGAGGTTATAACTTATGCCGATATTCCCCCGGGAACGGGTACCACGCGGGTAAAACCGCGAGGATTCGCTAGTTTATTATATTAGTAGGACTAGCGCTCTGCTCACGACTTCGTCTGCGTGGTCCACCTCTTTTACCCCCTTAGAAGTGGAATTTCCAAAAACCCTCTCTAATTGCTTCCCTACACTCCCCAAGGAACATACATGCCAAATTTTAGCGTCTTGCGCCCAGTAGTTGCTGGCTGTTGCGGGCTGGCTGTGCGTTGTCTGTCAGTCAGTCAGTGACGCAAGAGTTTTATATAGATTATGCGAGTAACATCCCTACTGCTTCCCCCATATCCTTACAAGAGTAGCTGATGACCTTAAAACATCAGAACAGATCCTCACAAATAATAATTGCTAAGAAACAAAACAAGGTCAAACTTTATAAAACCCCTGTTTTTCCAGATGGGGGTTAAAAAAGGAATCTCTTAATTTTGCGACTTCCGGTTTTCCTTAGTAGGTACTTAGCGGAAAAGTTTTTTTTGTTGTTGTTGTGATATTTTGACATTAACATTTGACACTTTGGAGCCACTTTGGCCTGTATTCTAGTTATTGTTCCTCGTAGCACACAAATGGCTGCTATACACGGGTAGAGTAAACGGTAGAGTAGAGTAGCTTGCCCGCGCTGCTAGCTACTCTACCAAATTTCAGTACCTACTCTACTTTACCAATGATGTCTACATTAGTATAGTTAGTAGGATAGTTAGTACTCTACCGCTCTACTCTACCGTTTACTCTACCCGTGTACAAACATTGCCATGAGTTTTCGATACATGTGGCTCCATCTAGCTGATCATTTCATTGTACCTTCCTCGAATAGCTCAGTTCGCCTCAGTCACTCAAAGCATCGCTCGCCGTTTGGATGTTCGGCAGCAGTGGCGATAGCGAGATGAATAGCCGCTAAACACGTTCCGATCCGACTGCCGATTTGGTCTGCTCCAGACCAAATTTCGACGTGTGTAGCGTGTAGTCGTCCGACCATAATTATTATTGTCGGGGCTGCTCCGATAAATGATACGACTTGATGATGGTAAAAATGGTATATTGGAACAACCCTTAAATATAACTATTAACTAATGATTTATGGTGATGAGTACGCGTGACTTGGTTGCCTGATAAATGCGAACTGATTTGTGCAATATAATTTCGTGCATTCGTGTAAATGAGGTCAACATAAAAGTGATGATGCGGGGAAAAGTGCATGGTACGACGTTAGCTCGTACATATTCCCGGGCGAGAGAATAGGGAATTGGTGGAGAGAAAGTAATTATTCAAATGAGTCATGAATGATAGTACACTGGTGAATAAACAATTTTTCACTTAGAACTAATGAAAGAAATTCAAAAGTGCCAGGTAAATGAAAAATGTCTTAGCTTAAATAACACATAAATTAAACACCAGAGTTCGAATTGTGAAATACCGAACGAAGCACCGGTGAAGTGTTTTTATTTTGTTTAGAAAACCGCGCACTATTTTACTTATTTCACTTACACTATCACTACACTGAGCGCTGATGCTGGACCGGGGTAGTGGCGCCGGTAGCGGCACTGGCCGCTCCGCCGCTGCTGCTCCTGCCCCGCCGCGATCGCCGCCGGACCGCCGACACCTACTATCGCAAACATGACGTATATGGCAGTATAATGGTGTACATCATGATAGAACACCTTTTCTGCTAGCGTCTCGCTGTTTTTCATGATTTTCAGCTGCTCTCTTAGATGTTGGATTGGAGCTGAGTTTCATTGATAAAGCTGTCAGAGTATGCTAAGTATATTGGTATGAATGGAAGGGTCAGGTAGGGAAGTATAATATCTGCACTAATGCTCAACTTGTTAGTCACTTGTCGATGTGTGTATACGACGAAATCAGCTGTTTCGATAATGCACTCTTGATCCACATTAAATAATCTAGTGCAGGTCAGTGGCATCGGTAACACGATCCTCACAATGTAGTATCAAATGACACTGATAACTACGGGAAAAGAAATATACATGTATTTAATTTATTTAATTCCGTCCCATTGTTTTCGCAAGTGCTTGTGATAGCAATGCATTTTCTTGAATTCGGTAGTTTTTGACACAGACTCTGATCATCTTTGATGGCATAAATAGGATTTTTAAGACGACATCGGTGGAGATTTGAGTATTTTTGCACTTTAAATTATTTTCTGATAGTGGTATATAAGCATCTGTCTTGATATTTAATGCAGCATAGTTTTAATTTCAAACATTACCTACATATTATATTCCTGATATACGAACTCGAACTTCTAGTAGGTTGTAAATCTCGTAGTAATCGTAGCTATCGACTGGTAATGGTCAGTCTTCTTTCAGTTAACTCGGCGTTAATAAATGGAAGTTGAATTTTCCATTATATACATTGGTAAGTGTGTTTTTAATGGTGTCTTCCGTTCGTTTTAGAAGGTTAAGCTCAGACTCCACGACCGAAATTTGGTTACTTCATAATAATGCAAGATGCTTCTGATTGTCTCTTGATAAATTAATGTCTCGTTCATACTTCTCAGCAAATAGCGAATCGAGTACTCCAAACAAGCTATTAGCGATATTACCTACACCGTCGATAAGACCGTGCCGACAGCGTAGGCGCGTGCCATTAGGTGTCGTATTAATTGATAAAATATTATTATAATATTTTAGTTCGGCGAACTCGTGTTGCAGCTGTAACATAATGCCGTCGTAGTGCGATCGCTCTTTGATATTGGCGCATAAACGGTCTAAGTACTGGGTATGTTATTATTTTGTTACAGCTTTATTGCCTTGATCATAAGGAGTTGTATCTTGGTAGACAACTAAGCGCCAGTCATCTCGTATCAAGTGCATATTTGTTATGGTATCGAGATAAATACTATTGTTTTGAAGCGGAGTTATATTGTAAGCGCCTTGAGTGGTTGTAATTATGGTAATTAAAAATAATAAAGTGAAATAGCCATTGACGTAAATGAATATTGTTTTGGTTTTCTTGATATTATTGTCGAATGGCATAATTTGGTATCCTTGTCCTTTTTAGAGGGGCAAGGGGGGGTCGACTCGTTGGGTTCGGGATCTTGGTTATCGCCGACTACGGGTAGAACTGAGATTTTGACTATTGGGCGTTTGATGATACCTGACTTGGTTTTCAGGGTAACAACCCTAACGTATCCATCGCTTCCTGGGTGTAATGATATCACTCGGCCTAGGGCCCATTTCCCGGGAGGCAGGTTTTCGTCTCTGATGGTTACAATGTCGTTGATTTTGACGTTTCGCTGTGGTTTCCTCCATTTGCTTCTTGCGGCTAAAAGTGTCAAATATTCGTTCCGCCAACGTTCCCAAAGGTCTCTTAATATGTTTTGAGTTAGGGTCCATCTCGTTCTTAAATCTGTTTCGGTTTCACAAATGTTCAAAGCCGGACCGCTCGCTAAGAAATGTGATGGTGTAAGCGCATCTAAATCTTGAGGATCTTCCGTGACAGGGCAGAGTGGCCTTGAATTCAAGCATCCTTCTAACTGGGCCAGGAGGGTACTGTACTCTTCAAAGGTGAGTTTCTGCTCACCAATGACCCTTCTGAGGTGGATCTTGAGGCTCCGGACAGATCTCTCCCACAGCCCGCCTGCTGATGGCCATGCTGGAGCATTGAAGTGCCACTCAATACCCATGTTAGTTACTTCGGACATGAAATCTCCGTTGTACGTAGCTTTTTGGTGTTCATACTCTTGCTGCAGTATATTATTGGCTCCTATAAAGTTGGTACCTTGGTCGCTGTAGATGTGTCCTGGAACTCCTTTTCTAGCTGCCAGTCGACGTAGGGCTGCCAAGAATGCGGAAGAGGATAAGTCTGAAACAAGTTCCAGATGTACGGCCTTGGTCGCCATACAGACAAACACTGCCACATACCCTTTGGTAGTCTTGATGCCCCGGCCCTTGTTGGCCTTGACTAGCACGTGGCCAGTATAATCTACACCCGTATGATAAAAGGGGCGCGATTCATTAGTCCTGCAGGGTGGTAGGTCTCCCATAAGTTGGTATTGTTGATCTGGGTTATGCTTCCTGCACCGAACGCATTGACGTAATTGCTTTTTGACCGCTCTTATGCCACCAATCAACCAATATTTTTGGCGCATGAACGCAGTAGTTAACCTTGGGCCTCCATGAAAAGCGAGTTCATGCGCTTCAGTGATGAGGAGTTCGGCTAAGCGCGTATTATTCGGGATGATTATAGGGTGTTTCCTATCAAAGTCTATACTGGCATGGTGTAACCTTCCTGCAAGTCTAAGTACTCCATTTGTATCTATAATTGGATTTAAATTGCTTAGTTTGCTTGTTTTGGTTATGCTTTTGTTTTGCTTTAATTGATTTATTTCTTCGCTAAACTTGTCCGCTTGAATTTGCTTTATTATGACTAATCTTGCTTCTCGTATTTCTTTACATAATAAATATTTTGATTTTGTATTTCTGTGAATAAATCTTCTGATCCAACTTATAATTCTAACAATCTTTAACAAAGAACTATGTTTTGTTAAAAGTGATTCTATTACATTGTATTCGAATTGTGTCGTGTTAACTAAATTAATTTTACGTGTTTCTTGTTCTTGGTCTAAAAATATTTTTTCTGTATTTTCTTGTTTACTTGGTTGGTATTTGGTAAGCCAGTGGGGGCCATTCCACCAAAGGGTATGTTCCTTCAGCTGGGAAGCGGTTAGACCACGACTAGCGCAGTCAGCTGGGTTTTCGCTAGACTTTACGTAGTTCCAGCAGCTATCAGGCATCGATTCTTTTATTTGTTTCACCCTATTGGCTACGAACGGTTTCCACTTCTCGGTATCCCCGTGAAGCCAGCCTAAAACAGCCATGGAGTCGCACCAACCATAGACTTGAATACCATAGTTGTTTAAACATGATCGGATTTTTTGTATCAATTTAGATAGTAATAGCGCTCCACTCAGTTCTAAGCGAGGTAGGGATGTATCTTTGTTCAATGGTACTAACTTAGTTTTTCCAGCGATCATAGTAACTAAAGATTGTTTCCGGCAATAAACGACACACGCATAGGCTACCTTGCTTGCGTCACAGAACCCATGCAGTTCAAGCTGGTCATTTTCTTCTGTTTTTATCCATCTTGGTATTTTGTACTCTTGTATAGTTGCTATGTCGCTTTTAATTTTGTTCCATTCTTTGGCTATTTCCTCCGGCACGGCTTCGTCCCATTGTAAGTTAGCTTTCCACGTGGTTTGAAATATAATCTTGAGTTTTGTTGTTAATGGTGACAGCCAGCCCAAAGGATCAAATAGTTTGGATATTTCCGAAAGAAGGATTCTTTTTGTGCATTTATTAGGAAATGGATCTATTTTGGACTGAAAAGTGAAACAATCCTGGGCTGGGTTCCATCCAAGCCCCAAGGTTTTGGTGGATTCCGCTTGTTTGAAGTCGAAATCGGTTTGTTTTTCTTGGTCTTGATTTTGATCTAATAAGTCTGATAGATTTGATTTCCACTTTCTTAAATTAAATCCGCCTGATTTCAAAAGTCTTATCATGTCTGATTGTATGCGCTTTGCAGTTTCTGGTTGATGTGCTCCATGGATCAGGTCATCCATATAAAATGATTCCTGTAGGATGCTAGGTGCTGAACTGTCTTGGTAGTTCAGTTTTTCGTCGAGGGCCAACTGCTTAAGCGTCATCATAGCGAGAAAAGGCGCTGCCTTTGTCCCGTATGAAACAGTCGCTAACTGGTAAAATTGGAGCTTCTCAGAAGCGTTGCCACGCCACACTATCTTCTGTAAAGCCTGGTCATCAATATTTAGCCATATTTGCCTGAACATCTTTTCGATGTCCGCCGTGAAACCATACCGAAACTGCCTCCACTTGATAATGAGGCATTGAAGATCTTGTTGGAGATTTGGGCCCCTACACATTACGTCATTCAAGCTGATAGCAGATGATGTCTTTTCTGAAGCGTTAAATACCACGCGTAACTTTGTTGTAGTTGAATCCTGTCGCGTGACGCAATGGTGGGGCAAGTAACATTCCGGTGACGTATTCACGTGACCGGCCGCTGCCGGTATCATATGACCGAGAATTAAATAATCACTTATAAATAATTTATATTGTTCGGCAGTGCCTGGATGTTTTTCAAGTGATTTTTCTAACTTATAAAACTGGGCAATGGCTTTTTGTTTAGATTGGCCTAATTTAGTCACTTGATCGTTTTTTAATGGCAATCTTACTTCATATGATCCATCTTGTCGTCTCTTGGTTGTTTCTTGGTAATACTGTATACATTTCTGGTCTTCTATCGATAATGAGGATGGTTCCGACACTTCTTCAATCTCCCAAAATTTCTTTATCTCGTCAAGACCATGAAGGACAACATTGCATTGTATGTTCTTGTTTATGTTACCGCACAATATCCAACCCAATTGTGTTTGTTGGGCGGTCGTTAAGGTCGAGTTTGATTTGCACAGGCCGTCAAGTAATAATAGAGAATAAACATCTGCTCCTAAGAGCAAGTCCACTGGACGGCTAAGATAAAACTGTGGGTCTGCTAGTTTTATGTTATCTAGGTACGACCATTCTGGTTTTACAAATGTTGCACTTGGCAGATTTTTAACAAGGCTGATCATGACTAATGCTTTAGTTTCAAAAGTAAAATCATTGACTAAAGAAGCGCATTTGATTTTAATTAATCCTTTGATATCGCTATCCTTGTCCCCTACGCCAGAGATGACACCTTTACACCGTTCTCTTGGTAACCGTAACAGCTGAGCTGCACGTTCAGTGATCAAGGAGGCCTGTGAACCCTGATCTAATAGGGCTCGCATCTGATAAAATAGACCATCGGCTCCCTGTACTTCGATCATGGCTGTAGGTAACAAAACTTCGATGGGTTCACCGGACAGTTGCACATGCGAACTACTTTTCGTGATTTTTCCTTCGCTTGCACTTATACTGGCCGACCCCCGCGCCCGCGCCTCTTCGCCCGCCTGTGACGTCGATTGATCGACGTGCATTGGTTGCGCAAACGCGTCGTGTAATAAACTATTATGTTTTTTGTTACAGAATTTACAGCGATATTCTGATACACATTCATTTTGGTGACTATTTAGACAATTTGGACATAACTTGAATTTAGTGACCATATTATGCTTTTGATGTGGTGGCATGTCTAGAAATTTTTGGCAATAATAAATACCATGATGATTTACTTTACATAATTGACACTTGTACTTTATAGCTGATAATATGTTCTTGTTGCTAGCCGCCCGCGGTGTCACGTTCGCGCTCGATGAAAATGTATTACGTTGAATATTATTATATTTTTCTTGATATTGGTAATTACTTGATTGTTTGGTACTTGATTGATGTTTTGGTGTAGGTAATACATCCTGTTTTCTGCGCGATGACTCCAGGGTGGTAAATTTAGTTTCCAAAAAAGTTAAAAATTCCTTTAAATTTGGTAGTTCTCTTGGTTGCTTAAGAGATGCGACATAGTCCATATGCGACTCAGTATCTAATTTTTGTGCAAGAATGTGCACTATTAACGGGTCCCAGGTACATATGTCAACACCTAAATTCTTAACTGCGTTCAAACATTCTAATGTAGTATCATGTATCCGCTTGATATGGTTAATTGATTGTTGTTGCATTACTGGTATATTTAATAGGATATTCATGTGGGACGAAAATATAAGTTTTCTGTTGTTAAACCTCTGATTCAGAATTTCCCAACAAGTTTCATAATTGTCTGAGCTTACCTTTAAATGTTGAATCAGTCGCTCCGCCTCACCTTTAACTTTCGACTTGAGGTACTGCATTTTTTGTGCTTTTGACATCGAATGATTATTATGGATTGTTTCGGTAAAAAGATCTTTAAATGAAATCCAGTTAATGTAATTACCGTTGAACTGTGGTATTTCCATCTGTGGGGTGCTTCTTTCTATGTGAGTCATTGATGACATTTTTTTGTTAATCGCCTTCTTGATGTTCTGGTATTCTTTTTCATACTGAGTAAAAGCGCTTTCGTATTCCTCATGGGAACCATCGAGCTCGCTATCCAACTCCCAGTGCAAGGCGTCGACGACCCCCCAGCGCATCTGAATGGTGCGCAAGAGGTCATCGAACTCCCACTTGTCGGAAACACTATCCAGATCGATGTTGGCAATAGTGCGTTTAAATGCTTTTAGATTGCTTTTTTGTTTTCTAAGCATTTCTTCGGTTTTGCTGCTGGTACCTCTTGTTATCGGTGACGGTTGAGGTTCACTTGACTTTCCAATCAAAGTCGGTGGCTTCAGCAAAGGAGTTCTTGGTCTCTCCACTGCCATCGGCTGATACGTTTCGATTTGCGATCGGATTGCTTCATACCTTTCCCTGACCCTATCATAGTCCTTGTTTAAGAAATAGGCATGTGACCCTATACCAAACTCTGACAACTTACCATGATTTTTGATGAACTCGTGCCAATAATTATCTAAAATATCCAGGCGGCGTTGAAGGTAGTCTGGTGTTTTCCTCTCCGCGCCGTCCTTCTTGAAATTAGTCAGGATAGCCTCGATAGCGCTGCCAATTTGCAACTGGTTGGCATAAATATCCTCAACGCTGGACATGATTAGTAAGAAATTGGTTGGATCTTACTTGATAGGTGCTGTTCGCTGCTGGTGGTGGTGCTGGTGGTGATACTGGTGGTTGCGTGGCAGTATATGCGCACGCTATGCTGGTCAACTTGGTTAGTCGAGAAACTTGCTATTCTCAGACTATGTGTGCCGTCTTGATAGCACAGGATACGCAGTGGTAGATTGGTTGTAATGTCCAGTGACGTAACGCACAGGTTTTTCTTTGTCCGAAAATTGCTGGCCGGAAGCGCGACACGTACACGCTAACGAAAACACACGTTCACAGTTCCCGAAACCGACACGTGCAGCTGATCCCGCCTTTTCGAAGGGCTCGAAGGACCAATGTCGGGGCTGCTCCGATAAATGATACGACTTGATGATGGTAAAAATGGTATATTGGAACAACCCTTAAATATAACTATTAACTAATGATTTATGGTGATGAGTACGCGTGACTTGGTTGCCTGATAAATGCGAACTGATTTGTGCAATATAATTTCGTGCATTCGTGTAAATGAGGTCAACATAAAAGTGATGATGCGGGGAAAAGTGCATGGTACGACGTTAGCTCGTACAATTATTATTCGTGTTTGACGCGGTCTGGCCAGATTTGGTTCGCACGAACTTCACTTTCAACCAAATCGGAACGTGTGTAGGCTCTCGACTGAACCATATAGAACCATGCAGAAAATATTTAAGGCAGGCAGAATACGTTTGAGGGATTTTCAGAGAATTCAATTTAACGCTCATGACTTTTACGTAGGACTGAACTAACATTATTTTTATAAAAAAATAAAACCGCCTTCAAAAAAATCCACCTAAAAGTAAGGAAATAATATCTCTAATAACGTAAAAACTTTGGAGTCGGGCGTGAAACATGTAATTTTTTTTGTTTTTTTTTGTGTTTTTGTTTAGACCCGCCCGACTTCAAAGTACTTACGTTATTAGAGGTATTATTTCCTTATTTTTAGGTGGATTTTTTTGAAGGCGGTTTTATTTTTTTTTTTAAATAATTTTTATTTCCCTCTTTTTAGTGCATCATGCATCATTTTCGTATATCCTGGTAAATAGGTATGATAGTTGAACATCCGTCTTAAATTCATATGAAGTGGAAACGAAAACGATAGTATTTTCAAGATTTCCTGAAAACTAATGAATTGATTTCAAAATTTCGAAAAATGGGACCAACTTAGGAAAATACCTGATGTTATAACGTTTGAATCATTTCAATCGGTTCAGCCGTCTTTGAGTAATTGGTGTACATACATATATAAAAAAAAACGCGACGAATAGATAACCTCCGCCTTTTAAATTTTTTAAGTCGGTTAAAGTCGGTTTAGTTTTTTTTCGTTTATTTTATTTATTAACTCGCATTTTGTCGTAAAACTAAATATATGATAAATAGGCGTAGTACCTCATCAAAAAGTGCTGATTTTAGTAAAATATTTAGCAAGTTTTAGTATTTAAATGAAAATAACAGATAATTTAAAAATAATTATATTGAGTTCTTTATAATGATAAAACAATTAAAACCAAAAATATATTTCTTTTTTATCTATATATTGCAGGCAAATCAATGTTTTCAGTATTTACAAATAATATTAATAAAAATCTATATATATAAAATTCAAAGTCCTGACTGACTGACTGACTGACTGACTGAGATATCAACGCACAGCCCAAACCGCTGAGCCTAGAGACTTCAAATTTTGCACATAGATACGTTAACCAGTGTAGGCATCCACTTAGAAAGGATTTTTGGAAATCCCACCCCTAAGGGGGTGAAATAGGGGATAAATGTTTGTATGAAAGTCCGTCAGTTTTGAAGTTAGGATCTTCAAATTTTGTATTTAGGCTGGCAATTTATTTGTTTTATTTTATTTTTATTTTATTTATTGTAGGGATAGTACACAGCATAGGAATAATTCTAGACTAACAGTTTTGATTTATAAATTTGTAAGCCAATTACGACTATCCAGCGGTTTACAATTTGGGCTCGAAATATGGAAACTATTTTAGATAATTTACAATATTATAAAAAGAAGTTAAAAATTCAAAACTACAACGTAACAAAAACAAAAACACAGTGGTAATTCAATAAAAATATATGAGTACCTAACGATACCCATGGGAAGACTCATCTATATATAGCGCATGTTCAATTGAAAATTAATATTTACCTGTGTCGGCGTTTTTGACAATTCCACCCCCGAAGGGGTGAAAAGGGGGATGAAATGTTATATCTGGAAAGTCCTTTATTTAATTTATTATTTAGGCTTATGGTTGGAAAGTAAAACAAATAAGCAACCACATATATCGTATTTTTTCGAAAATCAACCCCTTAGAGGTTAAATGGGATAAATAAACCTAAAAATCGATATGGATGTGGTTATTGAGGTTTTGTGGGATGACGATTGCAAAAATGGCATTTATTTTGATGTTTAACACCCTGAACATGATTCAACCTCTAAAAGGTTGAAATAGGGGTGAAATTTTGAATGAAAAATCAGGGGGTAAAATAGACATTTTAACTTGAAACTTTGTAGGCTTACTTCTTAAAACTTCTTAAGTTTTTGGAAAATCAAACCCAGGGGGTAAATATAGGGTAAGTATAGAAACCTTAATCATCTTAAGTACCCTAAAAGTTCTTGGTACCTAAGCTACTCAGAACTAACTTTTTGATTGTGAAACAGACATTTACTATTTACTAGCTTCCGCCCGCGACTTCGTCCGCGTGGACATTCGAGGAAATACTTAGGGGACCAATAACCAGGATAAAAAGTATTCTATGTTTTAATTTCATAAAAATCCGATCAGCCGTTTTTACGTGATTAGGCGGGTCCTCCCTCACCAAGCGAGCAGCCTCGTGCGAGGCCCGCCGCACGTGGCAAGCGTTCTGCCTCGCGCGAGGCTGCTCGCTTGGTGAGGGAGGACCCACCTAATCACGTAAAACGGCTGATCGGATTTTTATGAAATTAAAACATAGAATACTTTTTATCCTGGTTATTGGTCCCCTAAGTATTTTCTCGAATGTCCACGCGGACGAAGTCGCGGGCGGAAGCTAGTAAATAATATAAATCGGCGGTCGGATCGGAACGTGTGTGTGGCCTTTAGTGCATTCTGAAGTCGATAGAGGGCGTATTGCTGAACTAAAAAGTAATCATTTATCTTAGAAAGGAATGCTTAATTTATGTCTCTTTCTCAAAAAGAGAAAACAGCACAAGGAGTTTGTTTTATTAGTTAATATTTTTACTAGGATTTCCTTACTCTTTTAGAATACTTGCGGAGAAATGTCATTTAATTTTTAAATCTTGATAAGTATAATTCGGATGTTATTTGAAAAAAATATACATAATATAAAATTGTCTACGTTAAACACAGAATAAATAAGATTATAATGCCATTTATCATTTAATACAATAAATACACGAAATACAGGCAACGCCATCTACTCTGAGGTACATGAACTACTTAAAAGCGCCAGTACCAAGCAAGAGTGACGCACGCGCACATTTATGGATCATGTGGGCAGCTGTCAATGTCACGGACGTAACTAACTAATGACGTTCAGTTTGTTAGTGGCGGCGTTCCCAGGTGGACTGCAGGTGAAGATATCACGAACCCAGGGAACTCCAGGTGCGCTGGTGCTGAGGCAAGAATGTCGGCGGCTGAGGAGGTGACGGTGCGCGCGGCACTCCGCGAGGACATGCCCACCATACACAAGCTGATACACGTGAGTATAGCACGCACTGTATTATGAGTGTACTTCCTGGAACTGCTCGTAAACCTGTCGATCTTGGGGATATGTCATATCTCAACTCAAGGTGTGTTAAATTTTATTTGTGAAATATTTCTTACATAAGTTTTTTTTTTATTTTCCATAACTGACTTCCATTCTAACGACTTCCCGTCCCGGGTCCCGGGTTCGGTCCCCGGTCGGGTAAATATTGAAATATTTCCTCGGGTCTGGGTGTATGTGGTAATACCCGTCGTTGTTTCCAATTTCCATAACACTACTGCTCAAGCTACGATAATTTGGTATTGGAACAATGTATGTGATGGTGTCTGATATTTATTTTTCTATAACATTTATATGTAGAAAGAAAAACCCAATACATACATACATGTTTTACCCCGTAGCTCAGTGGTTAGAGCAGTCACCCGGATAGCGAAAGGTCGTGGGTTCGAGTCCCATCGGAGCTGGTTGTGAGAACGGGTCGATTTTTTCTACATACTTGCTTTCAATTCTTCAATAATATAAACTGCATTGTGAATGCTGAAAAGTAAAAATTTAAATAACTACCTATACATGGTTTAACTAATTAATTTAATTTGTTGTGACAAAATAAGCTCTATCAGACCTAAACCTCGACTGTTAAATACAAATAAAACACTTACACGACGCTATCCCGCGGGAATGTGATATTTTCCTGGATAAAAAAGAGACTAACACCCAATTGCAGGAAGCTCCATTAAAGTTAATGCTTCATTAAATCTATTGCTGTCACTTTTTATTTCTTGACAACGAAAAGTGACAGCAATAGACTTAATGAAGCATTAACTTTAATGGAGCTTCCTGCAAGTGGGTGTAAGTTACTTTTCAGATCACAAACTATCCCCATACCAGAAATCACTTCGCTCCATTTTGCTCCGTTTTGTTGTGAAAGATGGACAAATAAACAAACATACTTACAAATTAATAAAACTCGTATTTATTTACCGAAATATAAACCAAGATAATATAAACACAGATATAGGACCACTGCGGTTACCATATTATATAGGTATACTTATTTACGTAGGTTCTGGAAAAAGTTCTCAATCGTGCTCAACTGCTGTATTATTCAGACAGCCAGCCTTTTTGATAACCTTCACATCTCATTATGCTGAAATAACAACCTTTCGGGCTGCTGAATTCCTCTGTATCAGATATTTAAAGTAATTGATTTTTATTACTTTTTTTTTATTAAAATATTACTGTGGATGGAATGTACGTATCCTTATTATATACTAGCCTTCAACCCGCGGCTTCGCCTGCGTGGACTACACGACGTTTTACCGCGGGAATATGATGTTTTTCAGGGATAAAAAGTAGCGTATGTCGCTCCCCATCACCCAAACTATACCCATAGAAAATAACACGTAGATCCGTTGCTCCGTTTTGACGTTAGAGACGGACAAACAAACACACTTTCACATTTATAAAATTATAATATGAATTTTTATCTATTACTAGCTTTCTGCCCGCGGCTTCGCCCGCGTGGACTACACGACGTTATCGCGTGGGAATGTGACACTTATCGGGATAACAAGTAGCCTATATATCTCTCTCTAGGCTACAAAGTAGGCACTTTTTCCACATAGGTATGTATGTCCCAAATTTCAGCCAAATGCGTTCAGTCATTTTGGCATGATTGAGTAACAAACATCCAAAAATCTAAACATCCAAACATCCAAAATTTTAATTTTTAAACTAAACAATATTACTGTGGATGGAATGTGTATACAATAATATATTGAAGAAGCAACGTGATTACTTAAAGATTAAACGAACTTACCTGAAGTGAAGTTCTATCTTAATTATACGAAGGCTTCGTCCGAAGAGATTAGCTTGATTTAATACTTGTAGTACGCCCTAGTAATCGCCAATTTCACACTATATCGAGAATATACCTACTTCTAATTAAAAAAGTAATAAAAGAAAATTATTATTTTTTAAATTTCAAAAGTGGGTAGTCAACACCGATCTGGCGCAAGCGCCCATCATAGCTGTCATTTAGTTTAGAGTATTATATTTTTCGAATCATATAGGGGAGTAGTTAATAACTTTTGGGAGGGAGGGAAGCTAATCTCTTCGGACGAAGCCTTCGTATAATTAAGATAGAACTTCACTTCAGGTAAGTTCGTTTAATCTTTAATTATACTTCATGCTTCGTCCTCAAGATTAGCTTGATTTAATACTTGTAGACGTTTAGAGACTAAGTGTTCGAAAAATATGCAAAAATTGTAATATATAGGCTACTGAATAATATAGATTGAAATTATAACTTAACTTATACTATCTTGCTTCTTTATTTTCTCAACATAGAAACAAAAAGCAATAAAAAGGTATTATTTGTTACATAAAAAATCAACATCGCTTATGAAATAAACGAAAAATATTTTGATTAAGCACTCAAAACAGTGGTGCCAAATTTTTTATCACAATTGCTGTTTACTGGTCTGTTATAAAATTTGGCAAACGTATGTGATTCTGAAAACCAACCTGCAGTTTTATAATCTGGTCTATGCTAAAACCTAAATTTTTCGCAGCTGACGTAGCAGCATACCGGGTATTATGCGCAGTGAACGTAGAAATATCAATTCCACTTAAATGTAACGTATTTTTTATCCATTTGAATAAGGTTTGTGACGTAACAGGCTTATATGGCTTTCGGTAACTAATAAATAAACTGTCGGAATCAGGACAGAGAAACATTTTCATTTCAAGGTAAGTAATCAAAACTCTTGCAGGACAAATACTTGGCTTTTCGTTATAGAATGGTATAACGAGCAATGTTTTTTTTTTTATTTTTTTTTATTTTTTTTTTTTTTATATACTTATATATATATTTTCCAGATTCTAACTTTCGTTAGCAAACCATTTTTCAAGACAATTTAAAATCTGTGCTATATTCCAGACTTCATTAAATTTAGGGGATGGAGGTCTGGTACGAAAAACTCCTTTAATAAATCTTTTTATTTCTTGAGTTAGTGAGATATCAATTTTAGTTATTAAAGCCAAAGCAGAATGATAACAGTTAATTGTGCCATACTGAGCGCCACTGTTTAAAGCAGATGCAAAAAATTTTGTATATCGGGAATTGATACTTTCGTATAAGTTTAGTTTATTTTGTTGACAATAAATAAACCACTTTTAATAGCTAACTTCGTATTGTTTATACGAGTTATCCAAAAAAGGAGTTAAGCATGACGTCCAGAGAAAATTATTTGACGCCTCTTCGTATCATCACCATCACCAGGGTAATGGAGTTGCGCATTTGTTTGCGGCTGGAATTTGTAGATAAAATTAGGTTTGAATCTGCTTTGAAAACGAATTGTTTACTTATTAAAAGACTCTTAAATAGTGGATACCACGTTTATGTGGACCAAACCAATATATATGTGGCATTGTCAGAGATAATCTTTCTTAAACATTTAGGCATCATTGTGAAAGGAGGAAAAACATTAAAATTTAATTTCGACCACGACACTGAAAAAAAAACATTTACGGCGTATGCATCCGGATCCTTATGCCATGATATATATCTTGGACATTTATTATTTCAACGACTAGCGTATCAATGAAAATATCTATGAAACTTTTCAACAATTTGTTGAAAGGCATAATCAGCTAGCTGCCATTCTTGGTCTGCCTGCATAGTATTATCTGAAGATCGAATATGAGATGCAAAAACGTAAAGATTTTTACGTTTACGCCATTGCCAGAGGTCTTTTGCGATCTCTGTCAGGTGTGCGGAGTGTATATCACCCATACGGTTTACGTAGGAAATTACCGTGGTATTGTCAGTTCGTAGAAGTACTTGACAGTTAGTATCTTAACCAATAAACGCAGCAAGAATTCCTAAATAATTTATTGTCTGCTACTTTCTTTTACACTCCATAAACCACTAGCTCTGTCGTCTCCACATGCAATTCCACACCCCGTAGTTGAGGCACCTGAAAAACTTCCAGGTCATACTTGTCTATTTTTATTTTGGTGCGGCTCCACCAATAGAAATCCTGTTCCAAGTAACAAGGTATATCCATGTACTAATTATACATATTTCAAATAATTTAGTATACAACCAGCTGCATTTCACGGCGGGACAGGCGGATATTAACAGTCCAATAAAACTAACGAATTCTCTAATTTTACACCTTTTTAAGTTAGAAAACTTTTGTATTGCAAATTTAATTTTGGCAAAGTGACCTAGAATTTCTTTTAGTTTAAGCTATATTCTAAGAACTTACAAGACTGAGAAGGTGTAAAATTACTTTTATCGGTATTTGTAATGAAACCTAAGCTTGTAAGCAACTTTACGGTATCTTGTAAGTTTTAAGACCCTTATATTAGACAGAGGTCATCCAAATATATTGTTAACAGGTAACCATATAATCATGAGTATTTCATGACCGGTTTCATAATGACTTTAGTGAAAAAAGGAGCTGTGTTTAAACCAAATAATAAGACATTAAATTCATATGCTTTTTGATCAAATTGGTATCTTAGATATTTTCGGTCTTCCTTGTGAATTTTTAACAAAAAGTATGTCTTTCAGGTCTACTGTGCACGGTTACAATCTCTCGGTATCAATTTTATAACTGTTCTTAAATCCTCGAGTTTAAAATGTCTTGAGTCAATAAATTTATTTAGTGATAAGTTTAAGATGAAGCGCATTTTCCCATTTGGCTTGGGTACTAAAAAATAGTTGATAGATATTGATCAGATTCAGAGATCTCTGAAATTGCAGAGACAGCAAATTTTTTATTTCGTGTATGAAAAGAGCCTTTTCCTTTTCACTACATTTTTGGGTTGACGGTGATACAGGTTGCATCGGCTTTCGATTGAAGGGAATCTTATATCCTTTTTATGAAAAAGAACCAGTGGGTCCTTGGTAATCATTAAAAATTCTTTATAGAATAATGATAAACGACCTGCATGCGTTAACGTATTTAGCGTCGGCTGTTGTTCTGTCTCTGCCACGGATACTGCGACTGCTTCGATAAGTTGATGAGCCGTCTACGCGTCGAAGTCGTTGCAGGCTCCTTCGTCCTGGGAGGGCCCGTCGGCCTGCGACTAGGACCCGGACCCTTCCAATTTAAATTTTGCGAAGAACTGTATAACTTACTTATTAGGAAACTTTTGTGTCGTTGATTGCTTTGGGTCTGTGCTAGACTTGTAAATAGCTTTAGCTGATTTTTTGTTTTCCCATAAGTTTTCGCCGAATAATTGTTTATCACTTTTAATTTTTTGAAGAGAATCCCTTAGATCTATCTTCACGGCATTCAGAAAAAAAATTGTAAATTGAATTAGAATGTTGACAATCACACATAATTTTTGCCAAATCCATAAGTGTTTTAGCAAGGCTGTATTTTTCTCATTTGCAGACAATATAATAGTATAGATTTTACCAGACAAGTGTTTCCAGCAGTCGATTCCTTCTGTTTCAGTTGAATGGCCTTATTGTGTTTAGCAATAATATCTGAAACAGCTGCTTTAATCTTAGGATCAAGCTCAGGTGGGTCAATCAATTTGCAATTTTCTGGGGTCATGTACTTACGAGTTCTTTACGCAATTCAATACCTGTTGTGACCCAGTGCTGGAAAACTCCAGCACTCCTGACTGAAGTAGGGTCAGTACCTAATATTTCTAATACTTCACTATCTAAGTGTATGTTTTCTGTTTCAAGAGCAGACGTTTGATCTAAAGGTAGATCACGCTTCGGAGCCTCAGTCGACGAATGACCATCCTGTATATTTGTAATGTTTTCAGACTGGGATGTACTGGGGATTGTTTCCAAGAACTTGTTCTAATTGTCCTTCAGGTTAACCCTTAGAACATGGTGCGTCGAGGTCAACTATGACCTCTTGGTCGTATGTAAGGGGCAGAGTAAGCCTCATGTTCATACAATTTTAGCATGTCAGTATAATATTGTAAGAGACAGTCCCCAGTTATAACAACACGTACTGTCCGCAAACTACACTTAGTAGTACCTTATAACAGTCCCGTTGTACTGTTTGTAGGACCCAGTGACTGCAGTGTATATAATGATGATTATGTTATCATTATTTGAGAATATGTATTGCTTAACCTTAGGTATGCAATTAAATTTCGTAAGAGACAGTCCCAGTTCGAAAAAAAAAGTACTGTCCGCAAACTATTGAAAATCGACACATCATAATAAGCATAATACTTTAGAGTACATAGCTGTTTTTTAGCTTAGTCACTTATGTAAATTATTTTCAGTAAGAAGCAGTCCCAGTTCAAAGAAAGTACTGCCCGCAAACTGTTTTGCAGTACCAGTTCAAAAGAAAAGTACTGTCCGCAAACTATTGAAAATCGACACATCATAATAAGCATAATACTTTAGAGTATAAAGCTCTTTTTTAGCTTAGTCACTTATGTGAATTATTTGCAGTAAGAAGCAGTCCCAGTTCATAGAAAGTACTGCCCGCAAACTGTTCGAAATCTACTTATACGAGAACTTGTAAAAGTCTGTGACGAACTAATGCATTTATGTTCAATTATAACTTTAAAATTAATTAATAATTTTGTTACACTTTATTAAAAGTATTTATTTTACAAACTTAGTAATAAGTAGGTAGTTAAATAGTCAAACCGTTTTATCGTTGAACGTAATTATCGTTTGCATTTTTTGCGAAACGTTAGAAAACCAGGTCACTGAACTTCAATATGCAATATAATATGTCAAGGCCAGTGACTTATAAATGTATAAAATACATAACGTACCTTAAGATAAGGACGACGAGCGATAGAATTGTTCCGATAACTCAGAACAAGATAAATCTCACCGGTGGTGGTGCTTCTTTTTTCGCTCCAACTTTCTCTCCAATCTTATAATTTTTCGTTTAATGTGTTCACAGTTATCTTTTTTGCGTTTGGGCATCCTAAATAATCACTTTTAACAACAACTAAAAACTTTTTTAACACAATTTAAAAACTAGATGTGAATCGGCGACGCACTAGAAAGCGAATTACAGCTATGATGGGCGCTTGCGCCAGATCGGTATTGACTACCCACTTTTGAAATTTAAAAAATAATAATTTTCTTTTATTACTTTTTTAATTAGAAGTAGGTATATTCTCAATATAGTGTGAAATTGGCGATTACTAGGGCGTACTACAAGTATTAAATCAAGCTAATCTTGAGGACGAAGCATGAAGTATAATTAACTCGATATTCAATTCAGTAAATTGATTTCAGTCAACCGTAACAGCGTTTAAGGTAATGTGATCAGAAGCTTGTCAGTATCCTAACAGCCTACATAAAGTGCCTTGGAAGTTGTACAACTGAATTCAGCTAACAGTGATAGGTACTTAACGCAAATTGGGAAGGATAAGGGATGGTTGAATGGAATTAGCTGATATAGCGGTAACCAGGGGGCTCAGAGTCAGCGGATAAGAGCGGCTAACCGCAGCGAGAGACAGGTGGATATTCACGAATTAAGATAAGCTTTTTGTATTTATACTACTGGCTCGCCTTGGTTTTACCCGCATGGTTCCCATTTTCGTGGGAATATCGGGATAAAGTATAACCTATGGTAGTTATTGGTAATGATGTAGCTTTCAACTGTTGTAGTTTTGAGTTTATTCAATACAACACACTCACAATTTTTTGGTTGTTAGTACAACCAAAAAATTTGTCTTTCCTCTTTATAATATTAGTTTAGATATTTTTGTTATTGACAAGAACAAAATTTTAATTTACCAATTACTAGCGGATCCTCGCGGTTTTACCCGCGTGGTACCCGTTTCCGTTCCCACGGGATACGGCTATATTTTATCCCGATATTCCCATATCGGGATAAAATATAGCCTATGTCACTCGGGAAGACTGTAGCTTTCTAACGGTGAAAGAATTTTCGAAATCGGTCCAGTACTTTTTGAGTTTATTCGTTACATACAAAAATACAAATCTTTCCTCTTTATGATATTATAAGTATAGATATAGATAGTATAGATTATGCATAATTTGATGCATCGCAACTTTTTGGCACTCGTGGTCCTAAGTAAAGAGCCACCTGCCGCAGTATAACGGCTCTAGACTGGAACAAATTTTAATTAAAACATTTCGGCATTATTTTACATAAATAAAAAACTGCACCCGTCATTTTGTAAAATAATTTGTTCATTACTTAAGTTTGACGTCTACTTAAAACTTGAACTTCTATAGTTATTAGATATTGTCTACTCAAGTGATTCACTTAACCATATCGATAGCATTATTCCGTCCGATTTTTTTATGATACTCGTAAAAGAGCTCAAGGGGAGTTTTATAAAACGACTCTACTACCTCTAAAACAAAACATAAGAACTTAAAATTAAGAAAAAGCTATCTAGCTTTTCTTATGCACTCCGCGAAATAAAAAAGACAACGGATGTAGAAACAGCAATAATCACGTACTATGCCTATGCCCATGCTTGGCTGAGCTACGGCGTGGTGCTGTGGGGCAACAGCACTGACGTGGCATCACTGTTTACTGCCCAAAAAAAGTTGATCCGCATCATAGCTAACATCGAGCAGACAGAAAGTTGTAGACCGTTTTTTCGTAAATATGAGATCCTGCCTCTTACATGTTTATATATTTTTGAAATATGTAAATTTGTTCGAAAATACAGTATCCTACTAATATTATAAATGTGAAAGTTTGGATGTTTGGATGTTTGGATGTTTGTTACTCAATCACGCCAAAACGGCTGAACGGATTTGGCTGAAATTTGGAACACAGATACTTTGTAGCCTGGAGAGGAACATAGGCTACTTTTTATCCCGGAAAAATGTCACATTCCTGCGGGATAACGTCGTGTAGTCCACGCGGGCGAAGCCGCGGGCGGAAAACTAGTATTCTATAAAAAGCGACAAGATTTAACTACTAATCATTCGACACGACATAAAAATAAATTAATAGTCCCAAATTCCCGTTTAAAGCTGACATCATCAAGTACATTTCATTCATCTGTTAAAATATATAATAAATTACCTAATTCGCTAATTAATGACGATAATAATTTGACATTCATCAACAATTTAAAACAATTCCTAATTAATAAATGTTACTATGACCTAAATGAATATTTTAATGATAAATTAATACAATAATAATAGTAAATTAATAAAGATAATGACATATATATTTATATACTAGCCTTCCGCCCGCGGCTTCGCCCGCGTGTACTACACGACGACGTTATCCCGCGGGAAGGTGATATTTTTCAGGAATAAAAAGTAGCCTATGTCCTTTCTCAGGCTCTAGACTATCTCTATACCAAAATTCATTCAAATCGGTTCAGTAGTTTAGGTGTGATTGTGTAACACACAGACAGACAGAGACGCATTTATAATATAAGTAAGGAAAGGATATAAGTAAGGATATTCAAATTTAATTGGACTTATTTCATACTTATTTAATATACATCTGTCTTTAAAAGGCGCTTCCTCTCCTTTTCCACCAAATTGCGTGCCTGACAGGGTCCATGGTGATCTTTAGATTTGCTTGCACCACCTTATGTATGTACACTATGGTTTGCAATAAATTATTGAGTATTGAGTATGTAAACTTTATCTTTTTTTGGTAACCTTCACAGTCTTCTGTTAGATAAGAGTATCTACTATTAGAGCTTAGCGACAATGTTAATCGAAGATAATTATGATTTGTGATGATAATATCATGAATCAGTGATGCGATGTTCATTTTCATAAAATATCCTTTGATTGAGATTTTAAATTATTTTTATGCATTCATAATGCAATTCTGCAAGTAGGGCAGGCGTACCGGTATTGGCCACTGTACCGGTTTTGGTCACTTTTTGCTCTAAAACTTTTCTAAACAACTTTTAGCCATTTTTGATAAAGGCAATTAAAATAAGGTACTTTAAGGTAATAATAACAACCGTTACAATTCCTTTCTGTTTGAAAAAATGTTTTGTATGAAAATTTTAAGAAATTTGTTTTGTATGAAATACTTTATAAACCTTTGTTTTTTACAATTAATTTGTTGTTTTGCAATTGACTGGTTTCTAGCGCATTAGAATATATTGATTTTACTTAGGTTTGGTTTTGATTTTTCGCAATACTTACAAAAGTTTAACTATCAGTAAATGGCCAAAACCGGTACATTTGGCACCTCTCACACATTGTGTGTAATATAAAAAAACTATTTTACTTTTATAAATTTGATAAATGTACCTTTAAAGGTAGATAAATTATCTATAATTTAAGGTATAATTTGTGTCTTAAATACCTAAGACCATTTAGTACTTAGTGCTTAAAAGTCAAAAAATCCTTGAAAGTGGCCAATCCTACAAAGGGTACCTCTGCTCTACCTACAGGAAAAATGTGATAGTAAAAAAAAACCACCCAAGTGCAAGTCGGACTCGCGCATGAAGGGTTCCGTACCATGAAAAAAATCACGTTTGTTGTATGGGAACCCCCCTTAATAGTAGATTGTACAACAAGTGCATAAATCGTACCATTTTACCCGAGACGTATATATCCATCCGAGCCGTAGGCGAGGGTGGATAGTCAATTCGAGGGTAAAATGGGTTTTTTTGAACGAGTTATACACTCTGCTTTTCACTTCGAATGTGAGGAAAATAAATAACAATATTGCAAAAAAGAAAAAATAAAGACCGCCATATTGGCGGGAAGGCTTTCTTTTTTTTTATACGTGGCAGTGGCAGCACAGTGACTTTAGCATAGATCGTACTCGTAGTCCATAATGCTCTTGAAATACTTATTTCTAAGAAAACTCATTAATTTTGCCTAGTTTTATTAATTTAGTAATTTAACATGGATTATGTACAGAATTTAAGAAACAGAATGAAATACTTAACAGGTTTATTTAACGAAGTTTAATTGCGTGTGTGACTGTTTACCTGACGACCTTTGTCTTAGAATCTGAGACTTAGACGAAGATTTTACTTTATGCACTAGAGCATAAAAAGCGATTTTATGCAGCCTATACCCAACATAAACACGAACTTTACGAGCATGAGAAGAGAAAATATTTTTTTCACTTTTTATGCTCTAGTGCATAAAGTAAAATCTTCGTCTAAAGTCTCAGACTCTAAGACAAAGGTCGCCAGGTAAACAGTCACACACGCAATTAAACTTCGTTAAATGTTATTTCATAACTTGTTATTTCATTTTGTTTCTTCAATTTTGTACATAACATAATCCATGTTAAATTACTAAATTATTAAAACTAGGCAAAATAATGAGTTTCCTAAGAAATAAGTATTTCAAGAGCATTCAGGACTACGATCTATGCTCAAGTCACTGTTCTGCCAAGGCCACGTATAAAAAAAAGAAAAAGAATGTCTTCCCGCCAATATGGCGAAGTCTTTATTTTTTCTTTTTTGCAATATTGCTATTTATTTTCCTTACATTCGAAGTGAAAAACAGAGTGTATAACTCGTATATAAACCCATTTTACCCTCGACTTGGCTATCCACCAATATATATAACGTATATAATACGTCTCGGGTAAAATGATACGTTTTATGCACTTGTTGTACAATCTACTATTTTTGTTTAAATGAATATACAACTAAATATTCTGTGAATATTTCAAGCTTAGTATTTCGGTAGCTTAGTTGGTGAGAGCATCAGGCCGAATCCCTGGAGGTGCGGGTTCGAATCCCGCCTGAAAGATACTTATACAGCTCGTGGTTTTTAAGCCGCGGATACACTAGGGGACAAATTGTCCCGCAACATGACGTGCAACACTCAATTTACGTGTTGCTGGAACGTGCGCGGTTCGGGACATGTTCCGCAACATTCTACGTGACGCGGGACATGTTGCTTGCTTGCTCCCGTGTAGAAAGCGGGCGCAAGTGGTGCAGGTGTTGCACGTCAGCTCCCCGATCGCGGTAATCTTATGACGCATTCGTCAAGTGTACGTGATGTGACGAGCAATACCGTTTTTGATAACCCGCGGCTTTGACAGTGCGACAACGTTTTCTGTTCCGATGATAATCTTTGAAACTAAAACAGTTTTCATACGACAGTCTATTTTGACAGCTAATTTCGTATTGCAAGTGGCTCCTCTGTCTTAGATGTCACCGGAACAGACAGGATTATAGGTTTGCGTGACGTGTGCGTCGTTATGTCATTACGGCAATACAAAGTCAAACGTCATGACGCAAACGTGGTACGCGCTGCATAGAATTACCGCGATCGGGGCGCAGTGCCGCACAGATTGTCGCCGAGTGTGGACACATGCGCAGCGTGTCCCTCAACATGTCGGTAGTGTGGGTCTCTTCGGGCGACATTCGTGCAACTACTGACCAATGTGTACAGGATGTCTTGCAACACTTTTGTCCCCGAGACTCTTTCACGTTGTTTCGCGTCATGTTGCGGGACAATTTGTCCCATAGTGTGTCCGTGGCTTTACTATCACATTTTTTTCTATATCTATCTTTGATGTATTAATTAACTTTGAGAAAGTTTGTCTGGAACTTTGAAAAATTTATTACAAATAAAGGATGAATGGTAAATTATACTTTAATTTTATACCTAAAGACATGAAGGTAAAAAAAAAAAGAATTTATATAAGTATTCACATCTTTCAGTTATCTTTAAATGTGTGATAAGATACTTGACCTCACCGCTAGAATTAGATCACATCAGGTGTGATGAAGGCTAAGCGATTCCAAGTTGTGGATAAGAAAAACCTCTCCGCAGCAATCTCTCCTCAACATTTGTGTCCTGTGTATTGTAACACCCCTCATGCTAAAATTGCGGAGTTGTAGAGCCATGTAATGATAGACACGAAGATCTCACTGATAAAAATAAAATAAAAAAACTAACAAAAAAATAAACTAAAATAGTTAAAATATCATATATTCTTATAAAATAAAAAATTACAAAATTGGTACAAGGAAATGAAAATGAGATCTGTTTTGCTGTGCCCGACAGTGTCCATGATGCTCACGATTTGTTATTTTTAAGACCTAACAACTATTGTGGAATAGCAATAAAGAATTGAGAATTGAGAATTGAATCTGTTCTTGGTTGTTGCAGGAACTGGCTGAGTTCGAGGGCATGCCCGACGGGCCCAAGCTCAGCGCTGATGGTCAGTCATGATCATGATGCATGCTAACACATCGTCATACATTTACCCGCATGTCATATGGGAACTTCAGTCAGCTACATTTACTTCTATCGAGGGCATGACCGACGGGCCCAAGCTCAGCCCTGATGGTCAGTCATGATCATGATACTTGCTAACATATCGTCATACATTTACCCGCTTATCACAGGGGAACTTCAGTCAGCTACATATACTTCTATCGAGGGTATGGCCGACGGGCCTAAACTCAGCCCTGATGGTCAGTCGTGATCATGATGTATGCTAACACATTGTCATACATTTACCCGCTTATCATAGGGGAACTTCAGTCAGCTACATTTCCTTCTATCGAAGGCATGCCCGAAGGACCCAAGCTCAGCCCTGATGGTCAGTCATGATCATGATGCATGCTAACACATCGTCATACATTTACCCGCTTATCATAGGGGAACTTCAATAAGCTTCATTTACTTCTATCGAGAGCATGCCCGAAGGGCCTAAACTCAGACCTGATGGTCAGTCATGATCATGATGCCTGCTAACATATCGCCATACATTTACACGCATGTCATAGGGGAACTGCAGTCAGCTACATTTACTTCTATCGAGGGTATGGCCGACGGGCCCAAGCTCAGCCCTGATGGTCAGTCATGATCATGATACTTGCTAACATATCGTCATACATTTACCCGCTTATCATAGGGGAACTTCAGTCAGCTACATTTACTTTTATGGAGGGCATGCCCGAAGGACCCAAGCTCAGCCCTGATGGTCAGTCATGATCATGATGCATGCTAACACATCGTCATACATTTACCCGCTTATCATAGGGGAACTTCAATAAGCTACATTTACTTCTATCGAGGGCATGCCTGAAGAGCCTAAACTCAGACCTGATAGTCAGTCATGATCATGATGCATGCTAACATATCGCCATACATTTACACGCATGTCATAGGGGAACTGCAGTCAGCTACATTTACTTCTATCGAGGGTATGGCCGACGGGCCCAAGCTCAGCCCTGATGGTCAGTTATGATCATGATTAGTGCATGCATGCTAACACATTGACATACATTTACCCGCTTATCGTAGGGGAACTTCAGTCATCTATATTTCGGTTCGGTTCGGTTAGGAATCATGGAAAAATATGAGTAGATACAGAATCTATGCCACCACTACCGGCGGGTAAATAAATGTTTATGGGTGTCGGTATTAATGAATGACTGTTTATTGTAACTGTCTTACGCCTAAGTTATAACTGTTACTGGTACTTATTGATTGAATAAGGCGTCACTAGGCGGAAGTCCCCAACCATTGTGAAAAACGAAATATTAAATGTAGCTTACTTCCGCAAAAAAACACAACATGCAAGATGCACCGCCCGCCCGCAGAAAATTGCACATTTACTCCACGAAAATACCAGCGCACAATACCTGCATTTAGCAAGACAGCATTAAGGGCTAATTACACTTGGCTAAATTCAGCATCTAATTAAGCATACATTGCTTTTTTGATCTCATTTGTAGCAAGTGGTGCAATCAAAACAAGCAATGTATGCTTAATTAGATGCTGAATTTAGCCAAGTGTAATAAGCCCTTTACACCTTGCAACTTCACCGATTAGACTACTCTACACGTATAGGAAAAATGTGATAGTAAAAAACCACGAGCCCTATAAGTAGCTTTCAGGCGGGATATAGCGGGATATAGCCCTATAACAACCTATAACCTATAACAAGTGATAGCAAATTTCGACGAGCCGTTTCGGTAGCTTAGTTGGTCAGAGCATCGGGCCGGATTCCCGGAGGCGCGGGTTCGAATCCCGCCTGAAAGCTACTTATAGGGCTCGTGGTTTTTTACTATCACATTTTTCCTATACTTACAAAATTGCATTGCCAATGCATAAAAATAATATAAAATCTCAATATGGCTGTTTCATCTTAATCGATTGTTAAACATTTGTAAAAATGTTTCTTTCGGATGCGAGGGTTTCCTCACATTGATGAAGCAACGCTGGCCTACAGCGTAACAAGTGATAGCAAAATTCGACGAGTCGTGTAAGCCTTTCGGTAGCTTAGTTGGTCAGAGCATCGGGCCGGATTCCCGGAGGCGCGGGTTCGAATCCCGCCTGAAAGCTACTTATAAGGCTCGTGGTTTTTTACTATCACATTTTTCCTATATCTATAACTTATTACTACGTGCGATATGAATATGTGCATACCGACATACCACTTCTAGAGGTGGCAACCGGGTAGAAAAATAATACATTGTCTTTAATTATTTGGTGCCACTGGAGGTCGACAGGAGTGACTGGGAGTAATGACTAACGTAAAGGAATTCAGGGAGAGGAGACCATTAATAATCCTGCAAGGTTCCTCCAGATAAGGAGGGTGCTTCTGCTTGCGTATTGTTTTGATTTCCGCAACATTAGTTCCGGCCATAGCCGTACTTTATTTATGACATACAAAATATTATCATTCTGCTTCTTAAACAAATATTTAGATATTTGTTTATCATGACGATTATTTTTCATGAGTTTTTCCAGAAAACTAATTCTGATAAACATGCTGCCTATTTTCCAGAGAGGCCAGACAGAGTAAATACGATGACTTATAAAATGATTTTTGTGTACATTTAATACATATTAAGTATCCTATCAAAAAATTTACATCAGAAATATTTCAATTCTAAGAACGTAAGAAAACGGATGGTCGTTTCGAGAAGTTCATACAACAAATAGGGCAGTGTCCTATAAGCGAGCACAATGCGTTAGCAGAATGGTGGAAGTTAAGACAGTAGATAATTTTAATGCCTTCCGAAGTGTAGAGGAGTTTGAGATTAGATTTCTCGATCCAACCATAGTAGATGTTGCTTAAGGCCACAATTGCAAGCTGGTAACGGGAGCCATTTCATTGGGATAAACTTTTTAAGCATATCATGTTTTGACATAACATTTTTAGCATAAAGTTTTTACGCATAACTTATGATAAACAAACGAAGCTGCGAAAGCGAGCATGGGCGGCTGCATCCTGTTACGTATGGGCGAAGAGGCTGCACTTTCCGCAGTGCCGGAGACGAGCAAATCGTAATGCATGCATGCATGCCTGCCTACCGTATGTTTACATGCTTGCTGAATGTTTGCTTGCTAGATACATGCTTGCATTACGTTTTCAGAAAAATTATATATTTACCAAAGACAAAAATGTTGTACATAAGTACCGGTTTCTTTAGATGTTGTCAATATCCAATCATCAAATTATCTGATGCATTTTGACTTGTTAATATTATGGTATTATGTTATGTATGACTTGTTATCTTTATGCCTTACGTTGGTATGCTAATAATTAATGTTATGATAATTTATCGTTGTTCTAAAATCATTGATGCGAAAAAAGTACCGATATATCTCTATTCTAAAAAGCGTTATGCGGAATAAAATATGCCAAACCATTTATTATGTATGAACGTTATGCAAAATTTTGTATGCCAAAAATCGTTATGCGGAATTAAAATAATGCCTTTTTAATTTATGCGAACCAATACGGACCCTCGGATAACACGATTTGTTTTGATTGCAGATTTGATAAAGGATGGGTTTGAGAGCTCGCCGGCGTGGTTCTTCGCGCTGGTGGCGGAGTCGGGCGGCACAGTGGTCGGGTACGCGCTGCTCAACCGCGCATACTCCAGCTGGACACGTCGCGCGCTCTATTTAGAGGACATTTATGTGAGGCCCGCGTGTCGCCGCGCCGGCGTCGGCCAGGCGCTGCTGCAAGAGATCTGCCGGGTGAGTCCGCCCCCTTACACCTACACTCAACCGCGCCTACTCTAGCTGGACTCCACCTGGAGATCTGTACGTGCGGCCCGACGGCATCGGCCAGGCGCTGCTGCAAGAGATCTACCGGGTGAGTCCGCCCCCTTACACCTACACTCAACGGCACCTACTCCAGCTGGACTGTACCTTGAGGACCAGACATGGCGTTAGTCACGCGCTGCTGCAAGATATCTGCCGGGTGAGTCCGCCCCCTTACACCTACACTCAACGGTGCCTACTCCAGCTGGACTGTACCTTGAGGACCAGACATAGCGTTAGCCACGCGCTGCTGTAAGATATCTGCCGGGTGAGTCCGCCCCCTAACAGCTACACTCAACCACGCCTACTCTAGCTGGACTCCACCTGGAGACCTGTACGTGCGGCCCGCCGGCGTCGGCCAGGCGCTGCTGCAAGAGATCTGCCGGGTGAGTCCGCCCCCTTACACCTACACTCAATGTATTTTTTTATCTACAACGAGGTAGCACTAAGCCTTCATCACACCTGACTGATGTTAAGTGATGATAAGGCTGAAGGTGAAAGCGCACTACTTCCAGATTCCTCGACTACTGAGGAACTGGCTATCTTATCTCCAACTGCCGGCAGTTAGAGAACACAACAATGCTAAAAACATCGTTGTTATGGCGTTAGACTTAGATAGGATGACGGTAGCTAGCCAGGCGGACTTTGAACAAGCCCTATTCTACCATCAACCAAATCAAATACAATATGTACCCCCACTGGGTATCGAACATGGCACCTCTGATACTGATGGTGTCCGGCCGATAACTGTCGACATTGGTCCGCGCCACCCAGCAGCCACACACTATGCCTGTGCATTAGCCGTCAGTCCTAAACCTTAAAGGGAACTGTGAGTGTGTGGCCTGTTGCGGCTAACTGACAGGCCCTCACCAAAAGGCGGACTGATAATCTGTGGGGTCCTTAAATAGGGCACTTTTGGCGCTAATAGGTTTCAGGAGTTCTATGCGCTCTGTGTATGTGTGCGTGAGGCACACCGGCACAAGCCGCGCGCTAAGTTTGTAGAGACCGTGTCGGATCTGCGTGCAACTGGGGCGTCTTCGGCGCTAGGTACATTTTTTGGTCTAAGATTAGCGTAAATGATTAGTATTCGATTTCGACTGCGCGCAGACTTACAGTGCGACAACGTTTTCTGTTCGGGTGATAATCTTTGGAACTAAAACAGTTTTCATACGACAGTCTACTTTGACAGCTAATTTCGTATTGCAAGTGGTTCCTCTGTCACGGATGTCACCGGATCAGACAGGATTGTAGGACTATATCTGGCGTACATTCATTAGCAATGAAATGTTAAAATGTCATGTTGTTGTAGATCGCGGTGCGCGAGGACGTCCACCGCGTAGACTGGCACGTGCTGGAGGACAACGAGTCTGCGCAGGCGTTCTACGCGCGGGCCGGCGCGCGCGACCTGCGCCGCACAGAGGGCCGCGCCGCACTGCGCCTCGACCGCCCGCACATCGAGCGCATCGCCGCTGAGACCGCGACTGCGCCCCGCACACATCAGCAGTAGCAGCCTGCTAAACTACACCACTAGTAGCACATCGGCTTATAACTGACCAGCTCATTGGAGGCAGTAACATTTAGGGCAGCCGTGCCGCGCTGCGCCTCGACCACCCGCACATCGAGCACATCACCGCTGAGACCACGACCCGTACACAGCAGCAGTAGCAGCTTGGTACACTACGCCACTGCTACCACGACATCGGCTTATAACTGACCAGCTCATTGGAGGCAGACACCGCCCGCACATCGAGCGCATCGCCGTTGAGCAGTGACGCCAGATTGGGGGGATTCCCCCTGTTCGGGATAGAACTAATTTGATAAAATGATAAAACTTGCTAAGATAAAACTTGTGTATATTTAGATAAAGAACCAATAAACTAATGATGACGGAATGAGTACGCGTGACTTGATACAATGCTATTTGCGAACTGAATTGTGTAATTATTTAATTGCTATGATTTATGACAAATGTGGGTCAATGGTCAAAATGCTGATGATGCGATGTACGCGCTTGCTCGTACATATTCCCGGGCGGGAAAAAATGGGGTTAGTAGGTGATAAATTAAAGCTAATGCGGCTAACAAGGTGATATCATTGTTTTTAAATATTTTAATAACTAAGTTAGTTTGCTGGATGAATTAACAAGATGAAAGGGCATTTTAATTTTAAAACTAAAATTACAATTCGTCCTTAGGTTTAAATACCGATCGCTGTACGATAGGGGACGACCCTATATCTTGCACTACCACTCGCGCACTAGCACTTTGTACATTGGACGCGGTACACTTATTTTTTAAAGACACTCGCGCACGATTTTTTGTAAACTCACTTATTTCACTATACTGATCACTACATAACGCAATGGGCGGGCTGACCTGCCCGGCTGTGGCCTTCGCCGCTGCCGCTGCGCGCGCACGGGGCGCGGGCGGCAGCGGCTCGGCGGCTGCGGGCGCGCGTGCGGCGTGTGCCACCGCTCCCGCCGCTGCTGCCGATGCTCCTCTGTTTTTGATTACGTAAACGGGAGTCTTCAAATGACATAATGTCGTAAAAGGGTTCTTCTCAATGCACAACTTTAAATCTTCGTCTTCGATTCTCATAAAAGAATCTTGTTTGAGATTGACGGCCACATAACTAGAAACTGGTAGAATTGTAACTTCCGTGTTATTTTTAATTAAATGGGGAATGGGGATAAGACGTAAGATTTCATAAGTTTCCTTGGCTATAAGTGGGATCTTGATTTGAAAAATAATTAAGTTTGCGGTTACTCTTGCTTGCACTCGCAACAAATTGTACATTTCTGCTAAGCTGTCAGATTTCTTGATAGGTAGTGATAAGTCGTTTGGAATTTGTTCTGTTATCACGCTCAATTCATGTCTTAACTGAACGGGAGTAAGCAGGTGAAAATTAAACTTTCCGTTATAGATGTTAGTGATGGCATCAAGTAACGTAGTCATAAGGTGTTTTAAACTAAAAATAACATTATTTGCTAACATAGAAGTGGTTAAAAAGTCATTCTCTAGGGAAATATTTCCAATTTTAAATCCTTTTCAACTGTATTTATCTTGCGATTAATTAATTTATGCTGTTTATCAATCATGCTTTCCGTGCGTTTTAAAAGATTGAACTCGGCCTCGACCACTGAAGTTTGATTTTTCGAGAGATAGGCTAAATGGTTTTGATTCTTTCTGATAGGTTCAATATCTCGTTCATACTTCTCGGCGAATTCCTGATCTAAAAGGCCGAAAAAAGTGTTAGCAATCGATCCAACTCCATTTACTAAGCCACGTTTGATACGTTTTGGTAAGTATGAACGATGATGATTCACTAGCAAGTCATTATAGTATTCGAGTTCACTGACTTCGTGTTGCAGTTGTAATATGATATTCTCGCAATGGGATTGTGTTTTTATTTTTATACATATATTTTCTAGATATGTTAAGTACATATCGACTGTCTTACGGCCCTCTTGATAAGGCTTCGTATCATAATAGACAACCAGGCGCCACTCGTCCCGTATCAAGTTCATGTTCGTAATATGATCGAAATAAATGCTATTATTGTTTGGTAAAGCGTTAGTCTGATATTCACATTGTATTAGTGGGATCGAAAATAAAAATAGTAACAAGGTTGTTGCTAAGCTTGATAAATTGCATGCTCTTTTTTAATTATCTTAGGGGTTGTTTCTTGCTCGGGATTGGGTTCTTTTGTGACTTCTTTACCATCATGGACAGGTAAGACTGATAATTTAGTCACAGGTCGCTTGATGAAACCATTCTTTGTTTTTAACGATACGACCCTTACATAGCCGTCACTACCCGGGTGCAGCTCTGTGACACGGCCTAAGCTCCATTTACCGGGAGGTAAGTTGTCGTCCTTGATAACTACGACGTCGTTTACCTTCATATTCTCTCGCGGCTGTCTCCATTTGCTCCTTGATGAAAGCTGAGTTAAATATTCATCCCGCCAGCGTCGCCATATATCACCAAAGATCTTTTGGGTGAGGCACCATCTTGTTCTAAGATCCTTTTCAGTGTCGTATATAGTGAGTATGGGACCGCTGGCTAGAAAATGAGAGGGTGTTAAAAAGTTTAGATCGTCGGGGTCTTCCGTTAGTGGACAGAGCGGGCGGGAGTTTAAGCATCCTTCAAGCTGACTGAGGAGCGTAGTAAACTCTTCGAAGGTAAGGTGTTGTTCGCCAATAACTCTCTTTAGATGGTGCTTCAGGCTCTTCACACAAGCCTCCCAGACCCCTCCTGCTGAAGGCCAAGAGGGTGCGTTAAAGTGCCACTCGATTCCCATACTTGTGATTTCTGTCTGGAATGCTGGATCATTGATGTGCTGTAAACATTCTAACTCTTGATTTAATATTTTGCGTGCTCCGATAAAATTAGTGCCTTGATCGCTATACATGTGGCCGGGAACTCCTCTCCGGGCTGCCATCCTGCGCAGGGCTGCCAGAAATGCTGAAGATGTTAAATCGGAAACGAGCTCCAGATGTACGGCTTTAGTGGCCATACAAACAAACACCGCCACGTAGCCTTTCGTGGTCTTGATTCCACGGCCCTTGTTGGCCTTTACGCTGACGTGACCAGTGTAATCCACCCCACAGTGATAGAAGGGCCGAGATGGATTAGTTCTAGCGGTTGGTAAGTTACCCATAATTTGCTGTTCATGACCGGGACTATGTCTTTTACATATGACACATAAACGTAGCCGTTTTTTCACAGCGTTGTTACCACCTATTAGCCAATATTTTCTACGTATAAAGGCACTAGTTAGGCGTGCGCCTCCATGGCTTGTGACGTCATGCGCTTGATCGATGATGAGGTCGGCCAGTCTAGTGTTAGTCGGTATGATGATGGGATGGGTCATGTCAGGATCTAGATTTGCGTGTTTTAGTCTGCCACCGACACGTAAGATCCCATTTTCATCTAGTTTAGGAGTAAGATTGCATATTTTACTCTTATTGTTTATACATTTTCCTTCCTGTAATTGATTTATTTCTTCATAAAAGTATTTTTCTTGAATACATTTCACGATTTTTGTTTTAGCGTAATTTATTTCTTGTAAAGTTAAATAAATTTGATTGGGTGTCTTGTTACATAATCTAATTATTCTTGCTAAAACCCGGATCGCCGTAATAAGAGAACGAGAGTTATTTAATAGTCTCTCAATAACTTCAATTGAATTAATATTAAGTTGTATAAAATTAACTTGCTTTGTCATTTTCATTTCTTGGTTTGTTGTGTAATTAATATTTTGTTCTGTTTCAGGTTTATATTCCGGCAGCCAGTGGGGACCCTTCCACCAGAGGCTGTTTTCTTTAAGCTGTGAGGCCGTGAGTCCGCGGCTTGCACAGTCAGCGGGGTTCTCCTTAGATTTGACATATCTCCAGCATTCTGCGGGCACCGATTCTGTAACTTGATTTACACGGTTTGCGACAAATGCCTTCCAGCGACTAGAGTCCCCGTTCAGCCAACCTAGCACGGCCATTGAGTCGACCCAGGCGAAAACAGTGATTTTATGATTGGCGAGGCATTTTTTTATTTTTGTTATGAGTTTCGCTAGTAATACCGAGCCACAAAGTTCCAAACGCGGGATCGAAGTATTGCCATTGAGCGGGACAACTTTAGTTTTGGCCGCCACTAAGGTCACTGTAGAATAGGTTTCTTTTTGGACCCTAATATATACTACGGCGGCATAGGCTTTTGTACTTGCATCACAAAAGCCATGCAACTGTATTGTATCTTTTTCTTGAGTTTGCAGCCATCTCGGTACTTGATATTCACTGATAACCGCGAGATGTTCTTTTATTCGTTGCCACTCGTCGTAAATGCTTTTTGGTACAGCTTCATCCCATAAAATGTTAGCCCTCCATACATCTTGAAATAATATTTTGAGCTTGATTGTAACGGGAGACAGCCATCCAAGCGGATCATATACTTTTGACAGTTCTGATAATAACTTCCTTTTGGTAAGTTTTTCGGGGGTCAAAGTGGATGTTATTGGACTTGGACAAAAGGTAAAATAGTCATCTTGAGGACACCATCTTAACCCCAAAGCCTTCGTGGTTTCCACTTGCTTAAAATTAAAGCTGTCTTGTTGCTTTTGATCTGCATCGACATTTTGCAATAATTCTGATGAGTTGGCTTTCCATTTCCTGAGGTTAAATCCACCTGATCTTAAAAGATGTATGAGATCGTTTTGCAACTGTATAGCTGCTGGAATTGAGTTCGATCCATGGATGAGATCATCCATATAAAATGATTCTTCTAGGACTGAGGGCGCTAAACTTCCTTGATAGTTATTTTTCTCGTCACTAGCTAATTGTTTCAGTGTCATCATGGCGAGAAAAGGTGCGGCCTTGGTGCCATAGGAAACGGTAGCTAGCCTAAAATCTCTCAATTTTGAATTCTGATTGTCTCTCCAAACAATTAACTGTAAATTTTGATCTTGTTTATTTAACCAAATCTGTCTGAACATTTTTTCCAGATCAGCAGTAAAAGCATAACGGTACTGTCTCCACTTGATTAAGAGATTCTGTAAGTCTTGCTGCAAATTAGGACCTTGATGCATGACGTCATTAAGGCTCAGCCCCGTCGAAGTTTTTTCCGAGGCATTAAAAACAACGCGTAATTTTGTAGTCGTTGATTCAGCGCGTATGACGCCGTGGTGAGGTAAATAACAATTATTTAATTTGTAATCGGAGTCGGCCGGCATCATGTGACCGAGTGAGAGATACTCATTTATAAATAATTTATAATCGTTTTCTAATTGCTTATTTCTATTAAATTTTTGTTCCAACTTATAAAATTGAGCTACGGCCTTGGCTTTAGAATGACCTAATTTTTCTTGATAATTAGGTTTTAATGGTAGCCTGACTTCGTACCGCCCATCATCCCGTCGTTTAGTTGTTGACATATAAAATTTAATGCATTCCTGATTTTCCGTCGATGGTTCGGTTTCCTCGGTGATGTTTTCTAGTTCCCAAAATTTTTGCATGTCTTCCATGTTATGAAGAACCACATTGCATTGGAACGTACGGGCATGCCCACTCAATATCCACCCGAGTTGAGTTTGCTGAGCGGTGGGTAAAGATGAGCTTGCTCTAAATACACCATCCAGTAATATAATTGAATATATATCCGCCCCAAGTAACAAGTCGACTGGGCGGCTGTTATAAAATTTAGGGTCAGCCAACTTTATGTGATCTAAATATGACCAATCGGGATTATTGAATGACAGGTTAGGCAGATTCTTAACCAACTGCCTCATGATAACTGCGTCGGTTTCGAATGAAAAGTCGTTTATTGTTGACTTACACCTTATATTAATAATACCTTTTCCGTTTGTTTCTTTATCGCCGATTCCTGAGATGATCCCGTTACATTTTTTCCTTGGCAGTCGTAAGAACTGGGCCGCGTTCTCCGTAATTAAAGATGTTTGTGAGCCTTGATCCAAAAGGGCGCGCATCACATGATATGAGCCATCCACTGCTTGGATCTGGACCATAGCGGTTGGTAAAAGAACCTCGACGGGATCGCTTTGAAGAGACACATTTATGCTATTACGGACTTGTTTTCCGTTGTCTGCATTTTCGCTCCCTCCGCTGCTAGTTGTCGGGCGCGCTGACTGCACAAATGCATCGTGTAGTAAACTATTGTGGTCCTGGCTACATTCGCGACAAACCTTTCCTGATATGCATTCCTTTCCTTGATGGTTAAAAAGACAATTAGGACATAGACTTAACCTTGTTACTGCCTTAAGTTTGTTGTACGGTGACATTTCTAGAAACTTCGGACAAAAATAAATGCCATGTTCATTATTACACAGCGAACATTTATATTTTGCTGATACAATTTTTTTGCTGCTAGTCGACGGCGCCAGCGGCGGCGGTGACGAATGTTTAGCAATAATTTTATTGTTTGACGTATATGCGTTTCTATAATAATTAGTTTTCTGATGAGTGTTATTTTTTGCTGCTACTTGATTTTTCACACTTAAATGATCTTGTTTTCGACGAGACGCCTCTAGGGTTGTGAATTTCAATTCTAAAAACTCTAATAATTCTTTTAAAATAGGCAAACCTCTCGGGTTTTTTACAGACTCCATATAATCAGTATAAGATTCCGTATCTAATTTTTGGGTCAGGAGGTAAACTAGTATAGGATCCCATGAGCTAATATCAACCCCTAAGTTTTTAATCGCATTCAGACACTCCTTGGTCGTGTCATGCATTCGCTTTAAAAGAGCAACTGATTGATTTTGCATAGATGGAATATTCATTAAAGTATGCATATGCGATACAAATATCAACCTTTCGTTATTGTACCGTTGATTTAATAAATCCCAGCAGACATCATAATTATCGGCACAGATGTGAAGATGCTGTATTAACTTCTCTGCTTCCCCCTTAACCTTGGATCTTAAGTATTGCATCTTCTGTGCTTTAGACATTGATGGATTACAATGTATGGTTTCACTAAATAAATCTTTAAAAGAAACCCAATAATTATAGTTACCTCCGAACGTAGGTATTTCCATTTTGGGCGTAGACTTCTCCATGTGAGCTACGGACCACATTTTCTTGTTTATGGCCTTTTTAATCGATTCATACTTCTCTTCATACGCTGAAAATGTTTGCTCGTATCCTTGATTAGATTCCCCCAGCTCGCTGTCCAGGTCCCAGTGCATGGAGACGATGGCGCTCCAGCGAGACTGAACCGTACGAAGAAGATCATCAAACTCCCATTTTTCTGATACCCTATCTAAATTAATAGCTTGAATGGTTCTATTAAAAGCCTTAAAATTGCTCTGTTGCTTCCTTAACATTTCTTCAGTTTTACTTGTTACCTTTACTGTCTTTGTTGTTTGTGGTTGCGGACTGGAGGTCCTTTCAGACCCAGACACCAAAGTTGGATGTTTCAGGATGGGCGTCTTGGTTTGCTCCGACACAGAAGATTGATAGTTCTGAATATGTGCCCTAATGTTACCATACCTTTCTCTCACTCTCTCCATTTCTTGCTCAACGTGGTCCCTTGTAGAACCATCTAAATCGCTTGCAATTAAACGCTTGTAATTGCCGTCATACTCCAACCAATAGCTATCAAGAATGTCTAGTCGGCGCTTTAAATACTCCGGCGACTTTCTCTCTGCGCCGTCCTTTTTAAAATTAGTATAAACAGTCTCAATTGCTCCTGATAGCTGTTGTTGGTTAGTTATAACATCACTGACGGACGACATGATAAATTAAAGTAAATGGACAGGTCTTACTTGATTTGACGCTGACGAAATGCTACCAATTTACTAGTTCCTGTGCTGCTCTGCCGAATCCTTGCTGCTCGGCCTCTGTACGTCTTGATAGTACAAAGATTTTTTTGATAGTTCACTTTGTAACTTGTTTCACAAAGTGCGATTGGTCCACTCAGTAAATCCACCAAGTGTGACACGTTGGTAAGTCTCGTAAAGCGGAAACACTGACACGTATTTAGTTCACTCGCGCTAAGTGATCCCGCTTTTCCGAAAAGCTCGAAGGACCAATGTTCGGGATAGAACTAATTTGATAAAATGATAAAACTTGCTAAGATAAAACTTGTGTATATTTAGATAAAGAACCAATAAACTAATGATGACGGAATGAGTACGCGTGACTTGATACAATGCTATTTGCGAACTGAATTGTGTAATTATTTAATTGCTATGATTTATGACAAATGTGGGTCAATGGTCAAAATGCTGATGATGCGATGTACGCGCTTGCTCGTACACCCCCAAATTTGTTTTTTTAGAGCTGTGGGTGTAATCTTGAGTGGAAAATATTTTTGGGGGATTTATGGGGGAATAATTTTGACATTGGAGGGATTTAGGGGTTTTTCATGGCAAAAATGTTATTTCCAGTAAGTGTAAACAGTGAGCTAAAAAAACCGCCATTTTTCAAGTATTTTGGCACTCTTCAAAACCGGCGTCTTGGGGTATATCGTACTAGACTTGGGGGGAATGCAACACGGTCATCTGGCACCACTGCCGCTGAGGCCGCGACCGTGCCCAGTCCACACAGCAGCAGTAGCAGCCTGGTGCACTACGCCACTTGGTACCACGACATCGGCTTATAACTGAGCAGTACTCACTGGAGGCAGTAACGGAACGACGGACTTTAAGTCCATCTATGTCCGTGCGTGACGTATATTACGAAGGTCTTGCATTATAACTCAGCCGCGTAAGTCTTACTTGTTGAAGCTAATACCGATACACGGTTCAACCAAATTGATTCACTTTCACTTGCAATTTCGTTCAATTGCATTGAACGTTGAACGCAAAAGAGAAAATATTGAGCAAGCTCAATTCTTTTAACGCGGTTGAATGTGGTTGAACTTTGCCATTGAATGATTCACTTTTACGTTTACATTGTTCAATTTAGTTGCTTCATTCAAATTGAATGGCAGAAGTGAACCGTGTAATACCGCCATAGGCAATAAATATTATGCAGGGGCAAATAAATACCCCCGAGGACTGTCCCTCGTCTGCGCGAGGCTTTTAGAGAAAACACCTCCCTTGACGCCCCGGAGTATTAAGTAGCTGCAGCCGCGGTGTATAACGCGGATGATCAGTTGTTTGGGCACCATTCTATGATGTTCATTGTAAATTGATAGAGGGCGTACAAAAAAAGTTCTTGCGATGTTCATCTTCACAAAATAATACACTCTTATATAGATTCTCCTTCCTTGCTTTCCTCAATTAATTTTAACATTAACCATAGAACGTGCAATCCAAAGCTATTCTCCCTCCAAGTTTTCCGCAATAACACATCCTTTTACAATCCAATCGTCCGTATGTGTCGCCTCTACAATGAAATCAGTCATAATGTTTTAGACATAGACATATTTGAAACCAACTCACTTAAATTCAGACGTAAAGTCTTGTCAGTTTTTGATAGTTAGGTAGTTGTATATTTTTGTTTTTTTTTTGTTTTAGTTGATATTTATGTTTTCTAACCTTATTTAATAAGTACCTACTTAGTTAGATTAGTTGCTCAACATTTTGTCATGCTAAAGATACATATTGTAGGTTATAGTTTGTTCCTTGTCTTGTTCTTTTTTAATTTGTCTTGTTTTGTTTTAACTGTAACCTGTTTTATGTCTTAATGAAATAAATAAATAAAATGATGGTGAGATGTGGTAGTGAATATTGTTGGGGTGTAGGTCATTGGGTTCGGAACTATTGTGGTGTACAGCCTATTTGTTCATAAACCAATTCGTCGCCTCGTGCGAAATAATCAGGACAATTTAATGCACAAGTCCCAACTAGCGCCGCCGATCGATTTTATTTAATTTCTTCAAAATAAGCCCAATTAAAAAAAAGGAATCAGTAAAATTCTTGTGAATAACGTCCGATATTTATTGAATAATTTTACACAATTTAAAAAGCGTTAGAACAGATTTAAAACAGTGTTTTGTGAAAAGTGGCCACTAAAAAGTATTGAACGTATTTTATAATCGTGTAAAGTATAGGCCTCCCCCAAGGATCTTCACAACGATCGGTCCTGCGCTGCCCGCATCCAGCGGCTTCCCGCTGTTTTGACTACAAGAATCACTTAACACGTTGAATGCCATGGGGAACACCATGTGACCTCCACTAGTTTAGTACACGGGACCAAGCAAAAATTATAGAAATGTCCATAAGGAAATATAATATAACAGTAGATATACATTTGATGTGGATGATTTGATTAAGTATTTCCAACTTAATTAAATCGATAAGCCATTTTACTAATAGAATTGCATTATTAGTAAAGAGAACAATCATGTCTATCACCTCCACTGCTGTGGGTGCTGACTCAATCAGTCGTAAAATGATCCTACCTATCCTTGACCTAATCACTCCTGTCCTCGCCCATATCATAAATACATCCATCTCCTCTGGTACCTTTCCTTCTGCTTGGAAGGACGCCAATGTTATTCCACTTCCCAAAAAATTAAAACCAACTATGTTTTCAGATTTCCGTCCTATTTCAATTCTCCCTTTCCTTTCCAAAGTCCTTGAAAAACTTATTCATCATCAGCTTACTGATTATCTTAATGCAAATCATCTCCTTAATCCTCTCCAGTCTGGCTTTCGCAAGGGGCACAGCACCTCCACGGCACTTGTGAAGATTACTGATGACATTCGCCTTGCTATGGAGAATCGTCAGCTTACGGTAATGACATTATTGGATTTCAGTAATGCATTCAACTCCGTTGACTTCGATATTCTCCTTGGTGTTTTACGTTCTCTGAACATATCTCCAACTGCAATTCTTTGGTTTCGTAGTTACCTGCTAGGGCGACGGCAGCGTATTCGCACAGGAGATACCTTCTCCATGTGGTGTGATATCGTTGCCGGTGTACCTCAGGGTGGCATCTTATCTCCACTTCTTTTTTCTATTTTTCTTAATTCAATTACACAATCTCTTTCTAGTTCCTATCACTTATATGCCGATGACTTACAAATTTACACGCACGCACCGTTGTCTGACCTCTCTCGTGCTATCACTGTCACAAATTTAGACCTAGCACAAATAAATACTTGGAGTTTAAATTTTGGCCTTACCTTAAATCCTTCAAAAACACAGAGTATTATTATTGGGAGTCCTCATTTTATTTCCAGGATCGATTCAACACAAATTCCGATGGTTTCTTTGGACGGCACCAATATCCCGTTCTCGCCTACTGTCAGGAACCTCGGTGTTACTCTTGACCAATGTTTATCGTGGAGACCCCATATAGAAGGACTAAGAAAAAGGGTGTTTGCGGCGTATAGTTCAATTAACCGGCTACGAAATTTTTTGCCGACCAGCACCAAAATCACTCTAGCACACAATCCCTTCTATTGTCCATTATTGACTACGCTGATGTCTGCTACACTGATCTGTCTGAGGTGTTACTCGACAAATTAGAACGTCTGCAAAACCTTTGTATCAGGTTTATCTTCAATCTCCGAAAATATGACCACGTGTCATCATTCCGTAGCAAACTAAATTGGCTCCCGATTCGCCGGCGCAGAGACTTACACACTCTCAAACTTCTATATTCCATTCTTTTCCTACCTTCTACCCCACCATATCTTAAAAAATGCTTTTCTTTTCGATCTTCATCCTCATCTTCACAGTGTACTCTGCGTTCTGCTTCTAACCTTTCCCTAGAAACTCCTTGTCACTCTTCCGATTTCCTTTCCTACTCCTTTTCTGTGCACGCTGTTCGATTGTGGAATGCGCTACCGGAAGGTATCAGAAAGGCTCAAACTCTTAGATCCTTTGACGTTCAGGTTAGAAGTCATTTCCTTTCTGTATCTCCGAATTTATAGTTATCATGTTTATTTATTTTTGATCTCTTTCTATCTGTATTCATATATCTTATGTACTTACTCCTTATTCTTTTCTTTTTGCACCAATTCCCCTTTTATATTTTTTATTTTATTTTTCTCTTTCACCCAAGGTTGCCTGGTAGAGATTGCTATATAGCAATAAGGCCGCCTTTTGTGTGTTTACTTTTGTTTGTAATTTCTCTGTATTTTGTCTTTTTTATGTGCAATAAAGTCTTTTATTATTATTATTTATTATTATTCACGAGTTGTCTTGATGATTAAATTTATCCAGTCTAAGAACGGGCCAATTGGAGCATAACCTTTAACTGGGGAATCCTTAAGGTCTTGGATACTGAGAACACCAACAATCTTATTTCGTATGAGAAGGGGTCCCCCTGAATCCGCCGCTCCTGCGCTAGCGAGACGGTTTGAACACTTTGGCGCCACGCACATGAGTGGGCAGCTTATTTCAGTCATCCAGGGATAACAGCGAATTACCACACCCTCTCCCACGTGCATCGGCTTCTGTGTATCGAGCAAGAATAATCGAGCGTCATCTTCACCTGTCACATTAAATGTGCTGTATGATTTTCCAAATCCAGCATAATTTGCCGGAAGCCCAACTAACGAGTTAAAGTTTAAAGGACATAACAATCCGAACGGCCATCCCTTTATTTCTTCTATCAATACTAAACCAATATCTATCCACATTCTTGGTCTTCGTGGTGTGCTATTAGGATGTCGAATCATTTTAAGAACAGGCCGATATGTAGAGTTTCTTGGTTCAGTTCTGTATTCTAATATTACTCCTTTCAAACGTGAACCTAGGCAGTGATTAGCAGTCAGCACCCATCTTTCTGCAATAAGGGATCCAGAGCACTGAACTAACTCAGTATTACCAACGAGATACATTAATTTTACTACAAATGGGAATTCATTATTTGTATCGGGTTTCCCGAATTTAATACGAAGGGGGCGTTTCTGCATTTGTGCTGAATTTAAGCTTACCACCCCTAATAAAATAACAATAATAACTGCCAAGTTAGCCATGATATGTCTTATTACTTTTCTTTAGGCGGATGTACAGATCTTTCACTTCGGCGTATTATTAGGTGTAAAATATTTATAAATCTGTCTGTCTTACTGTTTTTCGAGACGATATTCAACACAAAGTTCTCGTTGCGTTTTGTCAAAGCCATATAACAAAGTTAGAGGGTTATAAAGAAGAGTTAAATTGGATTGAAAAATATGTGCAATAAAACATTAGATTGTGGTTTGCCTTATCGGATCGTCTCGGAGGAAAAAAAGCATATAAGCCACTTTACTTCAAATCGTCTATTTCATCTTAAAATGTAAAGAAGGTACTTATGCTGATATTTTGACTTGATAATGTCTTATAAATCGATTAGCTGGCTGCATGCACGATAAGCATGACACAATAGTTACGTTTCGCCTATGCTGGCCTAGGTAATGGTACAGAGAGCTAACTTCTGAAACAGTTACATTCAATTATCAATCTTTTCCCTACGACAATTAGGTCTAAAATAATTGGCCGCACAACGATCACTACCATAGTATAAAACAAAGTCGCTCCCCGCCTCTGTCTGCTGTTTCTAAGATTTCTTCTTATAAACTACGAAACGGATATTTAAGTATTTTGGCTTTCTTCAAAACCATCATTTTGGGGTATTTCGTACTTGATTTGAGGGGAATGCAACACGAGCATCTGGCACCACTGCCGCTGGGGCCGCGATTGTGTCCCGCACACAGCAGCAGTAGCAGCCTGGTGCACTACGCCACTGGTAGCACGACATCGGCTTATAACTGACCAGCTCACTGGAGGCAGTAACGGCCATCTCGAAACGACGGACTTTAAGTCCATCCAAGTCCGCGCGTGATCTATATTACGAAGGTCTTGTGTTTTAACTCAGCCACCTAACTCTGGCTTGTTGAAGCTAAACAATAAAAATATATACAGGGGCAAATACCCCGAGGTCTGTCCCTCGTCTGCGCGAGGCTATTAGAAAAAACACCTCCCTTGAACGCCCCGAAGTATTAAGTAGCTGCAGCCGCGGTGTATAACGCGGATGGTGGTGAGATGTGGTAGTGAATATTGTTGGGGTGTAGGTCATTGGGTTCGGAACTATTGTGGTGTACAGCCTATTTGTTCATAAACCAATTCGTCGCCTCGTGCGAAATAATCAGGACAATTTAATGCACAAGTCCCAACTAGCGCCGCCGATCGATTTTATTTAATTTCTTCAAAATAAGCCCAATTAAAAAAAAGGAATCAGTAAAATTCTTGTGAATAACGTCCGATATTTATTGAATAATTTTACACAATTTAAAAAGCGTTAGAACAGATTTAAAACTGTGTTTTGTTAAAAGTGGCCACTAAAAAGTATTGAACGTATTTTATAATCGTGTAAATTATAGGCCTCCCCCAAGGATCTTCACAACGATCGGTCCTGCGCTGCCCGCATCCAGCGGCTTCCCGCTGTTTTGACTACAAGAATCAGTTAACACGTTGAATGCCATGGGGGACACCATGTGACCTCCACTAGTTTAGTACACGGGGCCAAGCAAAAATTATAGAAATGTCCATAAGGAAATATAATATAACAATAGATATACATTTGATGTGGATGATTTGATTAAGTATTTCCAACTTAATTAAATCGATAAGCCATTTTACTAATAGAATTGCATTATTCACGAGTTGTCTTGATGATTAAATTTATCCAGTCTAAGAACGGGCCAATTGGAGCATAACCTTTAACTGGGGAATCCTTAAGGTCTTGGATACTGAGAACACCAACAATCTTATTTCGTATGAGAAGGGGTCCCCCTGAATCCGCCGCTCCTGCGCTAGCGAGACGGTTTGAACACTTTGGCGCCACGCACATGAGTGGGCAGCTTATTTCAGTCATCCAGGGATAACAGCGAATTACCACACCCTCTCCCACGTGCATCGGCTTCTGTGTATCGAGCAAGAATAATCGAGCGTCATCTTCACCTGTCACATTAAATGTGCTGTATGATTTTCCAAATCCAGCATAATTTGCCGGAAGCCCAACTAACGAGTTAAAGTTTAAAGGACATAACAATCCGAACGGCCATCCCATTATTTCTTCTATCAATACTAAACCAATATCTATCCACATTCTTGGTCTTCGTGGTGTGCTATTAGGATGTCGAATCATTTTAAGAACAGGCCGATATGTAGAGTTTCTTGGTTCAGTTCTGTATTCTAATATTACTCCTTTCAAATGTGAACCTAGGCAGTGATTAGCAGTCAGCACCCATCTTTCTGCAATAAGGGATCCAGAGCACTGAACTAACTCAGTATTACCAACGAGATACATTAATTTTACTACAAATGGGAATTCATTATTTGTATCGGGTTTCCCGAATTTAATACGAAGGGGGCGTTTCTGCATTTGTGCTGAATTTAAGCTTACCACCCCTAATAAAATAACAATAATAACTGCCAAGTTAGCCATGATATGTCTTATTACTTTTCTTTAGGCGGATGTACAGATCTTTCACTTCGGCGTATTATTAGGTGTAAAATATTTATAAATCTGTCTGTCTTACTGTTTTTCGAGACGATATTCAACACAAAGTTCTCGTTGCGTTTTGTCAAAGCCATATAACAAAGTTAGAGGGTTATAAAGAAGAGTTAAATTGGATTGAAAAATATGTGCAATAAAACATTAGATTGTGGTTTGCCTTATCGGATCGTCTCGGAGGAAAAAAAGCATATAAGCCACTTTACTTCAAATCATCTATTTCATCTTAAAATGTAAAGAAGGTACTTATGCTGATATTTTGACTTGATAATGTCTTATAAATCGATTAGCTGGCTGCATGCACGATAAGCATGACACAATAGTTACGTTTTGCCTATGCTGGCCTAGGTAATGGTACAGAGAGCTAACTTCTGAAACAGTTACATTCAATTATCAATCTTTTCCCTACGACAATTAGGTCTAAAATAATTGGCCGCACAACGATCACTACCATAGTATAAAACAAAGTCGCTCCCCGCCTCTGTCTGCTGTTTCTAAGATTTCTTCTTATAAACTACGAAACGGATATTTAAGTATTTTGGCTTTCTTCAAAACCATCATTTTGGGGTATTTCGTACTTGATTTGAGGGGAATGCAACACGAGCATCTGGCACCACTGCCGCTGGGGCCGCGATTGTGTCCCGCACACAGCAGCAGTAGCAGCCTGGTGCACTACGCCACTGGTAGCACGACATCGGCTTATAACTGACCAGCTCACTGGAGGCACTAACGGCCATCTCGAAACGACGGACTTTAAGTCCATCCAAGTCCGCGCGTGATCTATATTACGAAGGTCTTGTGTTTTAACTCAGCCACCTAACTCTGGCTTGTTGAAGCTAAACAATAAAAATATATACAGGGGCAAATACCCCGAGGTCTGTCCCTCGTCTGCGCGAGGCTATTAGAAAAAACACCTCCCTTGAACGCCCCGAAGTATTAAGTAGCTGCAGCCGCGGTGTATAACGCGGATGTCGGTGAGATGTGGTAGTGAATATTGTTGGGGTGTAGGTCATTGGGTTCGGAACTATTGTGGTGTACAGCCTATTTGTTCATAAACCAATTCGTCGCCTCGTGCGAAATAATCAGGACAATTTAATGCACAAGTCCCAACTAGCGCCGCCGATCGATTTTATTTAATTTCTTCAAAATAAGCCCAATTAAAAAAAAGGAATCAGTAAAATTCTTGTGAATAACGTCCGATATTTATTGAATAATTTTACACAATTTAAAAAGCGTTAGAACAGATTTAAAACTGTGTTTTGTTAAAAGTGGCCACTAAAAAGTATTGAACGTATTTTATAATCGTGTAAAGTATAGGCCTCCCCCAAGGATCTTCACAACGATCGGTCCTGCGCTGCCCGCATCCAGCGGCTTCCCGCTGTTTTGACTACAAGAATCAGTTAACACGTTGAATGCCATGGGGGACACCATGTGACCTCCACTAGTTTAGTACACGGGGCCAAGCAAAAATTATAGAAATGTCCATAAGGAAATATAATATAACAATAGATATACATTTGATGTGGATGATTTGATTAAGTATTTCCAACTTAATTAAATCGATAAGCCATTTTACTAATAGAATTGCATTATTCACGAGTTGTCTTGATGATTAAATTTATCCAGTCTAAGAACGGGCCAATTGGAGCATAACCTTTAACTGGGGAATCCTTAAGGTCTTGGATACTGAGAACACCAACAATCTTATTTCGTATGAGAAGGGGTCCCCCTGAATCCGCCGCTCCTGCGCTAGCGAGACGGTTTGAACACTTTGGCGCCACGCACATGAGTGGGCAGCTTATTTCAGTCATCCAGGGATAACAGCGAATTACCACACCCTCTCCCACGTGCATCGGCTTCTGTGTATCGAGCAAGAATAATCGAGCGTCATCTTCACCTGTCACATTAAATGTGCTGTATGATTTTCCAAATCCAGCATAATTTGCCGGAAGCCCAACTAACGAGTTAAAGTTTAAAGGACATAACAATCCGAACGGCCATCCCTTTATTTCTTCTATCAATACTAAACCAATATCTATCCACATTCTTGGTCTTCGTGGTGTGCTATTAGGATGTCGAATCATTTTAAGAACAGGCCGATATGTAGAGTTTCTTGGTTCAGTTCTGTATTCTAATATTACTCCTTTCAAATGTGAACCTAGGCAGTGATTAGCAGTCAGCACCCATCTTTCTGCAATAAGGGATCCAGAGCACTGAACTAACTCAGTATTACCAACGAGATACATTAATTTTACTACAAATAGGAATTCATTATTTGTATCGGGTTTCCCGAATTTAATACGAAGGGGGCGTTTCTGCATTTGTGCTGAATTTAAGCTTACCACCCCTAATAAAATAACAATAATAACTGCCAAGTTAGCCATGATATGTCTTATTACTTTTCTTTAGGCGGATGTACAGATCTTTCACTTCGGCGTATTATTAGGTGTAAAATATTTATAAATCTGTCTGTCTTACTGTTTTTCGAGACGATATTCCACACAAAGTTCTCGTTGCGTTTTGTCAAAGCCATATAACAAAGTTAGAGGGTTATAAAGAAGAGTTAAATTGGATTGAAAAATATGTGCAATAAAACATTAGATTGTGGTTTGCCTTATCGCATCGTCTCTGAGGAAAAAAAGCATATAAGCCACTTTACTTCAAATCGTCTATTTCATCTTAAAATGTAAAGTAGGTACTTATGCTGATATTTTGACTTGATAATGTCTTATAAATCGATGAGCTGGCTGCATGCACGATAAGCATGACGCTATAGTTACGTTCCGCCTATGCTGGCCTAGGTAATGGTACAGAGAGCTAACTTCTGAAACAGTTACATTCAATTATCAATCTTTTCCCTACGACAATTAGGTCTAAAATAATTGGCCGCACAACGATCACTACCATAGTATAAAACAAAGTCGCTCTCCGCCTCTGTCTGCTGTTTCTAAGATTTCTTCTTATAAACCACGAAACGGATATTTAAGTATTTTGGCTTTCTTCAAAACCATCATTTTGGGGTATTTCGTACTTGATTTGGGGGGAATGCAACACAGGCATCTGGCACCACTGCCGCTGGGGCCGCGATTGTGTCCCGCACACAGCAGCAGTAGCAGCCTGGTGCACTACGCCACTGGTAGCACGACATCGGCTTATAACTGACCAGCTCACTGGAGGCAGTAACGGCCATCTCGAAACGACGGACTTTAAGTCCATCCAAGTCCGCGCGTGATCTATATTACGAAGGTCTTGTGTTTTAACTCAGCCACCTAACTCTGGCTTGTTGAAGCTAAACAATAAAAATATATGCGGGGGCAAATACCTCGAGGTCTGTCCCTCGTCTGCGCGAGGCTATTAGAAAAAACACCTCCCTTGAACGCCCCGGAGTATTAAGTAGCTGCAGCCGCGGTGTATAACGCGGATGGTGGTGAGATGTGGTAGTGAATATTGTTGGGGTGTAGATCATTGGGTTCGGAACTATTGTGGTGTACAGCCTATTTGTTCATAAACCAATTCGTCGCCTCGTGCGAAATAATCAGGACAATTTAATGCAAAAGTCCCAACTAGCGCCGCCAATCGATTTTATTTAATTTCATCAAAATAAGCCCAATTAAAAAAAAGGAAATCAGTATAATTCTTGTGAATAACGTCCGATATTTATTGAATAATTTTACACAATTTAAAAAGCGTTAGAACAGACTTAAAACAGTGTTTTGTTAAAAGTGGCCACTAAAAGTATTAAACGTATTTTATAATCGTGTAAAATTGTTTAATAAATATAAGACATTATTCAAAAGACTTTGACCACAGCCGAGATGGCTGTGCTTTGACTGATTCCTTTTATTTAGAAATTGGGCTTATTTAGTGGAAATACAATAAAAACGATTGGCGGCGCTAGTTGGCTCATGTCAACGCCTTAATTGTAATATTTCGTTACCCCGCATAATTTCTTCCGGTATGGGATGAAATGCTGAAGTATTCCAAACTTAATTTAATATAATAATTAATGCCAGTCACGTTTTAAATATCTACTTCCTATTTCCAAATCAAATTGATCACCAACCCAACTTATCGTATATAATTTTGGTTCCTAAGTCCTTGAGTTTGTATTTATATTTATATAATATTTGTAACAATGATCGTAACATTAATTATATGCCTGATAAGTTCTGTAAATATTAGTGAATGTATATTTAACTTTATATTATTGCTAATAAAACCCACAACACCCTTTTAATATTCAGTTTTTTTTACCGCTCAGTTCCTAAACTCCGGTTCATGAATATTCAGTTGTGAAGTTAAGCTCGCAGGTGCTCCGACCTGGATCGAGCGACTCTTGCCGTTGTTTTAGGAGCGGCCCATTAACATAAAGGGCTTAATCATCTATTCTGAATATAGGGATCGAACAACTTGCGCAGAACAGCTGCCAAGACTTTAGAATGTACAGACATGGTCGCTGCCAATCTGAACGCGACGCCTGTTGATACGTAGAACGGAGTCCCCATGTCTACACATGCTAAAGTCATAGTGGGAATGGAAAGTAAAAACTTTGTATTACTAAAAGTTTTACCGAAAACTTAATATATTGGATTCCCTTCAATGATTCACGTCTAAATTACTCCAGCCTTTATTGTACATCGTCGTTTAAATTAGAACACCGCGCAAGTCAATTTTGCCAATTTTTCAGGAGAGACAAAACACTATTTATGTTCAAGTACGAAAACTGATTATAGTAAACACCGCTTAAGTAAGCATTCGCGAAAAACAGTAAATTTAAGTAAGTTAAGATGGATATTTTTAGGCAAATTATTGTTTAAAATACATTGCTTAGGTACTTCATTTTTATCAAAATAAAACTATATTTACTCTATCTGAAATCGTTACAAGAAGTCACTACCGCAGTGTTGACCGTGTTGACGAACAAACGGACTAGATGTCACAGTTTTTTGAATATTGCGTTCTTATTGGTGGAAAAGTAAAGATTGCCATTATTAGGTAGATCGAAGCGCACCAAACAGCTTATCCAATGAAAGCAAAATATGAAAACCGCTATAAATCGACTTTACGACTTTTCGACCGCCATAATATCCTTTACACCATATTGTCGTTTATATTACAAAATATAAACGACAATATGGTGTAAAGGATATTTTTCAGTTTTGTATGGAGCCTCGGCTAGGACTTTGTACACTATACCATAGGCAAGCAAAAGATAAATATAATAACAGAAAACTAATTATATCGCTATAAGCTAACGCGTTTGATGGTACAAAAGCAATATCTAGTCTTAATTTTATGCAACCCTGATTCAATATGGCGGTAAAACGTCACACGCACATTAAAAAAAAAAGGTTAACATTGACAGATTATCATCAGTCGTCAATGTCATCGTTTTTTCGTACAGAAACAACAATGTTTCCGAACGTGATTTAAATATGGTTGCCATTGTGACCATGGATGGCATAGAATTTTTATTTTAAAGTTTATTTTTGTACCATTTATCCAGAAAGACAACGAGAATTCGAATACTTTATATGACTTTACTATATTTTTATATGACTTTACTATATTTTTTACTATTAGTACGAATAGTGTACAAAGTCCTAGCCGAAAATGAAAAATGTCCTTTTTAAGTGAATTTGTCTCTAGGGTACAAGTAAATTATACCTGTTTCTTAAATTTTTACTTTATTGCATTCACAATGCAACTTTTATGATTGAAAAGTCACCCGGATAGCGAAAGGTCATGGGTTTGAGTCCCATCGGAGCTGGTTGTGAGACGGGTCGATTTTTTCTAAAATACTTCATTTTCCATTTTTCAATAATAATTAATCTTATCTATACATTAATAATGTAGAGGCAGACTAGCGACGGAGACGGAGCAGAAAGATAACAGACAGTGTTGTGTTTTATTCCTGCCGACTCTGCTGAATCCGCAGAATCTGCAGAATGCTCTGGGATTTGCGGGCTGATGGCGTCCTTTGACATTTATAAGTGTCGTTACCTCAACCTAAATAGAATAAAAAAAAAAAAATTTATTCTGTCAGGTAAGATTTTAAAAGCGACAACCATCGCATACTCTTTTCCGAAGACTACCTCCGTGGTCGAGTGGTGTCCGCACCGGTTTTAAAGGTACCACATCTCTGAGGTCCTGGGATCGATTCACGGAGGGTAGGTACCTAAATGTCGAAACCTGACTTTTCAATAATTTCTCGTGTCTGTGTGTAGGTACATGTGGTAATAAACGTGATGGTTTCCAATTTGCATAATGTCTCTGCTTATGCTTATGCTACTAAATTCGGTAACGCAACAATGTATGTGGAGACTCATTCGCAGAGCATTCGTTCATTTTATATATTTTTTTAATCAAATCTTTTTTTTATCAAATCTTTTTTTAATCAAATCTTGGTTATCACCAAGATTTATCATTCTTGTTATTTAAACTGATTATGGGTACGAGCCTGAAATACATGATTTTTATTTTATTTTTTTATTTATTTTATTCGCCCGGACATCCAAAGGTCGTGGGTTTGAGCTAGTTGTGAGACGGGTCGAATTTTTCTAATACTTCATTTAAATTTTTTCTAAGTATAGCGTTCTATTTTCCAAACACGTGTGCTAAATTTCGTAAGTGTCAAAAAGAATCATTTTGATGAGAATTTTTGTTTTAGAGAAAGTCGTGGACAAACACAAACATAAACATACAGTCACGCACGTCATGCTTGGAAGCCTAAATAGAACGCTTTCTATACTATGAGTTACTATACGCTTGCCTATAAATACGCTAGCCAGTATATAGTAAAATGTAGTTTACCTACAAATAAAATAAAATAAAAAAAGTAATGGTGTTCAATATTTATTTCTTTAATTTATTTACTCTGACAACGTCAACGCTTTTTTTCTGGTTATATTTTTATAGAAAAACTAGCTTTCATTATGAAAAATTGATTTATTTAGCTTTGAAAAATGGAAAATGAGGTATTTAGAAAAAATCGACCCGTCTCACAATCAGCTCCGATCGTCGTCGAGTCGTTTTGGATCGACTCCGTAGCTCAGTGGTTAGAGCAGTCACCCGGAAAGCGAAAGGTCGTGGGTTCGAGTCCCATCGGAGATGATTGTGAGACGGGTCGTTTTTTTCTAAATACTTCATTTTCTATTTTTCAATTTTCCGCAAATACGAATTTGCTGAAGAAAGCTAATATTTATTTTTCACAATGGTTAGGAACTTCGGCCAGGTGACGCCTGGTTCAATCAAATAGATTAGCTTTCCGTCCGCGGCTTCGCCCGTGTGGACTACACGACGTTATCCCGCGGGAATGTGATATTTTTTCGGAATAAAAGTAGCCTATGTTCCTCTCCAGGCTACCAACTATCTGTGTCCCAAATTTCAGCCAAACCCGTTCAGCCGTTTTGGCGTGATTGAGCAACAATGATCCAAACATCTAAACTTTCACATTTATAATATTACAAGCTTTCCGCCCGCGGCTTCGCCCGCGTTATCCCGCGGGGATGTGATATTATTCCTGGATAAAAAGAAGCTTATGTTTCTCTCCAGGCTACAAAGTATCTGTGTCTCAAATTTCAGCAAAATCCCTTCATAGTGTAGGCAATGAACAGATTCTTTGTATGGAGACCCATACACTAATTCCTCAGTCGATGAAACTTTGCTGGGTTATAAAATAGCATGAGCCATAAACTTTTGAATAATTATCCAAAAAAAACTCACACGTAAGTTAGGTACATACAAATCTGTTTATATATTGAACCGAGTAATTTCTCAGTTCAAATTTATTTTACCAAATGAGTTATTTATACTAGTATGTGATACTTGGCAAAATGGTATAATTCCGTTAAAAAGTTCGACAGAGACATTTTTCAGTTCAAGTCACCCCAATTGTTTTATTAAAATTTAGTGTTTCTGCTGGGATATTTTTTTGGATATTTTATATTATTGTTTTTATACGTTACATGAATATGTCCGATGAAGAAAGTTTAGACGGAGCATTTTTCCTAAAACAGATATCAATGAAATAAGACTTTCAATACAAAAAATACCTAACCTTCTATTATTATTATTTTTTGGAAATTTATACCATACTTTTAATTTATTGATACTTTATCATGCTGTAAAGTTTTTTGTGACTGAGGAATTACTGTGGGGGTCAACTAGCTTCATTGACTACACTATCAGCCGTTTTGGCGTGATTGAGTAACAAACATTCGAACATCTAAACTCTCACATTTATATAAGTAGGATAGTAGGAAGTAGGTTAGGATACCATACATACGTCAAATGTGACCTACGAAACAACTTCTAGTCAAACTATTCCCCAGTTAATTAAATGTAGGAACGGAGCTCCGATGATGTCGGTGAAGTCATCCTACTTCTGGGGCTAGTTATCTGACACTGAGCTTAAATAGAATACAGGGCGGCTCTTAAATACCTTTAATTAAGGTAGAACTTTGATTGATAAATAGCAATAAATAAAGTTGCTTGTGACAGTCAGACGTTTACCAATTATCAGGCGGGTCAGCCGGTCGGTCGGCGGTCGGCGGCGGCGCTCGGCGTCGATCGGTGGCCGAGCTGGTCCCGGGCGGCGACACATGCGCGGGTCGGTGACGGCGCGGCGGCGCGGCGGCGCGGCGGCGCGGCGGCGGCGGCGGCGGCGGCACTCGCTGGGGGCGCGCCGCCCGCCCGACGCGCGCCGCACTCTCGCGACACGCGCCGCCCGCCACGCTCGCACTTACTCGGTGTTGTTATTTTGAGGCGCTCGCTTCGCAGTTGTGTGAAACTTCCACGATATCGTACCGAGAGGCTTAAGTTAAGTGAACATTGTTTCCTGCAGCTGCTCCAGTTCGAATATGTCAATGTTATTCTATTGTTTTGCTGTAAATTCAAAAGGCTTCTGATGTAAATAAACTGCCTTTGAATTCGCCGTGAGTTATTACAGCACACGGAAATAGGTTCGACGTGAATACCTACCATTTTCTCTGCAAAAGATTTTTTCTAAAATGGGTCAACTCGTCTGTGGTCAAACGACCCCTTGCTGAAACGTGTCAGGGTCGCGAGCTGCACGGAGTACTGGCAGAATCACAACATTCCCGATCAGATTCAAATGTTTGATTGCTAATAAATAGCTCCATTTTGAACCGAGTCACAAATTTATGCAAATGACATCATTATATTATTTCTGTTATGTGCAAATGAGAGTTCTTCAAGTTAGCAAATATATTTGGCCAACTTTGTTTTACAGTAACTTAAACTTTTTAATTAGTGCCACTTAAACGAAAAATACTATGCACTTTAAAATTTTTGTGGTGGGTTTCCGTTTTAGGCAAGCATTGTTATTTTATTAAAAGAACTTTAAACTGTATCAAAAAAGAAACAGACTCGCCTCTCAATACTTTTTGTTAATGAACTTTGCTTAAGGGATAAGTTAGTTTATTTGACCTTTTAAACATTTTACTATAAAATATAGGAATGCTGAGCGCAGAAACCTTCTCATTATGAATCTTAGATTATTAAAGACACTTCAGAATAAGATAAGAAGTAAGAATCAGATCTCTTTGACAAAGACTATAATTTCTACTAATAATGTTTAATTCCTTTCTTTTCTCACATTAGATAAAACGTAACTTGGAGGCAGTGCCATTAAACCAATTCAAAATCAAAATGAAAGAGAGCCAATTAGTCGTGAAATACGCATGACAATAGACACTATGCAATCACATTTGATTTATTTAAGAAAAATGGAATAATTCCACTGTTTTAAACTACATTTGCGATTTATCAAAAAGAATCTTAAGACAGATTTGAACTCTTTTATCAAACATTAATAAAATCAAAAATAAAGTAGTGGTTTTAAAGTAATTCAATTCTATACATATCTATGAATTTATCAATGAGTTTTAGACGTGGATTTTTTCTAAATCAATTTCTAAAACCTTGAGCATAGAGCATAGAGTTTGAAGCTTATTGCTTTATTTCGGTAATTTGCAGCTGATTCAATTATCTAATGCCATCTGCCATCATCTCCATGTTTTTAGCTGACAATGAGACGAATCAGACAAACGAAAGACTAACTACCAAGGGCACTAACACAAGTCACGAGGTTCTGTTATTAGTTAACCGCTTTTTATCCTAGATCACATCATCCCTTACAAACTTGAGCGTGGCAAACACGATGTAGCCAGTTCTTGTTACACAATTTATTTATTACTAGCGGCCGCCCGCGGTTATACCCGCTTGGTTTCCGTTCCCGTGGGAATATCGGGATAAAAAGTATCCTAAGTTACTCCTTATTACATCAGCTACCTGCCAGTGAAAGTCCCGTCAAAATCGGTCCAGCCGTTTCAGAGATTAGCCGGAACAAACAGACAGACCGACAGACCGACAGACAGATAGACAAAAATTGTAAAAAATGTTATTTTGGTATAAGTACCGTATATATAATCATATACATTTAGTAAAAAGCTGTTATTCTAATATTACAAACAGACACTCCAATTTTATTTATTTGTATAGATTTAGTTTATTTGTAAAGGAAAACTTAGGTACCGCTTACATTTTACATCGTATTTTATAAGTAGGTAGTTACCTAGGTAATCAATAGTAGATTGTACAACAAGTGCATAAAACGTACCATTTTACCCGAGACGTATATAATATCCATCCGAGCCGTAGGCGAGGGTGGATAGTCAATTCGAGGGTAAAATGGGTTTTATGTTCGAGTTATACACTCTGCTTTTCACTTCGAGTGTGAGAAAAATAAATAACAATAATGCAAAAAAGAAAAAATAAAGAATTTATTTTTCTTTTTTTTATACGTGGCATTGGCAGCACAGTGACTTTAGCATAGATCGTAGTCCATAATGCTCTTGAAATACTTATTTCTTAGAAAACTCATTAATTTTGCCTAGTTTTATTAATTTAGTAATTTAACATGGATTATGTACAACATTTAAGAAACAGAATGAAATACGTTAGGTATTAATAAAATTTATTTAACGAAGTTTAATTGCGTGTGTGACTGTTTGCCTGACGACCTTTGTCTTAGAGTCTGAGACTTAGACGAAGATTTTACTTTATGCACTAGAGCATAAAAAGCGATTTTATGCAGCCTATACCCAACATAAACACGAACTTTACGAGCATGAGAAGTGAAAAAGCTATTTTACAAGTTTCCAAAAATATGGCACAAAAACTTTATCAGATAATACTTGATGAACAGCCTTCATAGGCTTCATGATATGAAGTGAATATTACTGAATATAGCAAAATGGTGTATGACCAGATTTACTAAGTACCTATAGGAAAACAGTCTCAAATAGCGAATTTTCTGTTATTGGTACTAAGGTAAATCTGAAATGCAGAATGGAAAATAAGTATATTAATAGGGTATTTGACTGATTTCTTTTTATTGACTTACAATGTTCATTGAATTAGTAGCAACACAACATAAGTATTTATTTTCAAATATCTTGCATATTTTATGTGGTTTAGAGCATCAAACTTTCTAATTAGAGAAGGAGAGCGCTATAGAAATGTGACGTCACATTTCTAGAGCGCCATACTCTTGCCATAGAAAATTTCGTTTTAGAAAGAGATAGCTAGAGTCACAATTTAGTCGCTCATAATTCGTTTCTTATAATACAGATTGAATTTCTTTTTTCACGTATGTTATTCAATAACGTTATAATTATTTCTGAATGTCATAATTAAATATCTACATTTCAACAACATTCAAATACCCAATTGTAATCACACCAAACCACAAAAATTGCTTTGAACTAGAAAGGTAGCAAATTACTTTATGATGTTAAGGTACGGTCGAACCAATTGAATTGTGACCCATTTTGCAAATAATTTGTTTAAGGTCTATGTCAATGTCAACAAGTTTGAATTTCAGCCTTCTTGAATTTTAATATCTATTACAAAATTAACTAATAGAGGGTCTCGAACCGGTTTGTTCGACTGTACATAAACCTGAATAAATCAAATAGACTATCCAGATTCTTGCATGTCGAGGATCTTGGGAGATAAAGTTTCAAGACTTAATAATAGTTGAAGGGTCAGTGTCGATCCCGCACACATGTGACTGATCGATCGGGGTATTCGCGTAACAGGCGGGAGCGCGGAAGGCCGTTTGATCTCGGGCAGTGAGCCGCGAGCGTAATCGGTGCAGCGGAGCGCGCGCGCGGACATGCCGCCCGCCGACGTCACCTGAGCGCCGCGGCCGCGCCATGCGCGCGCTGTCGGCCCAGCTCGCGCTCGCCGCCGCTCTCCTAGCCGCCGCCGCCGCCGCCGCCGAGCCCGCGCTGCTCGTGCTACGCGCCGCGTGTGCCACCAACGACCCTGCCGCCTTCTCCGAGGCGAGGTTGCGCGACCACGCCGCCGCAACGGGCCGCGCGGCTTTGGTGCAGCGCCCCTTTCGTATTCTGAGCTACGAACGTGAGTGAACTCTCTTTTTATTATCCGTCTCGTTTTATTTTAAAATGTAACATAAACCACCTCAAGCAAGAGTATTGAGTAGGATTTTTTGACCGCCTCTGGTCTAGTGATTCAAATCAAATCAAAATGTTTATTCAGCACAGCCGAGGGACAAATTATTACAAAAACCAGACAAATTCTTTAATGAAAATAACACAAACAAAAAAAACTATAGACAATATAAAAAAAAAGAAAGATAGCCCCACGACTGTACCAAAATGGAGATCAGCATAATATGTCAGTGTTTAAAAACTCTAGATCCCTTTTTTCTCGACATCGGAATGCCAAGACAGCCGTCTAGCCGTAGGTCTTAACCTGACAGTTAAATTAATTAAAATTAAATATGACAATATCAAACAATGGCACTGACAACACAACTGACGGTGGTTCACACCACCGGTTTCAGACCTTCGATTCCCAGTGGAGGTACATATTGTATTCGGCTTGGTAGGTGGCAGGACTTTGTCCTTAGTCCGCCAGGCTAGCTAGCACCATCTTATCTAAGTCTGATGTCATAACAATGATGTTTTCAGCAGTATTGTGTTCCGACAGTTAGAGATAGCCATTTCCTCAGTGATTGAGGAATCCGGGAGTAGTTTCTTCGCTTGCACTTTTAGTTTTAGCACCACTTAACATTAGGTATGATGACGGTAAAGTAGTACCCCGTTGAGGACAAAAAGAAGAATGGGAACTTTTCCAAATAACTTACTCTTATAATTTAGTTTTGGTTTAGGCTTACACGACTCGTCGAATTTTACTATCACTTTTTAACACTGTACGCTTCATCAATGTGAGGAAACCTTCGCATCCGAAAGAAACATTTTTACAAATGTTTAACAATAAGATGAAACAGCCATTAAATTGAGATTTTAAACTATTTTTATGCATTGACTATGCAATTTCTATAAGTATAGGAAAAATCTCATTTTCGGGTTCGAATCCCGCCTGAAAGCTATTTGCAGCTCGTGGTTTTTTACTATCACATTTTTCCTATAAAAATGTTCCTATCAATATGTTTCACGAAGAATCGAACCCATAACCTTTGAACCTCCAGTAGCTAAACATCACGATGCGCTTTGAAAACAAATAATCAATATTTAAATCTACTAACCCTGTAGGCTTACAGTATTGAAAACTAACTAACATAACTGCAGCTCCAGTGCTGTTGCTCAGCTGCGCTAGTGGCGATGACTTCAAGCGATTAGCGTACTAATTTCGCACTTGTGACAATCGCTCAATCAAATTACAATAGGGTATTTGACTGATTTTTTTTATTGGGTTAAAATGTTTATTGAAATGTTAACAACACAACATAGGTATTTATTTTCAAATATCTTGCATATTTTCAGCGATATAGAGCATCAAACTTTCTAATTAGACAAGGCGAGCGCTACCAGCCATTGACGTCACATGCTAGTAGCGTCATACTCTCTCCATGGAAATCATAATGGAAATTTTGTTTTAGAAAGAGATAGCTAGAGTCACAATTAAGTAGCTCATAATTCGCTTGTTATAATACAGATTGAATTTCTTTTTTCACATTTTTTATTCAACAAATGTGAAAAAGTCACCTAGCGAGCAATGGAGAGAGCGATGCTTGGTATTTCCCTGCTCGATCGAAACAGAAATGATGGGATCCGCTGGAGAAAATTTAGTTACTAAAACAACCGGCATGGCTCGAAGGATTGCATCATTGAAGTGGCAGTGGGCGGGACACATAGCGCGAAGAACAGATGGCCGTTGGGGCGGAAAGGTTCTTGAATGGCGACCGCGTACCGGACGACGTTCAGTGGGCAGGCTTTCCCCTTACAAGGTGGACCGACGATCTGATCAAGGTCGCGGGAAGCCGCTGAAAGCCGGCAGCGCAGGACCGATCGTTGTGGAGTTCCTTGGAGGAGCCCTATGCCCAGCAGTGGGCGTCGTTCGGCTATCATGATGATGATGAATGTTATTAAATATCTACATTTCAACAACAGTCAAATACCCTATTAGTAAATGTGATGGACCCACTGATGCGCAAGTCGCTCGAAATCGCAGCAGCGTTAGCGTGACAGGGGTCTTAAAAACGACGTATTTGTTAGAAACATGCGGGCCTGCGTGGCGGTCTATGGTGACGCGCGCAGCGCTGCTGACGATGGGCGGCGGCGGGTCGGTGGCGCTGGGCGGGTGGGGCTGGGGCGGCGGCGGCGTGTGCGGCGCGCTGGAGGCGGCGGCGCGCGCGCTCGGCGTGCGGGCGCCGGGCGACTGCGCGCGCGGGCGGCGGCGCGCCGCGGCGGTGGCGTGGCTGGCAGCGCGCCTGCGCTGGCGCCGCGCGCTGCTGCCACCCGCTGCCGCCGCCGCCGAGTGCGCCGCCGCCATGCAGGACGTACGCGCAGCCCTAACTTCCGCCGCCGTCACCGTCCGCGTCGGATACGTCTCCGCTGAAGAGCTTGCGCATCACCCTCAAGGTAAAGCTGGCTTTTTAGCTGACCCACACATCCTACGCCCCGATCGCGGTAATCTTATGACGCATTAGTCAGGTGTACGTGCAGTTGACGTTCACGCGACGTGCAATCCCGTTTTTGATAACGCGTGGCGTTGACAGTGCGACAACGTTTTCTGTTTCGGTGATAATCTTTGCAACTAAAACAGTTTTCATACGACAGTCTATTTTAAGATTTTAAACTTTCGCGTTCCATTATAATTATAAACAAGAGTAACGGGTGGAGTTGAGAGCTGGAGTTAATCATTGGATGGAGTTACATGATCCAAAACTCCTCTCCACCGATCGTCATTACCATACTAGGATGGTACGAGAAGCGATTGAAATCAAGAAGTATAAAAATTTCAATCGGGAGGACGGGTTTAAATTGTCATCAGCGTGGAATCCAGTGATTAACAAGTGTAAGCCGCGAGTTTTACCGTTCAAAACAAACCCCGATACTGTGAGTGTTGTGTGCCGTAATCCCATCACTAGCGATGACAAAAACAAAAAAAGTGACAATTTGAGGGTGGCCGAAGATCTCCAAGCCCGCCCGAACAGACGTCGTCGCGCACCGCCAGTCTGCTTGTGACCACGGTTGTTGCAACACAGCCGAAACGTCAAGCTGTAAGTACATAATAATATGTACTTCATAATAAATGTCGCGTTGAGTCCCGTTACTCTTGTTTATAAATGACAGTCTATTTTGACAGCTAATTTCGTATTGCAAGTGGCTCCTCTGTCACGGATGTCACCGGAACAGACAGGATTGTGTTCTATTAAAAGAAAGAAATTATAATATTCTCAAGAGTAGGTGGCTTCACTCCACCTGACAATGAAATATGTATAAAATCATAAGACATTTATTTTAATGGCTCCAAAGGGAAAATTCAGAACCGCTAAAAATGCAAGCTAAAGTCTCGTCAAACTGTAGCACTCGTCTGCACTCGTCCCTCTGAGTGCACTTAGGCTTGTGTATTTAAATAAAATTTGCTTTTATAATACATCTTTCTTATATTGATCTCAGGACCGCGCCGTCAAAAGCTATCCTCTCAGATCCTTTCTTTTTAAAATTCATACTAATGGTCCAAAAAGATTTGCACACAATACCTATCAAGTATATATTGCCAACTAAATAAACTAACTATCCTTACAGTATGTACTTAATTTAGGGCTTGAAAACCGGAACTCCGGTACCTAGATACTAAAGAACAAACTTAGCCTTAACCTTGACCTTCATTATAAATACGAATTATATATACAGCAGAAGCTCTTTTGTTTAAAAAATATTGTATATCGTCGTAACTTGACTTTCTCTAACAAACTTTTGCCTTCCATTTTGTTCCTTTCAGGACAATTAATGTAAAGACAATAGAAAACCAAGCTTTATCGTCTCGTAATTCGATTTGTAGCTCAATAGAAATTACGGTAAATGTTGCTGCTTTGAAAATGAATAGACTCTTTGAAATTGTAGTAATTCTGGGTAGGTATATATTTCGTGTTTAGTATTAAGGCAAGACATGTTAACGTTAAATGACAAAAAGAAAAAGAGGAGAATTTATTGTATGTGACGAAAAAGGGAAGACACTTGTTTTTCGAAAAACAGTTTCACTATTTTTGATTCTTAGGGTGATGTCATAATTTTCATTTGTTAGCATTACTTGACAACAAAATAACACCTCCTTGGCGAATATTACTTTCCTTCTTTCTGTAGAACAAAGTTTATCATTATTACGCATAGTTATAGCTATGACCTCTATAAGAATTTGACGTAAAAAACAAAGTCTAAGGGGCAAAAATGTTTACATTGGCGACCTATAAATAACATTGTCTCATTTCCCCCGAAGGAAGCCGTTATAGCTCCTTGAAACTTGAGATTTGATTGATGTTGACAAGTTTGCGCGCCGCCTAAAAGCCGCTTCACCGGTGTACTTCCATTGCTCAGGTGATCGTGTTACCAGCTGTTTTACGGTGAATTTTAGTAATTAAAATCTGCTGTTCTAAAAATATAAAACCTAACCTACTTTTTTCAATAATTAGGTATGGCGCGGTTCCTCCCTCAACAGTAAGGTAACTCGGTTTGTTGGTTGTCGGCAGTGGTGGTGCTATGCGCGTCGCTGCGCGGCGTGGCGGCGCCGCGCGGCGAGTGGGCGCCCGGCGCGCGCCCCACCGTGCTGCTTCTGCACGTCGACGAGCCGGCAGCACCCGCCACCCCCGTCACCCCCGCCTTTAAACACAGCAATATCACTTTAGATGTAGGACCCACGCCTTATCAAACAAAAATAGGAAACTTATCGCGAGCTCCGGCCGTACCCCGCCCGGTAAACGCAAATTTATCGTTATTTTATCCGGATTCGTATAAGAAAAGTTTCCCGTCGCCACCGACCGCCTCGTCCGTAAACAACGTCGCGGCTCCCTATCGCAATAAGAGGGCTCGTTACGAAGTCGGAACGCCGCAATCTATGACCTCGAAGCCTGTTTTTCGGGGCGTAAACGATGTAAACACGATAAAAACAGACACCCGCTCCTATTCTATACGAAACGGTTCGGTTTTAATGAAGAAAGTGAGAAACGAAAAACAACCGGTGTCCCCCGGCGAGTTCAAGGGCGCTTCGGTGCGGGCGCGACGCGCGGCGCCATCGCCCCTGGACCGGTTCGTCGCGCACCTCGATGACGCGCCGCACCGCCGCATTCTGTTCCTCACTCAGCGACGCCTCGAAACCGGGGACCCGACCCCTTTTCTAATACAAGAAGCGTATGATGAAATTCTAGAAGCCGTCCAATTGAGTACCGACCAAAACGAAACATTCGAAATCGAAAGAACTAACCTCTACTTGTACGAAAAAGTACAAAAAGTCGGCATCGGAATCGGTTGGAATTTGATAGCTATCTTGACGGCCGCTTCATCGGTGTCAGTAGATTTAGAGGAATGGTCAGCGACCGTGGAGGTGACGAACTCGACGGACAGCTTCGAGCGGCTCAGCGAGGAGCAGGAGACGGAGGAGCGGTCTGGGGTGTCGGTGCCGGTGCTTGCGTGGAGTTTGGCGGGGGCGGCGGCCGGAGCCGCGGCGCTGGCGCTGGGCTCGCGTTGGGCGGCGACGCGGAGGCGCCGGCGGCGGCGGCGCGGTGACGCCGTGCTAACGCCCGCGGAGTTCTCGTTCCCGGCGGACGAGCTGAGGCGCGTGGGCGAGGGCATGGAGACGATGCTGTCGTGCTGGCTGCAGCAGCTGCACGAGTTCGGGGGGCCGGAGCTGGAGCGGCCCGACCTGCTGAAGCAGCCGGCGCCGGTGCCCGCGCCCTCCGCGCCTTCCTCCACTTGCAGCATCAACCGCGTCGCGCTCGATCGACGTACGCGCTACAAGGTAGCTCTCATTTAATACGAAAAAATAGTTTATCCAGATTTTCACGGGTACAAAAACCATCGCCGTACTTTCATATAATATAATATAGCTCATATATGTTTGATCTATTTAGTGCTTATTAGTTTATATTGTTTCTACTGGTGGAGACCTGTAATTGGCTTTCTGTTGTTATGTGTTTAACTTATTTATGTAATTTTGCTGTGGGTCTTCCGAGAAAAAAATATATCGTTAGAAATGTCTAAGTGAGCTGACTGTACCTTTGATCCACCGTAGTTATAGTTGTGAGCAACAGCTAGTAATACTGCTATTTATATCATGATACAGCATTATCCCACCGCCAACATGAAATAAAAGCGATTGATTTGCAAATTGTGGCTGATATCATTAACGCATGGTTCCAGGGCGACGCAGTGTTCATGAAGTACCTGCCGACAGCTTCACTGGAGCTGAAGCGCAAGGCCACGGACGCGCTGCTCGTGATGCAAGGCCTGCGCCACGAGAACCTCAACCCGTTCATCGGTAACCCAACACTTTTTTTTATCAAGAGGAGTATGCGGTCTTTAGGCATACCAAACGGCATATTGGACTCGATCATACCCAGGGTATGTCCCTCGCCACGCCCAGCCCTCCCGTCAAGCCTAATAGGCTTCACGTCAGGGACTGGGCGGTTCTAACCCCTGCCCCGCCCCTAACGAGCCCGAGAGGGGAGCGGACAGAGGGAAGGAGCTTCCTCTCCAGCTCCCCATAAAGCTAGCCAGGCCAGATGGGGCGAACGGGAGAAGGCACCACTAAAAATTACACTCCTCTCGAAGACCTGCACCTTTCCACCGGATCTATAGGTACGCGTTGACACGCTCCACTTGACCCGGGGAGATGACCTATTGACACTAAACGTTACTTCAGAAGGCCTAGCATTTGATCTGTGAGATAATTTTGTATACTCTCATCCGCAACACGAGTTGCTGCCTCGCTTATCTTACTAGGTATACCTATTCAGTGTTTCCCAATTAGTGGTACATACGTACCCCCAGGGGTTTTACCCCCAGGGGTACGCGAAGTGGCATCACGGGGTATGCGCAGCAATCTCTTATCTAAGATGATTATGACAAAACGGGCCGTTGTCATTGTCAAGGTCACGAGACAATGCGCTCGGCCGGCCGGTGTAGGATCGCCAGTCCGCCGTAAGCCGTCGTGAGGCAAGTTTGAGTGCGCCGCCAACCACCGTCCGCGCAACTCGCGCTCAGTTCGCCACCTGTGACCCGTGTGTGTTCGCTTTGAAAAGCGCCGGGAAAGTTTTAGCTGCCTATTAGGGCATTGTGTAGTTATAAGAGTGTTAGCTATAACAGTTTCCCATCGGGGTTGACTGAAGATCTTTGTCAGGCGCGCGCCGGTGAGACAGACATCAGCCCCCCTGGATTACGGACAGTATTCTCTAAGTTAAGGTAGGCCTAGCTTTTAAGTAACTTAATTTTGCATGAGAAACCTTCGTTTCAATAAACTGTGGAACACAGTAGATGGTCACCACATTTGTGCGTGATCATATTTTTGGTAGCAGAGCGTAGTTGATATAATTAATTTTCATATTAAAATTAACTACATAAAATTTCATAGTAAAAATAAAAAGCGTACCTAAAAAGCGTACCTAAAAATTTTTTTTTTTTTGTTGAAATCTCGAGGGTATTCCGAGACGATTGAAGTACTAAGAAATTGTTCTAGTAAATTCTCGAAGCGAATGTTTCTCACTTGGTGGATCCGATAATAGATAGACACTTATATAATTGTTGTCACATACTAGTGTTTTGATACGAGTTTACTCGCCTAGATGTGTATATTTTTTTTGTGTGTCCGGATTTATTTGACGAATAGTTTCGTTCGAAAGTGTGTTTATTAGTACCACATACTAGTGATTTGATACGAGTTTACTCGCCTAGATGTGTATATTTTTTTTTGTGTGTCCGGATTTATTTGACGAATAGTTTCGTTCGAAAGTGTTGTTTATTAGTACCACATACTAGTGTTTGTTCCGAGTCCGCTTGCCTAGTTAAAAAAGTGGAACTAGTTTTAATTATTAGTAGTATTAAATTACGAGTATTATTATTAAAAATAGTTTTGTTTTTGTTTGATGATAACGGTTTAGTAGTTGATTTGCGAGGTTGACTTGGCCGTGCCGTGTATGTATGCCATACCGTTAATCCTATACGTTTTGTTTATACCGTTATATTGTTAGCCCTTGAAATTGGTAAGTTGCTAATAATTTATGAAAATAGTAGGGTCCGTGTATGTCGTCCGAATTTTAATTGTGTTTTATATTATCGTGACGCGACCTATTTCTATTGTTTTTTTTTTGTTGATGTTTACCACTTCTATATTTCTTTGTTTGCTTTGTTTATTAAACGGATTATAAATGGCTCCTACGAATCCGCTCGCCGTATCCAGGGCTGGCATCCAAGGAGTTTTGCGTTGGCTTGCTTGTGCGGTCACATTAATAGACCGAGCCGACCGGGTAGGCGCGTTGCTAGCTCGGTATGGCGGGCTGGCAGCTCGGCTGCAAGACCTGGAGCGCCACGCCATGGAGTGTCGCGCGTATTACTTAGAGAACCCCCCAGCTGATGATGCCGTGTCGGAACAGCTGGAGCAGGATGTAGCCCAGGCCTATGAGCTGGCTGACCAGTTCACGGAGGCGGCTGAGAGGGCCCTGGCTGTTCGGAAGGGGGAGCCGGTTTTGAGCGGGGAGGTCAAACCTACCCCGACGGCGTTGCTAGGCCGATTGCCTACATTGGAGATTCCCACTTTTAATGGGGATCTGTCAGCCTGGATGGGCTTCATTAATTTGTTTGACAGTTTGGTGGATTCACGACGGGACTTATCCCCTAGCGAGAAGTTGGCCTATTTGCGCTCCTCCCTGCGAGGAGAGGCCAGCGCGGTAATCCACCACCTGCTCATCAGCGACGACAACTACCAGGTGGCTCGCCAGCTTCTGGTTAGCAGGTACCAGAATGTCCGGTTACTGGCGGACACCCACGTGGCCACGGTTTTGGCCCTCCCGCGAATCACGCGGGTACACCTGTTACGGAGGGAGTTGCTGAACCCGCTACTGTCAGCGGTCAACTCCCTAAGGCGATTGGACCTGCCGGTGGATCAGTGGTCCTTTATACTGCTGCACATAGTCCTCGCCAAATTGCCCGCTGAAATGAAGGGGCGTTTCGAGCAGAGGTACGGAGGCGACAGCGCCTCGTATCTCCCGCCCCTCGCGGACCTCCTTCGTTTTTTGGAGGACGAATGTAGGGTGACGGATCACCTGGAGCCCGCCCCGGTTCCAGGTGTTGGTCGTATGGTGGCGGCGAGGGAACAGCCCCGTCGCCCGACCAATCGGTATGCTGCCTTCCAGCAGTCCCCTCCCCCCGCACCGAGTGAGCGGTGCAGGTATTGCAGGGGAGATAGGCACATGGTGCACGAATGTGCCAAATTTAGAGGCCTCCGCCCAGAGGGACGGAGGGCCGTTGCGAAACAGCGCCAATGGTGCTATAGGTGTTTGGGGGGACACATGCAGTCGGCGTGTCCCCAGTCCGAGGATTGTCGTCTTTGCGGAGGGAGGCATCACCCCCTCCTTTGTTTGGACCGCAAGGACGCCGGGAGCGACCGGGGTTCGAATTCCTCGCGCACGGGCGGGGGCCCGGCAGCCCGGAACCGGTCCCCTAGAGATTCGGCGGGGCTTAGCCCCCCCGTTCAGTCCCCCCCGGAGAGGGGGAACTATAGGAGAGACGCCCCCGCCACGGGCGGGGGTAGGGGGGTGCCACAGGAGTACGCCACGGTGGCGATGGGCACGGGCCCTATTTGCTACTCCCCCCCCCCTAATGGAGAGGCCTCGATTGGGGTACTATGTACCGAGGCACGCCCCACACGGGTATTACCCTGCACCTAGGAGTGCTGTTGGTCGGGGCCAGTATGTACCCGATTGGGACCCGCTCGCCCGGTACGAGCGTCCCACATTTGGCGCGCCGACTCAGGCGCGAGGGGGACAAGTACCCCCCCAAAATTTTTAATGGCGCCCCTGTCGGACCCAACCACCCCTCCGGAGCTTGTGCTGTTGCCAACAGCCTCCGTGAATGTTTGGGGACCTAAGGGCAATGTTGTAACGGTGCGTGCCCTTTTGGACTCAGGTGCCCAGAGGTGCATAATGTCCAGGTGGCTTGTCCGACAACTGGGTCTTTTGCTTGTGCCGCATCACGAAGCGGTACGGGGGTTGGAAGACTCGCGGATCCCTGATCCGATTGGTCGAGTTGAGTTCTCCTTCTCCCCCCACTTCACGCCAAGGCCGAAGATCGGTGCTTCGGCGATAGTTTTTGATAAGGTGGTTGGACCACTCCCGCAAGTGCGAGTGCCGCCATCCACGATTGAGCTGACGTCTGGACTGGCTTTGGCTGATCCTTCCTTCCACCGACCGGGCCCAATACACTTGTTGATTGGTGCGGATGTCCTCGGTCGTGTACTGTGTGGAAGCAAGCGAGTTTTGCAGACAGCCGATCTTGTCGCCTTGTCCACGTCGCTGGGTCATGTGGTGATGGGAAAGGTACCACAGACACCAGAGACCCCGTCGGTAGACCGCCAGACCATTGTCGGTTCTACTTTGTCCGACGTTCTCCAAAAGTTTTGGGAGGTGGAGGAACCTCCCACTGCCAAGCGGTTGGATCCGTTAGCGGAGGAGTGCGAATTGTTCTACCAGAACAACACTGGGCGCCTCCTCTCGGGTCGCTTGATTACCCGCTTGCCCTTCTTGGCGGTTCGCCCTCCTTTAGGGAGCTCCCGACCGATGGCCGAGAAGAGATTGTTGTCCATGGAGCGTAGGATGGCCAGGGATCCCGCATTCAAGGAGAAGTATATAGACTTCATGCGGGAGTATTTGGACCTTGGGCACATGTCCATCTCGCAGTTGGACTGGCGTAATGTGGAACATTACTTCCTGCCACACCACGCTGTTTTGAAGACTTCCAATGGGAAGATCCGCGTGGTCTTTGATGGTTCAGCGCCCACGTCAACCGGAGTGTCGTTGAATCAGTGTCTGCATGCGGGGCCGAAGTTGCATCACGATGTCTGTGATGTTTTGACCAACTTCCGCCGGCACGCTGTCGTCTTTGTGGCCGATATCCGCATGATGTTCAGACAGACCGTGATTCACCCGGAGGATAGACGATACCAGCTCATCCTTTGGCGTGAGGATCCCCAGGATCCGATGTTGGCTTACGAGCTGAACACCAACACTTATGGTTTGCGGTCGAGCCCCTTTGTGGCGATCCGTTCGCTTTTGGAGCTCGCAGAGCGCGAACGGCTACGCTATCCCCGGGCATCTGCTCTTATTGAGGGGGGGGGCCTTATTTGTCGACGATATCTGCACGGGGGCCTCGAGCTTAGATGAGGCTCTCGTCTTACGTGATGAGCTGATTGCGCTCTTGAGGGCTGGTGGCTATGAGTTGCGGAAGTGGCTGTCTAACTCACCGGACCTATTGGCAGATTTGCCTAAGGACCACCAGCAAGAGCCGCTCCTCTTTGAAAATCCGGAGACTCCAGACATGCTGTCTGTTTTGGGAGTCCAGTATCGACCAGTCCCGGATTTGTTCACATATAGATTAGAACTGCCAGACCCAAAGGTCTGGACTAAACGCACGGTGCTGTCTACTGTAGCCCGTACCTTTGATCCGAACGGTTGGCTCAGCCCTGTAGTGTTTTCGATGAAGTGCTTCCTACAGGAGCTCTGGGCTGCGGAATTGTCATGGGATGAGCCCCTCTCTGGTAGCCTCCTACGAGAGTGGGTGAGGTTCGTGTCATCCCTACCCGACGTCAATCGGGTTTGTATACCGAGGCAAATGCTGCCTTCGGGAAAGTTTAAAGCCTCCCTGCACGGCTTTTGTGACGCGTCCGAAAGCGGATACGCGGCAGCCGTTTACATCCGAACGGTGGATGCAGCAGGCGTTGTCGCCGTACACTTAGTTACGGCCAAGAGTAAGGTCGCCCCCCTTCGGACTAGGCTAACCATTCCGAAGTTGGAGTTGTCCGGCGCCACTCTCTTAGTACGGCTACTCAATCATGTTGCCGACACCTTGGGAAACGGTGTCGACTTGGAGTCGATATTTGCGTGGTCTGACAGCCAGGTCGTCCTTTGTTGGCTGAAGAGTTCAGTCCACACCCTTGAGGTTTTTGTGGCCAACCGGGTCTCACAAATTCAGACTTCAAAGGCCCCGTTGATTTGGCGCCACGTACCGGGCGAACTGAACCCCGCAGATTGTGCCTCACGCGGCTGCGAGGCGCCTGAGTTAGTGGACCACCACCTATGGTGGAGTCCATCATGGTTGTTACGGCCTGAGCGCTCATGGCCTGCCACCCCGGCTGTGGCCAGAGTCCCAGACCTAGGCATGCGTGTTCACGCCGTGGAGACGGTGGCGGCTCCGCAGATGGAGTTTTTGTTAGACCGCTACAGTTCTCTTGATAAGTTGCTCGGCGTGACTGCTTGGATGAGGCGCTTTGTGCGAAATTGTCGCCAGCCTCAGGAGAAATCGTTGTCTCCGGTCCTCGCCCCACAAGAGCGGCAAGACGCTCTGTTGCATTGGTTGCGAGTGACGCAACAGCGAGAGTTTGAACCGGAGCTGAAAGCCCTGCGCTCAAGTAAGCCCAAGCTGAAGGGACCCTTGGTGCGGTTGAATCCCTTCTTGGACAGTACCGGATTGCTGCGTGTCGGAGGTAGGCTCAGACATGCCAACCTGCCGTACGGATCACGCCACCCTTTGTTGCTCCCCAAGGATGGACCGTTAGTTAGACTGTTGATTACAGACCGACATGTAAAGAATGCTCATGCCGGTTGTAATGCTTTGACCGCGCTCCTCCAACGAGAGTTCTGGATTTTGTCAGCGCGGAGAATAATCCGATCCGTTATTTTTCGTTGTCTCCCGTGTTATCGTTTGCGCGCCGATACGATGCAGCCCCAGATGGGTGATTTGCCTGCCGATCGAGTGAACGAATCGATGCCCTTCTCAGGAGTTGGAACGGATTTTGCGGGGCCATTTACCGTTAAGACATCGCGGCTTCGTAATGCTAGAACGGAAAAGGCTTACTTGTGTGTATTTGTTTGTTTGGCCACTAAAGCGGTCCACCTGGAGGTGGTTAGTGCCCTCACCACAGAAGCCTTTGTAGCCACGTTGAATCGTTTTGTGTCTCGCCGCGGAATGCCGTCGTTAATCAGGTCCGATTGTGGAACCAATTTCAAGGGCACCGATAGGTATTTAAAGGAAGTTTGTGAATTTTTGGATAGGAATAATTTTGAGATCGGATCCACACTCTCTCGCAGAGGGGTACGATGGCAGTACTCCCCGCCATCCTGCCCCCACTGGGGAGGGATTTTTGAAGCAACTGTAAAGGCCGCTAAAACTCACCTTCGTCGCGTTATTGGGGAGACGGTCCTCACGTTTGAGGAACTCGCGACCGTATTTTGTAAGGTTGAGGCGGTCCTCAACTCGCGTCCGTTGTGTCCGTTGTCTTCGGACGCGAATGATTTAGAGGCCCTTACGCCGGGCCATTTTTTGATTGGCAGACCGCTTAACGCCTTGCCGGAATATCCTTATTCCGAAGTGCCCTCCGGACGGCTCTCGCGATTTGAATTGCTCCAGCAGCTTACGCAGAGTTTTTGGCGCCGTTGGCATCTGGAGTATTTGCACATTTTGCAGCAACGCGTTAAGTGGTCGGATAGGACGACCCCACCCAAGATCGGGGACCTCGTGTTGGTAAAGGATCCAAACCTGCCGCCCCTCCGCTGGCGTTTAGGACGCATTGTTCAGCTTCATCCGGGGTCGGATGGTGTGCCCAGGTTTGCCGAGGTCCTGGTGGGGGACTCTGTTTTGAAGCGAGCGATCGCTACCCTCTCTCGCCTGCCCTTAGATTGAGTTGGCGGACAGTTTGCTACTGTCCGGGACGGGGGGATGTTCGCGCCGCGCTGCGAGCGGGCCGTTGTCATTGTCAAGGTCACGAGACAATGCGCTCGGCCGGCCGGTGTAGGAGCGCCAGTCCGCCGTAAGCCGTCGTGAGGCAAGTTTGAGTGCGCCGCCAACCACCGTCCGCGCAACTCGCGCTCAGTTCGCCACCTGTGACCCGTGTGTGTTCGCTTTGAAAAGCGCCGGGAAAGTTTTAGCTGCCTATTAGGGCATTGTGTAGTTATAAGAGTGTTAGCTATAACAGTTTCCCATCGGGGTTGACTGAAGATCTTTGTCAGGCGCGCGCCGGCGAGACAGACATCAGCCCCCCTGGATTACGGATCACATTGCATATTCCAAACTTAATTGACAAGAAAAGAAAACGATTCAAATCGAAATAGATCTGCTAAGCTCATAAATAACAGTCTTAATGATCTTGCCAAGGAGTGGTGACTTGGTTCATAGCGTGACTGTGTGCTGTTAGATAGCTGCTATTATCAGTAAGATATTACCATCTAATGATATTTCGCTTTCCTTTATTAATCACAATACTAAGTAATGGGTGTGGACTATAAATAAAAGAAAGAGTAAATGTTTTCAAAAAGAAACTTACTTAAACCAAGACACGCGTCTTTCGCAGTCAAAGTCAATGCTGTGGTTGTTGTGCAACTTTAGAAGATTCCCTATGTTCGCCTAAAACCGGCGCGTGATTTCGCCCAAAATTCGAAAGAAGCATTTTTCCAAATGTGTTAATATCGGGTTAAATGAATTATCCATATATTTACATAATTTGTTGATTTTGCTTTTCCCAATTCATACCAGTGAGCCCGGTCCTCAGCTCTTCGCATCCAGCCCCCTCTTGCCATCTTTCTCAGGTGTTTGCTACACCTGGTAGCAGGGGCGCCCTACGCTTCGTTTACCTAAACACGGTCTCCACTGAAGAACTCGTTTGCCCTAATCGCCAGGCGACGGTTTTACAAGCAATGTGGTCACATCAGCCGTCTGCGACTTCAGCTTGCTAATTCTACGAACTATGTCGGTGACTTTGGTTCTTCGTCGGATCATCGTTCCCAATTTTATCCCTCACAAAAACGCCGAGCAATATTATAGCCCTCTCCATTGGTCGCAGTGCGACTTTAAATTTGTGGACTATGTAGTCCCACCGTGAGTATCCATGTTTCGGCTCCATAAGTCATTGCGGGTAGGATGAACTGGTCAAACTGGTGGACTTTGGTCTTAAGGCTTTGTAGTATCGACGATGTAAAGACTTCACTAATATTGCCGAATGCTGCCCATCCCAGCTGAATTCTTCTATTCTTTCTCTTTCAAAGTTGTCTTTACCCATTTGCAAGGTTTGCCCGAGGTAAACGTATTCCTACTTTACTCATTAAATGATAACTGTGTGTGCAGGGTGCCTTTGCGAGGTACGTCCAGCGCTGGTGTTCGACCACTGCGGGCGCGGGTCGCTAGAGGACGTGTTGATGGCTGACGAGATCAAGCTGGACTGGACGTTCCGGCTGTCGCTGCTGACGGACCTCGTGAAGGGCATGCGCTACCTCCACGGGTCGCCGCTGCGTGTGCACGGCCGGCTGACGTCGCGCAACTGCGTCGTCGACTCGCGCTGGGTGCTGCGCGTCACGGACTACGGCCTGCCTACCTTCGTGCGCACGCAGGGCTTGCCTGCGCCCGAACGTACCTCCAGAGGTAACTATTCTTTAGTGAGAAGTATACTAGAATATGCATCGGTTGTTTGGTCCTCGTTATGCCGTGCACTCTATTCGCATTGAAAGAATTCAGAAGAGATTTCGGCTAGTTTCACAGCTGTACGGGCACGCGGTAGATATCAATAGAAGGGCAGGACCAATCCGATCCGACTCGCTGTGAATTGATGTTATGGGCTTTACGTATGACTCCGTGACGGGCGTATGAGCGCGTATGAGAATCCTAAACTGCTGTGAAACCAGACAGAGGTATACCTACGATTTAAGATAAAATTTAAGCTCAAGTACAAAATAATGTGACACTTATCGCATCTGCGACAGGAAGATTTAATTTACAGATGTGCACGTCGATGTAACATTCTCATTTTTCGCTGATAACAATATCATTTGTCTTCATTTATTCATCTGTGATATGCTTTATGTTCTCATGAGACTACTCATTTCGCTACAAGTGGGGCTACCATGAGTCCTTCTTTCCATTTACTGTACAGTAAATGGAGGACATTTTGTTTGAGAATCTGAGAATCTGTAGTTCTGCTACTGTCCAGTAGAGGCGCTGTATAGATTTTCATACAAAATGTCAAGTAAACGAACAAAAAAAAATCATGGTAGGCCCAAAGGAGCATGGGAGTATGCGTGAGCGTGGTAACATTGCAGAGCTGCTGTGGACGGCGCCGGAGCTGCTGCGCGAGGGGCGCGGCGCGGGGCGCGGCTCGCAGCCTGGTGACGTGTTCTCATTCGCCATCGTCATGCAGGAGGTGATCGTGCGCGGAGAGCCCTACTGCATGCTTGCGCTTACCCCCGACGGTAAGAGCCTGGCCACTACGCTCGCATCACCTCTTCCGTCTCGAGGGTGCCTTGGCAGAAGGGTACTGCACTTTACGAGTAATCACTTTCTAAGCCACTGCCGCCCGCCGCAAAGTGAATGAGCTTATATAAGTTTTATCGCCAGCCGACAGCGAACAACCATCACAATGCTATGTGCACGCACTTTAATATGCTATACTCCAGGTCTTACTGGGTCAAAAATGTAGTTTTAACCGAAGAAGACCAAAAGCTGATATCCGTATCGCCAATAACAGCATGATAAATAATATATGCATCAAAGCTGATTTCCTTTTTCGCTGTCACTGTTAGGGCTCTATCTCCTTAGGACACCATGGTTGGTAACAAAATGTAAATATGTATTTGTATAGAGCGTACTATTCCTGGTAACCGATTGGTAGCGCAATCTGTTTTTGTCGACGAAAGCAACACCCGCTGATGGCGTAACCATGGTGTCCTAATGGGATAGAGCTCTCTCGTTAAAACGGGACGAAAACGTTCTTGTATGACCGGCAGAGATAGTGGAGAAAGTGATGCGACCGCCGCCGCTGATCCGGCCGTCGGTATCGATGGGTGCGGCGCCACCCGAGGCAGTCAGCGTCATGCGCCAGTGCTGGAGCGAGGCGCCCGACCTGCGCCCGGACTTCCAGAACCTGCACGACATCTTCAGACACTTGCACCGAGGCCGGTAGGTATTCCTTTACATTTACAAGTAGCGACGCGTAAGTTCAGCGCTGATCAAAACGTAGGTGCACGTAAAGTATGGTGCACGGCCCAAAAAACCTTATTTTTTACTTCTGCGCAATAACGCTCACCGCCGCAAAGTTGCCTGTTTATCAGTCTTTTACAGATTATACTTCGGAGAGTGTGCTCAGGAGCTGCATGAGCTCATACCGCCATCCCCCTTCTTCCATCGGATATCTAAACGCACAGCGGGCTACCACCCTTTCTTGGTTGATATTCCCAAATGTCGCACCAAGCGCTACTCAAAATCTTATATATTGCGCACAGCAAAGGAGAAGAACTCCCTCCCTGCGTCTGTTTTCCGGAGTAAGTATATATAACCCGACCACCTTCAAAGCAGGGTGAAAAGGCACCTTTTGGGCCAGCTCGCTCCATCGTAGATCCTGTCTTAGTCCATGGGCTTGATTGGGATCAAGAGCAAACCCATTCAAAGTAAAAAGAACGGTCAGCGCTAGAGATTCGTGCCGCTACTTGTGCCTACTACTCGTTACTCCTACATGTTGCTCTGTTCTTCGGTGATTTGGATTGGATATTTTACTCTTTAACTAATAGTATTTTCACTATTGCAACTTTTAACCCTTGTTAATTTTTGTTCAAACCATTCACTGAATTACTGCAACTATCAAAACTTGAGGTGTAGCCCTTTCGCATAATTAATTATCACAACTATCTCCAAAAAAACTACAGGAAACAGAAAAACAATATTGCCTATTGTTCTTTATTCCCAAGGACCAGATACTTTCTGTTTCCATCATTTATTTTGATGTAAAGTTTTCTTTTTTTCCTTTTCAGTAAAATCAACATCGTGGACTCCATGTTCGAGATGCTCGAGAAATATAGCAATAATTTAGAAGAACTGATCAGGGAGCGGACGGAACAGCTTGACATGGAGAAGAAGAAGACGGAGCAGCTGCTCAACAGGATGCTACCCAGGTCGGTGATAGCCAATACCACATTCAGTCGTATGAAAACTTTGGACTAATTTAATTTTTTTCACTCATGTTAGCGTATTGCTTGCTACTTTGTCTGTTCGATGTGGAACTCGGTTACATCGCATTTACTTCACGATTTCACTTATTTATATAAATACGGTGTCGGTAGGCGTCGGAGCTCATTTGGTGACGGTTTTCGCACGATCTATCTTCTGAGGATGGGTTGGGGCGTAACACGTGTAGAGTAGTCTTATCGGTGAAGGTGCAAGGTGTATTGCTGTCTTGCTAAATGCAGGTATTATGCATGTGCAAATTTTTTGTTCGGTGCATCGTGCATGTCGTTTTTTTTTTTGCGGAAGTAAGCTACTTATATTTAGTTTTTCACAATGGTTAGGCACTTCCGCCAAGTGACGCCTATTCAAACTAAAATTAGTCCTTGTCTAAGGACACCATGTTGGCTCACCACTAAATTATTTCTGTGCTTAAATTTTCAACAAATGGTTCAGTGGTTTAGGGCGGGATATAGGTATAACAAATAATTAATAATTAGTTTTTAGGTAACAAAGTTAGTTTGTGAAATAGCTGTGAATACACAGTCCTTATTAATTTCTTACTAGCTTTCCGCCCGCGGCTTCGCCCGCGTGGACTACACGACGTTATCCCGCGGGAATGTGATATTTTTCCGGGATAAAAAGTAGCCTATGTTCCTCTCCAGGATACAAAGTATCTGTATCCCAAATTTCAGCCAAATCCGTTAAGTTGTTTTTTTTCTTTTTTTTTGTGTGATTGAGTAACATACAAACATCCGAACATCTAAACTTTCACATTTATAATATTAGTAGGATCAGATTTAAGTTACATAATTTACCGACTGTGAGCAGCTATCCGCTATTAACTAATGAAACTTTTATCGACTGCAAGCGCTGATGCATTTAATATATTATGAGGAATTGTTTATCATGAATATGAAGCACAACTAATTAAACACATAACGATCAATATAGTTTATTCAATCAAATTACATTGTCTATCTTTTAAACTACATGTTCAGTACACCCCTGCCTAGACCGCGGAGTCAGCATTGGCGCAGTGGAAGGCTATCATGAGTATAGACTCCGGACAAATCTTGGTTTCAGCCGGGATGTAACTGAACAATAGGACTGCGATACACAGCGGAGAGACTTTTAAGTAAGGTAAGGTTACATACGGGTCTGTGGGTCGACCGTCTCCAAGGCAGAAGTGGTGTAAGGGGGGCCCCCCCTGTGGCTCCGTCTTCTTCTGCAGACCTTACCAATTAGTCACCTCACTCATAACACAAATAACAGCGTTCACAAGACACCGGGCGTTTCAACAATAGATACACAAAGACACACACGTGGGAGCTTTTTTTATTACGATATAGTGTCTCGACAACAAGCGCGTGTGGTAGAAAAGGTTATCTTTCAAAGCATCCGCGACCGGCCACTCCAGAGATGGCATCAAAACCTTGGTCGTACAAAACGGGATCACATAGATAATTTAAGATGTATTCAAACTCGATATGCCAGGCACATTCAACGCGAGCGATTTTTTAACAAATTCAGCAAAATTCTTCCGACATTTTTCCAAGAAGAATTCCAATCAAGTGTCGCTGTCAACTTCAAGTGACAGCTAAATGTCAATTTGACGTGACATTATAAATGCGTTCAGAAACGTCGATCTTTTCCGAACATCCCCCCGCCCCGGACCGTTAAGAACGGTACGTCAATCTACGGGTAATCGGGAGAGCCCACTAACTGCTCTCTTCAAAACCGAATCTCGAACCAAAACCTCAGCAAAACGAGGAACTCCGTCAGTTCCGGGGTAGAGTTTAACAATGCGCCCCCTTCGCCAACATAGGGGCGGCAGGTTAGCATCCTTAATCAACACGAGGTCGCCAGTCTGGGGTGGGGTGGTTTTATCTGTCCACTTCACGCGCTGTTGTAGGATATGCAAATACTCCATCGACCAACGTGCCCAGAAGTTTTGGGACATCTGTTTCAAAAGTTAGTATCGCGACAAACGATGGGATCCTACATCCTGAATCGGATATTCAGGCAACGCCAAAAGGGGCTGTCCGATCAAGAAATGACCTGGCGTCAACGCTTCCAGGTCATTCGGGTCCGAAGACAACGGGCACAAGGGTCGCGAGTTGAGGACGGCCTCAATTTTACAAAATACCGTATCAAGTTCCTCAAACGTGAGAATAGTTTCTCCAATCACGCGACGCAGGTGTGTCTTGGCAGCCTTTACACAAGCTTCAAAAATTCCTCCCCAGGTCGGACAAGCTGGAGGGCTAAACTTCCAGATTATCCCACGCCGGGAGAGGGTGGTTCCAATGTCTATTTTATTATCAACAAAAAACTTAACTACTTCCTTAAGATAATTACACGTTCCCTTATAATTAGTACCACAATCGGAACGTATCAATGACGGCAGTCCTCTACGGGAAACAAATCTGCTCAAGGCGGCGACAAAGGCTTCGGTAGACAATTCCGAGACAATTTCCAAATGGACAGCCTTGGTGGACAAACACACAAACACGCACAAGTACGCCTTATAGGTTTTAGCATTACGCAGTCTCGAAGCCTTTACAGTAAAGGGACCGGCGAAGTCGGTGGCGACTCCGGCAAAAGCTCTACATTCCGTGACGCGATCAGCAGGCAAATCACCCATCTGGGGCTGCATGGTCGCGGCCTTCAATCGATAACAAGGCAGGCAACGGAAAACCACAGTGCGAATGGCTCGACGAGCAGACAAAATCCAAAATTCACGCTGCAAAATGGCCAACAAAGCATTACAGCCAGCATGTTGTGCATTCACATGGCGATCTGTTATTATCAGTTGAGTCAAATGTCCGGCTTTAGGTAACAAAAGGGGGTGACGAGCTCCATACGGCAGGTTCGCATTTCGAAGTCTTCCGCCGACTCGCAAAAGCCCACTCTCGTCCAGGAAGGGATTTAATCGCGATACCGCGCCCTTCAACTTGCGACGGCCTAAACGCAAAATTTCAATCTCGGACTCAAAACTATCAGCTTGTACTCTCCGGACCCAAAACAAGAGCGCGTCCCTACGCTCGTCCGGAGTGAGAACCGACGAATCACGCCTCGCGCGTGGGTTCCTGCAATTGTACGCAAAACGTCTGATCCAAGCGGTAACACCAAGCAGCTTCTGTAAGGAGCTGTACCGATCCAACAACAAATCCTTTTCCCCGGCGGGGTTAGTCTCCAGGACGCATGCCCGCATATCAGGAACGGCTACGTTCGACAACGCTGGAGAGGGCGGCCACTCCGACTCAGGCCGCATCAACCACTGTGGGCCCCACCAGAGGGGGTGGTTAATTAGGGTTGGGGCTACACAACCCCGAGACGCACAATCCGCGGGATTCATGGTTCCCGGCACGTGTCTCCAAATCAACTCGATGTCGGAATTACAAATCTGCGACACTCGATTGGCCACAAACACGTCCAAGGTGTGCGCCGGAGCCTTCAACCAACAAAGGACGACCTGACTGTCCGTCCAAGCATAAACCTCTTGTATCGCAATAGATCGACCTAATGTGAGCCATACGTGGTTCAACAAACGCATTAGGAGGGCAGCTCCACACAATTCCAACCTCGGGATCGTATGACGAGTCCGAAGGGGAGCGACTTTGCTTTTCGCTATCACCAGATGCACAGCAACAACTCCGTCAACAGTAACGGTGCGGAGGTACACGGCCGCAGCAAATCCACGTTCGGAGGCATCGGAAAAGCCGTGAAGAGTAACTTTACAATTTTCAGAAGGGAGGAATAGCCTCGGCAAATGCACTTCATTAATCTCGGGGAGGGATGAAACGAAGCTCGACCAATCTCGGAGTAACTCGTCCGAGAGGGGTTCATCCCACGACACACCCGAAGCCCATAACCGTTGCAAGAAACACTTGGCCATAAACAGCACGGGGCAAATCCACCCATTGGGGTCAAAGGTACGTGCGACAGTAGACAATACTAAACGCTTGGTCCAGACTTTCGGTGGTCGTAAATCCACACAATACGTGAAAGTGTCAGAGACCGGTTTGTACTGTACGCCAAGGACGGTCACCACATGGGGATTATCAACATTTTCGAATAGGTGGGGGTCCTGCTGGTGCTCTTCGGGCAAACCTACCAGTACATCAGGCGAGTTGGATATCCATTTCCTCAACTCGTAACCTCCCGACTTCAAAAGGGCGGTGAGTTCGTCTCTCAGGACAATCGCCTCTGAGACAGATGAGGCGCCCGTGCAAATGTCATCCACATAGACGTCACTGGCCAAAATGGCGGAGGCGCGAGGGTATCTCAAGCGCTCCTTCTCGGCCAACTCCAACAAAGAACGAATCGCAACAAACGGGCTCGAAGCCAAACCGTACGTATTCGTATTCAATTCATAAATCAACAAGGGGTCCCTAGGACTCTCTCTCCACAAAATCAATTGGTACCTCCTATCCTCTGGATGGATGACCGTTTGTCTGAACATCATCCGGATGTCAGTCATAAATACAATTTGGTGCCGCCGGAAGTTGGTCAAAATGTCTGAGATCTCCGTGTGCAGCTTGGGACCTACATGCAGACACTGGTTCAAGGACGCTCCAGTAGAGGTGGGAGCCGAACCGTCAAAGACCACCCGAATCTTTCCGGATTTCAAAACGGCGTGGTGCGGCAAAAAGAAGTGCTCAACGGAGCGCCAATCCAAATCGCTCACGGACATGTGCCCTAACTCCTCATACTCCCGCATGAATTCAACATACTTCTGGCGGAAGACCGGATCCTTGCTCATGCGACGCTCCATCGCCACTAGCCTACGTTCCGCTAGCGGTCGGGATTCGCCCAGAGGAGGTCGGCCGGCACGAAAGGGGAGACGGGTGATCAAACGACCAGAGCGGAGGCGACCAGTGTTATTCTGGTAATACAACTCGCATTCATCCGCTACTGGGTCAACCCGCGGGGCTGGTGGAGGTTCCTCAACCTCCCAAAACTTCTGCACCACTTCGGAGAGAGACTGAAGTATGATTGCAACATATTACACAAACAAGATGTTTGCATTATCGCGCATTTACAGAAAATTGGAACACACGCGTAGCATTCTCAGCAATCTAGAATAAGATCGCTTACTAAGATAATGTATCTTTAATTGTACTCAATATTATTATCTCAATATACATCTTGACACCGAACAAGTCACATCTCTTTTATTACCTTAGCCTCGGTAAAGCGTCATACCTCTTCATGGCGACCCTTTGCCAACCGAACTTATAAATTTTTGCGGGAAAATCATTACTACATGGAGCAGCAAAGCAAAATTTTCAACACCATACTAGCAGCAGTCTTCGTTGCGGTGCTATTTGGCTCTACACTTCTGTTCATCGCATTACTTGGGAAGACAAAACAATAATATGGGAGCACCACAAAGTAAAGAAGAAGTTATCATCGCACAAACCGCCAGCGGCGACGCCCAAGCAACGCAGAAAACTTCAAGCCAGCTCACTACAACAGAAATTTTACTATCCGTCATACTGCTTCTCATCGTTATACTCATCATTTACGCCTGCATCCGGAAAATTTGGGACCGAATTGTCAACCGACTCCGTAGAGAATTCAACAGCGCAGTTCTAAGAAACACAATATCTTCCGTGGAACTGGCAACGACGTCGACTCAACCATCAACGTAGACCAGGAGGTGTCCAGGGTAGAAACCCGGCCCATTGTACGAGGGGCAAGGGAAATCCCAGCCCGATCTTCAGTTAGCTGTTTCAAGCGGTCCAGGAACCCATCTTAGAAGTCTGAAGATCCTACACACTCAAGGAGCATGAGAAAACCCCCAGCCCGCAGCCCCAGCCCCCACACGCCACGCCGGTCACCACATACCTACTCATCGTGCAGAGACGTAATTATTTTATTCGCGCGCTATAATGCCACCGTAAGTCGTAAGTTATTTTATACCTAAACGTTTTAAATAATATGTAGGATTACATTTTTTTTCTTATTAGATAATATAACGGTTTTACAAAACAATAAAACCGATATTATGTGCCGAGAGGGAAAACATACAGCATTGTCTATGAAGAAGCAGTGTGTACTTAGCTTTACGATGGTGTGGTCTGGCTTTTAGCCATAGACAAAGTCGATCTTCCACTATTCGTCCGCTAGGTGTCGCCTGTGTCCCCAGCTAGGGCGGAAGGTGTTTGCCGCCATTCCGAGTCTCATAGTCTTCACCAGGAAGAACTTCCTGCAATGCTGTATGTTTTCCCTCTCGGCACATAATATCGGTTTTATTGTTTTGTAAAACCGTTATATTGATGTGCCTCCGGAAAACATACAGCATTGTCTATGAAGACGTGTTTGTTATCTGCTGGTGAAAATAATTAACACAACGCTATGATGATTAAGACATTTTATATTTATGTCTGATAAAAATAATGTTAAATTGTCATTATAATATAATAAGAAAGTTTTCAGAGTTAAAGAAAACGATCAAAATGGTTTTTACTTATTTCTAGGGAGACTAATCGTTTGCAATAATTGTTACAAAAATTATGTCTTGGACAATTTCCAATTGCCCCTAGAAAGTATTTTTTACCACCTCAAAGAGGCGAACAGATCTGCAGCTTCCTGAAGCTATCAGTAAGCACATTTTATACTTAATTTCATTTACTGCAGTATTAAGCTTTAATTAATTATTTAATTTAGTTACTTTGTCTTTTAGTCATGACCTAAAAGAAGTATTCTCTAATTATCTCGAGAAGTATTACTGGTATTACTGCCGGTATATTTGAAATGGTTTCCAAACTGGCTATGAACATGTGAGTCAGTTTCAAGCCCAAAATATGGAATAAGAAAACTGTTTTAATGGACTCTGCGTCCAGATGATAAGAATAGTACTTTGCTGATATACTAGCGATATCGAGGAGTTAATAATCTTAGACTTGGTTGGCAGAAAGCCACTTTAGGAATAGACTTGGGTCCCAACCACATTTAAAATTTCGTTTCAAGTTTCAGTTGGAGAATTATAGTTTTTCTCTGTGAAGTCCAAAGATTATAATAATTTTTCTGTTACAATAGATTTATCAAGAATTTATGCGATATTATAAGGCTTAGTCAAGAGATGTTAAGGATCGTCTTAATTATCACCATCTAAAATATCTTCTACTTGCTGGCATATAAGCCGTTTAGGTAGATTTACGTCAGTTTTGTTTTTATTTAATAAATCTTTTCCTTCTTATGACCACTCATATTTGACTACCCCACCCCCAATTTTTTAAATTTTCAGGTGATTTGTAATGCTTGAACCTGTGGAGGTGGCAGTAACAACGTTATACCTATCAGCGTCTTGGACAAGTGCAGGATTTCACGCGTGTGATCCAGAGATCGCGATTTCGGAACTTGTGATCAGAGAAAGAAAGCTCGAGTACACTCTGGCTCGACTATCATGCATGTTCTGTATAGATGAGTGCCCCAACTCTACTCGGAAGCGTCCGTTAGCTAGAAAGTGAGTAACTGGAGGTTCTAGTATTTTTGTCGAGTGGTTTATGGCTCCGCGCCACAACACACACAGCTGTGTGGCTCCGCGCCACATCATCTCTTGGCATACCTTTGTAGGAATCGAGATAGTATGTCGAAGTTACATTTTGTCGAATTAGCGTTACAATATTTGTGAGTAGTAGCGGCAGTGCGGCCGTGCCGTGGCCTACAGAATCTCGCCGGCCTCGCTATTACGCATAACGAAATTGGCAAAGCTCCGCCAGGGTACAGCAGACTCTAAAGTGCACGCAGGCCAGGCAGTACCTCTGTTCTATGAAGCGATCTAGACTCCTGTTGAATTTGTCTACTTGCTACTAAATAATTCGCTATATTTTGAATTTTCTGCTGTATTTCGGCGAATTCGGGAATATTCCCAGTGTTGAGAGGGCGTTAGGGTAGGTTTTTAGTAACTGACTGTACAAACCAGGTTTCTCCAGGTGTCTAACGGCCTCCGCAGTTTCTTGGTCCATCGGTCTATTAGTAGGCAGGTAAGACCTTGACGAACTTCCGGGTCGGGATAGGGTGTCCGCGACCCTGCAGGTAAGACCTTGACAAACTTCCGGGTCGGGATAGGGTGTCCGCGATCCGGCACGTTACTGGGTCTCAGCGACCCAGCACGTTAGTGTTGCAATAATTTTCTACGAACTTTCGCTGGTAGGGTCTACGCGACCCAGCACGTTACTGGGTATCCGCGACCCAGCACGTTGCTGTTGCAATAATTTTCGACGAACTTTCGCTGATAGGTTCTCCGCGACCCAGCACGTTACCGGGTCTCCGCGACCCAGCACGTTGCTGTTGCAATAATTTTCAACGAACTCTCGCTGATAGGGTCTCCGCGACCCTGCACGTTATTGGGTCTCCGCGACCCAGCACGTTGCCGTTGCAATAATTTTCGACGAACTATCGCTGATAGGGTCTCCGCGACCCAGCACGTTACTGGGTCTTTGCGACCAAGCACGTTGCATTTGCAATAAATTTTCGACGAACTTTCGCTGATAGGGTCTCCGCGACCCAGCACGTTGCTGTTGCAATAATTTTCGACGAACTCTCGCTGATAGGGTCTCCGCGACCCAGCGCGTTATTGGGTCTTTGCGATCCAGCACGTTGCAGTTGCAATAATTTTCAACGAACTCTCGCTGATAGGGTCTCCGCGACCCAGCACGTTACTGGGTCTCTGCGACCCAGCACGTTACTGTTGCAAAAGTGTATCAGCCTCCGCGTCGCAGCCTGTAGGCGCAACTTAGTAGGTGTAGGTCGTCATGACCTGACCTCTCAAACACTAAGCGGTTATATGAGACTGCGCTGCTGTCAGATCCCACAAACGAAAATGCAAACACAAAAACGAACCTTGATAATTGGTCCTTAAAACCACCCGATGCGATTGTGCAGTAGGGATACGAGTGTAGATTCCTTTACTCTAGTTTTATATCTAGTTTTTTTTTTCCATTCAGTCTCCAAGCTGAAGGAACACCGACTTCACGGAATGTGAAATATGACAGTGACTAGTTCTGACAAGTTATATGTGTTGGTGATGTAATTATAATTAGGTACTGTCTGCGCAAGTAATTAACTATTCGTTCAGCTTTCGAAGATTGGATGCATTATTCCATTGCTTTTCTTCCGCAGAAAAGGCTTGGAAATGAGACTGGGAGTCTTGTTTATAACAAACAGACCATAATCCTTCCTTTCAAAAGTGCCCGGATCAATCTGTTGTTACTGGTAATGTCATTGCATGTACATGTACTGGTATTGTCATTGCACTGGTATTGTCATTTAATGTTTCACTGTTACTTGTGAAGGCATTATTTTCTTTAAAAAAATGGTTAATGTGTGGCATGAGCAAGATACACACATGAGATTCACTATTATTAACCCGCACAGATCAGTTTTGCGTATATAGAGGTAACTATATTGTGTTGACAAAACACACAGTTGGTAGTACGACCATAATGAAATACTATATAAACGTGTATAAAACAAACGTTACCTGTAATGTGCAAGATAGTGAAAGCCCAATTTACATGTGGGGTACTAACATTACGTTCTAATAAGATATATGAAGAAAATAATGTCAAATGTACGAAATAGCACATTGCTTTAATTTTTCAGTCTGTTCTATTATATTTTCGTTGCCGATGTGAAAGGAATTTGTTCCGTGAACATTTCTTTAATAATTTCAAAGATGAGGGTAGGTAAAAACCCAAGCTCATTTCTGGGAGCAAACGTAGCCTTTTTAATAAAATTCTACCGTCTTTAAATCAATTCACCTTTGTGTAAGTAAATTCAAAAGTTTATAAAGATTCACCCATGGGCAAAAGGGATAAAGACCCGCAATGCATGGTATTGATGTAACATAAACACTAGGCATTATGTTTTTTTTTCTCTTTTTATTAATAATGTGTAATGAGTAACGATATAAATATCCTTAGCTCAGAAAACGCTAGCAAGTTTATTGTGCCTGCTATTCATGTTGGTTAGAAAAAACCGTAAACATAACTCTTTATTATTTTTAATTTCAATACCGGGTTGGTTAAAACATATCATGCAAAGCTTAAGCTTAAGCTTCCCTACAATTGTAGTGAACGTATTGCCGATTTTAAGAGTAACAAGGTTGAAATTCCATCATAAGTTTGAAGTTTCTTGTCAACTGGTTTGATGAACTTTTTATGTACATTTACTTAGTTCTAACAGTTTTGCATATCCAGTTGGTGTCTTGACATTGATACAAATCGGCTTAGTCAAGTTCTCATCAGTATTGTATTTGTAAAAAGACTGACCTGATATATCACGCATCGATCCGAGGATCGACCGTTACCTCAGCTCTTAGTTTCCTTTTCTCGGTGTTTGATGCTTGTTGATCAGTCTCACTGGAGCTGCTGGTCAAACTTTCCTCTTGTACTGGATCCCTCTCGTCGATGTCGATGTAATGGAGCCCGTTGACCAACGCCATATTTTTCCGCAAATTCCGTAATAACCGAGAAAAAAAATAACAAATTTAATATAGATCGTTTATGAAAGACGTTAACAATTAACGTGTGAGTTGAATTTCCGATCTTTATTTGAAGATCATGAAGATTCAGGACGATTTTCGTCCGTACGTGACGAAAGTACACAACGCTATGAGACTCGGAATGGCGGCAAACACCTTCCGCCCTAGCTGGGGACACAGGCGACACCTAGCGGACGAATAGTGGAAGATCGACTTTGTCTATGGCTAAAAGCCAGACCACACCATCGTAAAGCTAAGTACACACTGCTTCTTCATAGACAATGCTGTATGTTTTCCGGAGGCACATCAATGTCATTTATTATTTCCGATTTAAATGAATTGCATAAGAAACTATTGTATATTAAAGATAATTTAGTAAAACTAGGACCAGATAGACGTCAAAAAGAGTTAGGTTTTACGAAATTTAATGAAGCGAAACTTGAATACGCGAAATTAGAGTATATTTTAGCTCAAGTACATAATTTAGTTGAAAAATCGGAGGTATCAACTAAAGATATAACTTTAATTAATAAAATAGCAAATGACATTCAGATCATTTATGACAAAATTATTTCTTTAGAGACTTTAAGTGTTAGTAGTATTTCAAAAATGGCAGAAAAAGATAAATTTGACTTGAAGACAGCCATTGCACTTTTACCAACGATGACAGGTCAAGAACACGTCACTAAATCTCTAATTGATGGTATACAATTATATAGTTCAATGATCAGCGATGCTACTCATGGGTTACTTATTGATTTTGTGATTAAAACTAGGCTCTCTCCTAGCGCAAAATTACGTTTAAAAAGTAGTTATCCAACTATTAAAGATTTAATTAGAGATATGAATACGCATTTGATTCAGAAAAAATCTGCTGTTGCTATCCAACACAAATTACAAAACTGTCGTCAAGGTCATAGGTCGATCGAGTCATTCGGCTCGGAACTAGAACAACTTTTTGTGAATTTAACCATAGCACAAGCGGATGACGACGCTACTAAGTTTGAAGTATTGCGTCCCATTAATGAAAAGGTTGCAATCAAGCGCTTTTCAGATGGATTAGTGAATCAAAAGCTTAGTACTATCATAGCATCACGTCACTTTGATTCTTTACCAGAGGCTATAAGAACTGCCCTAGACGAGCAGTCAATGTCTACCAGACACGAGGAAGTTATGAACATTAAAAAGTTTCATACTCGTAATTTCTCACGCACACCTACTAATTATCCGCGTCAGCCAAGTAATTATTCTAATAAATATAGTTACTATAATAGATTTAGCGCAAACAATAGGTACGCTGCCGGAAACACGAGACCACAACAAGGTAAGTACATGTCGCGAGACTCCCGCGCCGCGCAAGGAACACAATCACGTTCACGTGACCGCGGTCGGCCGAGCCCGCGCCCGCCGCGCTCAGCTGTGCCTTTTCAACGTGTGCAGTACGCTAGCCACGAGCAATCGACCAATAGTGAGTCACAAGCGCGTTCTGAGCCCCAGAACGATAATAATTTAGATTTTTTTCGTTCCTACTGAAAATTATGTTTTAAACTACAATAATAGTAGTACCGTAACTTTTAACGTAAGTAATAGCAATATCGATCTTTTAGTCGATAGCGGAGCAAGCCTTTGTGTTTTAAAATACGAATGGTTATGCGATTATCCGAAGTTATTGAATTTAATTACATTTGAGAAGTTAGTTATAAAAGGTGTTAGCGGTAAACTAGTATCTGAAGGATATATTTACTTAGATTTGTCTTATAATGGGTTAGTTTTTAGAGAAAAAATGTATGTGTTTAAAAATATGTCTTGTTCTGCAAATGGTATTTTAGGTGATAATTTTTTGAAACGCTATCAAGCTATAATTAACTATAAAGAAAATACTTTGCTTTTAACTAGAGATAGTAATTATGTGTCTATACCTATATTGAGTCACTATAGACATTTGATACCGCCACGATGTGAGGTAATAAAATATATACCTACATCGTTAGGCGACGATTGTGTTTGTTTATCTAAAGAGATACAGAAAGGAGTTTTTATAGGAAGTATAATAGCGAAACCTTGTAATGGTCGCATGCCAGTAAGGATATTAAACACCACTGAGAAAGAAGTTGATCTAGATCTTACCGATTTAAAGACTGGACTCAGACTCAGGACTCAGACTCATTGAATGATTTTGAAGTCTGTAATTTTGAAAAAGAGGAGGTTTCTGTCGATCGTGTAAAAACATTATTAGGATTATTAAATTTACCTGAACTGAATTTAGAAGAAAAACGAAGTATTGAGAGTATTTGCGCTAAGTACGCAGATGTTTTTCATCTGCCAGGCGACAAACTCTCTTGTACAAACCTAATGACCCATAATATAACTTTAAAACCTAATGTCTCGCCAGTTTATGTCAAGCCACATAGATTACCGTTCGCACTAAGGAAGGAAGTTCAGAAACAGATAGATATTATGCTCGAAAATGATATTATAGAAGAGGCTACGTCAGAGTGGTCTAGTCCCGTCTTGCTTGTACCGAAAAAAACAGATAGGTCAAACGAGAAACAATGGCGATTAGTTATAGATTACAGGCAGTTAAATAATCGTATTGAGGACGACAAATTCCCTTTGCCTAATATAACTGATATCTTAGATTCGCTTGCAAATAACATTTATTTTTCAAAATTAGACCTTTCGCAAAGCTATTATCAGTTATCTTTAAGCGAAGATTCACGAAAGTACACAGCTTTCACTGCTGGTGATAAAATTTTTCAGATGAAACGCTGTCCCATGGGTCTCCGGACATCTGCGAGTGTATTTTCACGTCTTATGACTATTGCAATGTCAGGCTTAAATTATAAAAAGGCTTTTATTTATTTAGATGATTGCGTAATTTTCGGGAAATCTATAGAAAACCACAATAAAAACTTAATTAGTATACTAGAGAGATTTAGAAAAGTTAACTTAAAATTAAATCCTATGAAGTGTGAATTTTTGCGAAACGAAATAATATATCTAGGACACAAAATAACTTCTGATGGAATTTTACCAGATGAAAGTAAAATTGCAACCATGCAAAACTATCCAGTGCCGATGAACTGCGACGATGTCAATCGTTTTGTCGCGTTTGCAAATTACTACAGACGCATTGAGTCGCATACCTATTACATCTTCTACTTTAAAATCATTACATCAAAACACAGTATCAGTTTTAACTAGAGCACAAAGTAAAAAATTAAAAACCCCCACTGATTCTTCTTCAGAGAGCTCCACCAGCACTAGGCCTGATCAACCTATTGCGGTAGAACTTCTCAAGAAACCCGATGACGTAACTGAATTAAGTTTTAATCAATTAAAGTTTGACAATTATTCAAAGTCTAAAGATAGCATTATTTCTAATGCAAGTTGTTACGTTTACGTACCTTCGCAATCAGCGATATATCTGAGTACCCGATCGTCATCTACCCCAGAGGTGTTAGCGAGGGACTTAGAGTCATTATGTCAAAAAATAGGCATACATGAGGTACTTATTATTAAAGAAAAATGTAACGAGAGTAAAATCAAAAGTCTTGTACAAGCAACAAAAAGAATTAACTCTGTTACCCCGCGCTTTCTCATAACAAAAAATATATTAAGAATATATGATAGTGAACAAAAAAGAGTAATACTAAATGATTTCCATCTATTACCTACCAGCGGACACGCAGGAGTTAATAGAATGATGAACAACATTAAGCAATATTATTTTTGGCCAGGTTTGAGTAATGATGTAAAACTTTTTGTTAAAAATTGCCATCAATGTCAATATCATAAGCATAGTAATAAACATATTAAGCAGCCCTTAACCATAACATCAACAGCCCACTCATCATTCGAAAGAATTAGTTTGGATATAATGGGTCCACTCGATGTTGATGACTATAATAATAAATATGTATTGACATTACAATGCGATTTAACCAAATTCGTTGAAGCGTATCCATTACCTAGTAAAGACTCGGTCACAGTTGCTCAATCTTTTACCAATAATTTCATTTTACGTTATGGTATTCCTAGAGAAATATTGACTGACCAGGGAACCGAATTCATGTCATCAGTGATGTCCGAAACATGTTCTCTATTACATATTAAAAAATTAAATTCTACGGCGTACCATCACGAAACTGTAGGCGCTTTAGAAAATACTCATAAAACCCTAGGAGCTTTTCTGAGAATCCAGTGTAATAATTATAAACATAACTGGAGCACCTGGATTCCATATTGGTGTTTTTCTTTTAATACCACAGTGCATAGTGAAACTAAATATACGCCTTTCGAATTAGTTTTTGGAAAAATTTGTAACCTTCCAAATAATTTACAATCAGAAATCGACCCCTTATATAACTATGACAGTTATCCCCGAGAACTTAAGTATCGTTTACAACAAGCGCAATCCGACGCACGACGTAACTTGATACAATCTAAAGAGAAAAGAAAATTATTGTATGATAAAACTAGCAATAATGTTACCTATCAGTTAGGCGATTTGTTATTATTAAAGAACCAAGTAGGAAATAAATTAGATAGTATTTACAATGGCCCTTATAAAGTTTTAAGAGATATGACGTCTAATGTAGAAATTTTAAAAGAAAATAAAGCTATAATTGTGCATAAGAATAATACCAAACCATTCAATAAATAACTATTTTATTTGATACGTAATTATAAGTATAGGTACTTAATTACATACCATGTTACTTAACACTTTGTTATTGTTATGATTAAGTGTAAAATGTGAAGCTTCCGTTTTAATTCAATACCATTTCAATTCGATACCATTTTAATTAGATACAATTTTAATTAGGTATATTGTTTATATTGTAAAACGTTTTTGTATTAGTACGATTTAATAAATGAAATAGTTTTAACTTTGCTATGTTGATAATGTTTAAATTTTGTTTACTTATTTTACTTAAGTAATTAAATTTTGGTTAAGTTCGTTAAAGTCAATGTTACGAGTCTGTTCCTTTTTGCAGGGAGGGGATGATCCTTCCACTTTTTCAGGGGAGATGAAGTATGATTGCAACATATTACACAAACAAGATGTTTGCATTATCGCGCATTTACAGAAAATTGGAACACACGCGTAGCATTCTCAGCAATCTAGAATAAGATCGCTTACTAAGATAATGTATCTTTAATTGTACTCAATATTATTATCTCAATATACATCTTGACACCGAACAAGTCACATCTCTTTTATTACCTTAGCCTCGGTAAAGCGTCATACCTCTTCAAGACACATTAAAAACAAGACCGCGATCCTCATCAAGGGAATCCAAAACGCGGCGAGCAGGGCCCATCACAACTGTACCGAGTGTCGTCTGCAGAGCTACCAAGCCATCTGGCTGCAAAACTCGCTTCCCCGTCAACAAAACTCGCCCCAGGACATCGGCTCCAAGGAGAGCATCAATCGGGCCTGGGCGGAAGAAATTTGGATCGGCGAGTGGGGAATCAGACACCAAAGACAACATACTCGGTCCCAAGTCAACTGAAGGTTGACGGCCAACAACTGTGTCCAACACAATCGCCGAGGTCTTAATGCCTGGCGTGGACTTATTACGTGATGTAAATGTGAAGTCAACATGCCCTAACAACCCGGGGACTTTCACATCGCCAACACCTCTCACGCCTTCCGTGTGGGGGTGCACCTTGAGGCCCAACCGCCTAACTAACCAAGATGACACAACACACCCCTGAGCACCGGAATCCAACAAGGCGCGAACTTCCACAAGGTCGCCATTCAATCCCCTGACAAGCACAGAGGCCGTGGGCAACAAAACGGTCTCTGGAGGGGTGGCTACAATCGACCGTAAACACGTTGATTGCTAGTATGTGGGGTCCCCAGACGTCCCCCCATGGTAAGGGGGTCGCTCATAGCGATCCAGTGGGTCCCAATCTCCCGCATACTGCCTACGTCCAATTCGCCCGGTATCAGGCGGGTTATATCTCCCGGCCCCTTGAAGACGGGGCGGGCGCCGCTCCAAACGCGGGTATTCGGCGAGCGGCGGCGAGAATCGGTGCCTATCATCCACCGTGTACGTCGCCCCATAGTCGCGGGGGCACGGTGACCGATTTTCAGAGGGGGGGTCCCGGGGACCCCCGGCTGTGCGAGGCTCAACACGTTGCGGGGGGCTTCTACGACCTCCCGCAACGCTCGCAAAATCGAACCCCCTAGTTGGGGACCGATTTCCCATTGGGGGGTCCGTGGGACCCCCGCCCGTGCGAGGCTCAAAACGTCGCGGGGGGCCTCTACGACCTCCGGCAACGCCCGCATAACTCATCCCCATCCTTGGGGATCGGTTTCCCATTGGGGGGTCCCTGGGACCCCCGCCCGTTTGAGGCTCAAAACGTGGCGGAGAGCGTCTGGGGCCACTCTGGTGGCCACTAGAACTGCTGCGGGATGCAAACACCGCGGGGGGTCCGAGCCCCCCACCCATACGAGGTGATCCTGCAGCGACGCGCTGCGGCGCTCCGCCGCCCTCTGGGCTGTTCATGCAGAGGAGGGGATGGTGGTTGCCCTTACAAAAGCGGCATGGGTGCGCTTGGGTACATTCGCGCTGCATGTGCAGGCCCAAGCACGAGTAGCACCATGTCCGTTGTCGCGCGATCGCTCGACGGCCTTGGACGCGCTGGTCGAGGAACTTATCACAACGGGTCGTGCTGTGACCCGGTTCCCGACAGTACAAGCAGCGGGCGGTCTCCTGGACGGCGGCATAGCGGCCGGGCGCGCGAGGGGCCATACGCCCCCTACGGGGGGGTCCGGTGGGGGATCTACTCTGTGGCACAGGTCGTTCGGGTCCCATAGGACCGGCCAGAGAGGAATTATCTGCCAGTCTACTTTCTCCTTCCAGGAACGTCAAGAGGTCCGAGAAGGGTGGCAGATAAGTCGCACTATCCCCACCATACTGCTGCTCAAAACGGACCTTAACAGAGTCCGGCAACTTTCCCAGGACAATGTGCAGTAACAAAAACGACCACTGCTCCACTGGGAGTTTTAAGTTTTTTAATGCGTTGTATGCCACCAACAGCGGATTTAACAAAGCCACTCTCAAGTGCATCACGCTGGCAACGCGGGGTAAATTCAAAATGGCGGCAACATGGTTGTCCGCCAGACGTCGTACGTTCTGGTACCGACGGGCAATCAAATCCCTAGCAATAGGGTAGTTTTCATCCGAGGGGGCCAAATGTTGAACCGATTCAAGGGCCTCCCCTTCCAACACGGATAATAAATAAGCTAACTTCTGGCCCTGGGTCAAATCATCCCGGGCATGTACCAGACTATCAAAAATATTAATAAAGCCCTCCCAGTCCTCTAGACGACCAGCAAAGCGCCTTAAGTCTAAGGGGGCCAATCTAGCAAAGAGAGGGGGCATACTTTTAGATGTGACCGGGGACGGGCTCGGTTCATTCTCTCTTGCCACTTGCAAAGGTCGAGCTACCTGGGTAATTCTGTCCGCAAAATCATAACACTGGTCCACATCCAAACCGACTTCTTGTCGCATTTCCACCTCGGCCTCAACAGTCCTTTCCAAAAATAAGGCATACTGCTCATCAACAACAGCCAAACGTATGGGCAGATCTACGTATCTGTTCAACAAGGCCTCCGTTCTATCCGGTCGATCCAACAACGCGACCGCAGAAGCCAACCACCGTAACTCAGAACGTATTTTGGCTTTAGCAGAGGAGGCCGTCATTGTAACGTCACAAATTTATCAACAAAGACAACAAATTCAAAATATTCACTATAACACAAAATCTCCAATATTTGGAGGTTATTACTAACCACAAAATTCCAATATTACAACAACAAAGTATTTATAATGACACAAACTCTTAAATATCTGGAGGTTATCAGAAAACAACAAAACTCACTGACTATTGAAATTCACTTGGATATCAACACAACATACTGTTACACAACAACAAGTTAATTTCAATTATTTCAAAGCACAAGTTTCAATGAGTTTCAATGTGTAAACAATGTCCCAAATCATTTAAGTTTCACTAAGTATTGAGTGCAAACTTATTAGCTGACCTTTTATTAGCTATTATTTTAGCAACAAACTTGTCAATATTCACAACTCAAGTTTGCTGACAAAACTAAATAATAATTATTATGAACAAAGAAAGGTATCTGTTTACATTTTGGAACTTCAATACATGACAATTAATTACAAGACATGGAACCAATAACAAAGGAATGCCCTTTACTTTTCAAATGCAAGTTAATTACCATTTACAAGTACAAATTAATCTAGTCCGGACCAGACTGGGTCATCAAACGGCACTGATTAATACAAAGTTTTGGCGTGGGCCTCTCAGGCCTTCAAGCTACGCTCTTGGCTACCAAGAAATGTTCAGTACACCCCTGCCTAGACCGCGGAGTCAGCATTGGCGCAGTGGAAGGCTATCATGAGTATAGACTCCGGACAAATCTTGGTTTCAGCCGGGATGTAACTGAACAATAGGACTGCGATACACAGCGGAGAGACTTTTAAGTAAGGTAAGGTTACATACGGGTCTGTGGGTCGACCGTCTCCAAGGCAGAAGTGGTGTAAGGGGGGCCCCCCCTGTGGCTCCGTCTTCTTCTGCAGACCTTACCAATTAGTCACCTCACTCATAACACAAATAACAGCGTTCACAAGACACCGGGCGTTTCAACAATAGATACACAAAGACACACACGTGGGAGCTTTTTTTATTACGATATAGTGTCTCGACAACAAGCGCGTGTGGTAGAAAAGGTTATCTTTCAAAGCATCCGCGACCGGCCACTCCAGAGATGGCATCAAAACCTTGGTCGTACAAAACGGGATCACATAGATAATTTAAGATGTATTCAAACTCGATATGCCAGGCACATTCAACGCGAGCGATTTTTTAACAAATTCAGCAAAATTCTTCCGACATTTTTCCAAGAAGAATTCCAATCAAGTGTCGCTGTCAACTTCAAGTGACAGCTAAATGTCAATTTGACGTGACATTATAAATGCGTTCAGAAACGTCGATCTTTTCCGAACACTACAGATGAACCATTGGTCACATGATTTTTAATTTTTTTATCGTAATGCCGTTTCCATGCTTCTCTATTAGTTCTCGAGGCAAACAAATAGATACAAGAATTAACAATGGGGAGAAACGTTACGTTTTCGACGACGATAGTAAGCCAACTCGGAGGCGCGTCACTTTCAGCGAAGAAATAAGAAGGCAGCGAAGCGGCGCCCGTCATCAAGAACAAGACAGTTGACACTTGAATTTTCAAACATGTGAACGAACCACTGCGTCGCACATTCGGATTCTTGGCCAACGAACACAACACCTTCAAATAAAGAACAAAATTCGCAATCATAAATATTAAGGTAGATATTAATATCAAAGCGTAGAAACATACATCTATGTCATCATCTATATCAGGTAATTGGTCCAAAACAGCCAGAATAATAAAGGTAACTGATGGCATACCCCATCCTAATAACGCGCTTTTTAAGTACCGACGGTGCGTGGAAACTTTGTAAACTTTCACGATATCGGAGTAGAACATGAGACACACGATAAGCAACCAAAGGTTAAAGCTGAATAAGCTTGACGAGTACGCGAGATAAATAAAGTGTTGAGTTGTTGTATTAACAGAGAAGTAAAAGTCAGCTAATAAGTCTGCTAAGTTATTCAAGAGTGCTGACAGTATCATGTTTAGGAAGACGTAGTTCTTGAAAGACCGCCATTTTGCCACAATTATCCACGAAGTGATTCCAGCTAAGAGGGCTATGCTGGATACTACCGTCACGCAGTTGCTGGAAAGTAGTTGGTAGTATCTCACATCGTAGTAGTCTTCCGTAAAATTATTATTTCCTTCGATTGTAGTATTCCAAATTTCAGTTGCAGACATCGTCGTCATATTTTAGGCTATTATAGTTACAAAGTCATTAGCCAAAATATTTCACACGTCACAAGTTCTCTTCATCATCATCACTTTCACTTCTCATACTGTTCCTTGTTATTTTTTACAAAAAGGTATATTATACCAACATTTGCTATTGATCACGCACAATTGTGATGACCACATCTACTGTGTTCCACAGTTTATTGAAACGAAGGTTTCCCATGCAAAATTAAGTAAACTAAACTAATCCTACCTTACTAGAAAATAGTGTCCGTAATCCAGGGGGCTGGTCGCTGTCTTGCCGGCGCGCGCGCGCCTGGCCAAGTAGGTCTTCACCCAACCCCGAGGGGAAACTCTTATAGCTAACACTCTTAAAACTACACAATGCCCTAATAGACAGCTAAAACTTTCCCGGCGCTTTTCAAAGCGAACACACACGGGTCTCAAACCCGTACCCCGACCGGAGCCCTAATAGGTGCAAAACGTAATCTCGGTCCCAATATGGGTAGGTAACTTGCGCGGCGCGTCGCTACAGAAACACACGAACTTGTCTCACGGCTGCTTACGGCCAACTGGCGATCCTACACCGGCCGGCCGAGCGCATTGTCTCGTGACCTTGACAATGACAACGACTGCTCGCAGCGCGGCGCGAACATCCCCCCGTCCCGGACAGTAACAAACTGTCCGCCAACTCAATCTAAGGGCAGGCGAGAGAGGGTAGCGATCGCTCGCTTCAAAACAGAGTCCCCCACCAGGACCTCGGCAAACCTGGGCACACCATCCGACCCCGGATGAAGCTGAACAATGCGTCCTAAACGCCAGCGGAGGGGCGGCAGGTTTGGATCCTTTACCAACACGAGATCTCCGGTCTTGGGTGGGGTCGTCCTATCCGACCACTTAACGCGTTGCTGCAAAATGTGCAAATACTCCAGATGCCAACGGCGCCAAAAACTCTGCGTAAGCTGCTGGAGCAATTCAAATCGCGAGAGCCGTCCGGAGGGCACTTCGGAATAAGGATATTCCGGCAAGGCGTTAAGCGGTCTGCCAATCAAAAAATGGCCCGGCGTAAGGGCCTCTAAATCATTCGCGTCCGAAGACAACGGACACAACGGACGCGAGTTGAGGACCGCCTCAACCTTACAAAATACGGTCGCGAGTTCCTCAAACGTGAGGACCGTCTCCCCAATAACGCGACGAAGGTGAGTTTTAGCGGCCTTTACAGTTGCTTCAAAAATCCCTCCCCAGTGGGGGCAGGATGGCGGGGAGTACTGCCATCGTACCCCTCTGCGAGAGAGTGTGGATCCGATCTCAAAATTATTCCTATCCAAAAATTCACAAACTTCCTTTAAATACCTATCGGTGCCCTTGAAATTGGTTCCACAATCGGACCTTATTAACGACGGCATTCCGCGGCGAGACACAAAACGATTCAACGTGGCTACAAAGGCTTCTGTGGTGAGGGCACTAACCACCTCCAGGTGGACCGCTTTAGTGGCCAAACAAACAAATACACACAAGTAAGCCTTTTCCGTTCTAGCATTACGAAGCCGCGATGTCTTAACGGTAAATGGCCCCGCAAAATCCGTTCCAACTCCTGAGAAGGGCATCGATTCGTTCACTCGATCGGCAGGCAAATCACCCATCTGGGGCTGCATCGTATCGGCGCGCAAACGATAACACGGGAGACAACGAAAAATAACGGATCGGATTATTCTCCGCGCTGACAAAATCCAGAACTCTCGTTGGAGGAGCGCGGTCAAAGCATTACAACCGGCATGAGCATTCTTTACATGTCGGTCTGTAATCAACAGTCTAACTAACGGTCCATCCTTGGGGAGCAACAAAGGGTGGCGTGATCCGTACGGCAGGTTGGCATGTCTGAGCCTACCTCCGACACGCAGCAATCCGGTACTGTCCAAGAAGGGATTCAACCGCACCAAGGGTCCCTTCAACTTGGACTTACTTGAGCGCAGGGCTTTCAGCTCCGGTTCAAACTCTCGCTGTTGCGTCACTCGCAACCAATGCAACAGAGCGTCTTGCCGCTCTTGTGGGGCGAGGACCGGAGACAACGATTTCTCCTGAGGCTGGCGACAATTTCGCACAAAGCGCCTCATCCAAGCAGTCACGCCGAGCAACTTGTCAAGAGAACTGTAGCGGTCTAACAAAAACTCCATCTGCGGAGCCGCCACCGTCTCCACGGCGTGAACACGCATGCCTAGGTCTGGGACTCTGGCCACAGCCGGGGTGGCAGGCCATGAGCGCTCAGGCCGTAACAACCATGATGGACTCCACCATAGGTGGTGGTCCACTAACTCAGGCGCCTCGCAGCCGCGGGAGGCACAATCTGCGGGGTTCAGTTCGCCCGGTACGTGGCGCCAAATCAACGGGGCCTTTGAAGTCTGAATTTGTGAGACCCGGTTGGCCACAAAAACCTCAAGGGTGTGGACTGAACTCTTCAGCCAACAAAGGACGACCTGGCTGTCAGACCACGCAAATATCGACTCCAAGTCGACACCGTTTCCCAAGGTGTCGGCAACATGATTGAGTAGCCGTACTAAGAGAGTGGCGCCGGACAACTCCAACTTCGGAATGGTTAGCCTAGTCCGAAGGGGGGCGACCTTACTCTTGGCCGTAACTAAGTGTACGGCGACAACGCCTGCTGCATCCACCGTTCGGATGTAAACGGCTGCCGCGTATCCGCTTTCGGACGCGTCACAAAAGCCGTGCAGGGAGGCTTTAAACTTTCCCGAAGGCAGCATTTGCCTCGGTATACAAACCCGATTGACGTCGGGTAGGGATGACACGAACCTCACCCACTCTCGTAGGAGGCTACCAGAGAGGGGCTCATCCCATGACAATTCCGCAGCCCAGAGCTCCTGTAGGAAGCACTTCATCGAAAACACTACAGGGCTGAGCCAACCGTTCGGATCAAAGGTACGGGCTACAGTAGACAGCACCGTGCGTTTAGTCCAGACCTTTGGGTCTGGCAGTTCCAATCTATATGTGAACAAATCCGGGACTGGTCGATACTGGACTCCCAAAACAGACAGCATGTCTGGAGTCTCCGGATTTTCAAAGAGGAGCGGCTCTTGCTGGTGGTCCTTAGGCAAATCTGCCAAGAGGTCCGGTGAGTTAGACAGCCACTTCCGCAACTCATAGCCACCAGCCCTCAAGAGCGCAATCAGCTCATCACGTAAGACGAGAGCCTCATCTAAGCTCGAGGCCCCCGTGCAGATATCGTCGACAAATAAGGCCCCCCCCTCAATAAGAGCAGATGCCCGGGGATAGCGTAGCCGTTCGCGCTCTGCGAGCTCCAAAAGCGAACGGATCGCCACAAAGGGGCTCGACCGCAAACCATAAGTGTTGGTGTTCAGCTCGTAAGCCAACATCGGATCCTGGGGATCCTCACGCCAAAGGATGAGCTGGTATCGTCTATCCTCCGGGTGAATCACGGTCTGTCTGAACATCATGCGGATATCGGCCACAAAGACGACAGCGTGCCGGCGGAAGTTGGTCAAAACATCACAGACATCGTGATGCAACTTCGGCCCCGCATGCAGACACTGATTCAACGACACTCCGGTTGACGTGGGCGCTGAACCATCAAAGACCACGCGGATCTTCCCATTGGAAGTCTTCAAAACAGCGTGGTGTGGCAGGAAGTAATGTTCCACATTACGCCAGTCCAACTGCGAGATGGACATGTGTCCAAGGTCCAAATACTCCCGCATGAAGTCTATATACTTCTCCTTGAATGCGGGATCCCTGGCCATCCTACGCTCCATGGACAACAATCTCTTCTCGGCCATCGGTCGGGAGCTCCCTAAAGGAGGGCGAGCCGCCAAGAAGGGCAAGCGGGTAATCAAGCGACCCGAGAGGAGGCGCCCAGTGTTGTTCTGGTAGAACAATTCGCACTCCTCGGCTAACGGATCCAACCGCTTGGCAGTGGGGGGTTCCTCCACCTCCCAAAACTTTTGGAGAACGTCGGACAAAGTAGAACCGACAATGGTCTGGCGGTCTACCGACGGGGTCTCTGGTGTCTGTGGTACCTTTCCCATCACCACATGACCCAGCGACGAGGACAAGGCGACAAGATCGGCCGTCTGCAAAACTCGCTTGCTTCCACACAGTACACGACCGAGGACATCCGCACCAATCAACAAGTGTATTGGGCCCGGTCGGTGGAAGGAAGGATCAGCCAAAGCCAGTCCAGACGTCAGCTCAATCGTGGATGGCGGCACTCGCACTTGCGGGAGTAGTCCAACCACCTTATCAAAGACTATCGCCGAAGCACCGATCTTCGGCCTTGGCGTGAAGTGGGGGGAGAAGGAGAACTCAACTCGACCAATCGGATCAGGGATCCGCGAGTCTCCCACCCCCCGTACCGCTTCGTGATGCGGCACAAGCAAAAGACCCAGCTGTCGGACAAGCCACCTGGACATTATGCACCCCTGGGCACCTGAGTCCAAAAGGGCACGCACCGTGACAACATTGCCCTTAGGTCCCCAAACATTCACGGAGGCTGTTGGCAACAGCACAAGCTCCGGAGGGGTGGTTGGGTCCGACAGGGGCGCCATTAAAAATTTTGGGGGGGTACTTGTCCCCCTCGCGCCTGAGTCGGCGCGCCAAATGTGGGACGCTCGTACCGGGCGAGCGGGTCCCAATCGGGTACATACTGGCCCCGACCAACAGCACTCCTAGGTGCAGGGTAATACCCGTGTGGGGCGTGCCTCGGTACATAGTACCCCAATCGAGGCCTCTCCATTAGGGGGGGGGAGTAGCAAATAGGGCCCGTGCCCATCGCCACCGTGGCGTACTCTTGGGGTACCCCCCTACCCCCGCCCGTGGCGGGGGCGTCTCTCCTATAGTTCCCCCTCTCCGGGGGGGACTGAACGGGGGGGCTAAGCCCCGCCGAATCTCTAGGGAACCGGTTCCGGGCTGCCGGGCCCCCGCCCGTGCGCGAGGAATTCGAACCCCGGTCGCTCCCGGCGTCCTTGCGGTCCAAACAAAGGAGGGGGTGATGCCTCCCTCCGCAAAGACGACAATCCTCGGTCTGGGGACACGCCGACTGCATGTGTCCCCCCAAACACCTATAGCACCATTGGCGCTGTCTTGCAACGGCCCTCCGTCCCTCTGGGCGGAGGCCTCTAAATTTGGCACATTCGTGCACCCCGTGCCTATCTCCCCTGCAATACCTGCACCGCTCACTCGGTGCGGGGGGAGGGGACTGCTGGAAGGCAGCATACCGGTTGGTCGGGCGACGGGGCTGTTCCCTCGCCGCCACCATACGACCAACACCTGGAACCGGGGCGGGCTCCAGGTGGTCCGTCACCCTACATTCGTCCTCCAAAAAACGAAGGAGGTCCGCGAAGGGCGGGAGATACGAGGCGCTGTCGCCTCCGTACCTCTGCTCGAAACGCCCCTTCATTTCAGCGGGCAATTTGGCGAGGACTATGTGCAGCAGTACAAAGGACCACTGATCCACCGGCAGGTCCAATCGCCTTAGGGAGTTGACCGCTGACAGTAGCGGGTTCAGCAACTCCCTCCGTAACAGGTGTACCCGCGTGATTCGCGGGAGGGCCAAAATCGTGGCCACGTGGGTGTCCGCCAGTAACCGGACATTCTGGTACCTGCTAACCAGAAGCTGGCGAGCCACCTGGTAGTTGTCGTCACTGATGAGCAGGTGCTGGATCACCGCGCTGGCCTCTCCTCGCAGGGAGGAGCGCAAATAGGCCAACTTCTCACTAGGGGATAAGTCCCGTCGTGAATCCACTAGGCTGTCAAACAGGTTAATGAAGCCCATCCAGGCTGACAGATCCCCATTAAAAGTGGGAATCTCCAATGTAGGCAATCGGCCTAGCAACGCCGTCGGGGTAGGTTTGACCTCCCCGCTCAAAACCGGCTCCCCCTTCCGAACAGCCAGGGCCCTCTCAGCCGCCTCCGTGAACTGGTCAGCCAGCTCATAGGCCTGGGCTACATCCTGCTCCAGCTGTTCCGACACGGCATCATCAGCTGGGGGGTTCTCCAAATAATGCGCGCGACACTCCATGGCGTGGCGCTCCAGGTCTTGCAGCCGAGCTGCCAGCCCGCCATACCGAGCTAGCAACGCGCCTACCCGGTCGGCTCGGTCTATTAATGTGACCGCACAAGCAAGCCAACGCAAAACTCCTTGGATGCCGGCCCTGGATACGGCGAGCGGATTCGTAGGAGCCATTTATAATCCGTTTAATAAACAAAGCAAACAAAGAAATATAAAAGTGGTAAACATCAACAAAAAAAACAATAGAAATAGGTCGCGTCACGATAATATAAAACACAAGTAATCTGTGCCGGCCGGCGCCTGGTCAATATTGGCCGCCCCGGGTTTGAGTGAACGTTGACAGCTATATGCGTGGTCAGAATTGGCCCCAACGGGGTTCAAGGGTTAAAATTCGGACGACATACACGGACCCTACTAGTTTCATAAATTATTAGCAACTTACCAATTTCAAGGGCTAACAATATAACGGTATAAACAAAACGTATAGGATTAACGGTATGGCATACCTCGCAAATCAACTACTAAACCGTTATCAACAAACGAAAACAAAACTATTTTTAATAATAATACTCGTAATTTAATACTACTAATAATTAAAACTAGTTCCACTTTTTTAACTAGGCAAGCGGACTCGGAACAAACACTAGTATGTGGTACTAATAAACACACTTTCGAACGAACTATTCGTCAAATAAATCCGGACACACAAAAAAAAATATACACATCTAGGCGAGTAAACTCGTATCAAAACACTAGTATGTGACAACAATTATATAAGTGTCTATCTATTATCGGATCCACCAAGTGAGAAACATTCGGTTCGAGAATTTACTAGAACAATTTCTTAGTACTTCAATCGTCTCGGCATACCCTCGAGATTTCAACAAAAAAAAAAATAATTTTTAGGTACTCTTTTTAGGTACGCTTTTTATTTTTACTATGAAATTTTATGTAGTTAATTTTAATATGAAAATTAATTATATCAACTAAGCTCTGCTACCAAAAATATGATCACGCACAATTGTGATGACCACATCTACTGTGTTCCACAGTTTATTGAAACGAAGGTTTCCCATGCAAAATTAAGTAAACTAAACTAATCCTACCTTACTAGAAAATAGTGTCCGTAATCCAGGGGGCTGGTCGCTGTCTTGCCGGCGCGCGCGCGCCTGGCCAAGTAGGTCTTCACCCAACCCCGAGGGGAAACTCTTATAGCTAACACTCTTAAAACTACACAATGCCCTAATAGACAGCTAAAACTTTCCCGGCGCTTTTCAAAGCGAACACACACGGGTCTCAAACCCGTACCCCGACCGGAGCCCTAATAGGTGCAAAACGTAATCTCGGTCCCAATATGGGTAGGTAACTTGCGCGGCGCGTCGCTACAGAAACACACGAACTTGTCTCACGGCTGCTTACGGCCAACTGGCGATCCTACACCGGCCGGCCGAGCGCATTGTCTCGTGACCTTGACAATGACAACGACTGCTCGCAGCGCGGCGCGAACAGCTATGGCACCGAGAAATTTTCGAATACAATTATGCTAAAATTCCAATTCCACTGTTTTAGTTGTGTTGTTAGATACGATCTGATACTATTGATGGAAGTAACAAACTAGCTCATTTATATTATCTACTTACTCTAATGAACGTTATCAAAATAGCAAAATAACTAACTAACTGTGATGATGAGGACTTATGGTTAACTAATCAACATAGTCATGACCACGAACAGGATAGAGCAATGAAAATGAGCATTATCAATGGAAGTTTCACTACATAGTATAAAACAAAGTCACTTTCTCTGTCCCTATGTCCCTTTGTATCTTTAAATCTTTGAAACTACGCAACGGATTTTGATGCGTTTTTTTTAAATAGATAGAGTGATTCAAGAGGAAGGTTTATATGTTCTTTTTATCCCGATATTCCCACGAGAACGGGAACCACGCGGGTGAAACCGCGGGCGGCCGCTAGTATACTTATAAATAAATAAAAAATGTTATCTGTAAGGTCTTAACCGGCAACTTACAAGCTTACTAGCTTACCACCCGCGGCTTTGCTCGCGTGGACTACACGACATTATCATGCGGGAATGTGATATATTTCCGGGATAAAAAGTTGCCTATGTTCCTTTCCAGGCTACAAATGTATGTTTGTCCCAAATTTCAGCCAAATCCGTTCAGCCGTTTTGGCGTGATTGAGTAAGAAACATCAAAACATCTACACATCCTACTAATATTTATAAATGTGAAAGTTTATATGTTTATATGTCGCAGATTGCGACGGGAGAATATTCTGGGCACCATAAGCCCCATACTATGATTATCATGGCCATTACAAGCGTTACAAGGTCGTCAGTTCTTTGTTCGATGGTTTTCATTTGGATTCTAATGTATTTTGTTGGGCAGGTCTGTGGCGGAGCGGCTGATGCTGGGCAGCCGCGTGGAGCCCGAGGAGTTCGAGGAGGTGTCCATCTACTTCAGCGACATCGTCGGCTTCACGGGGCTTGCAGCACGCTCCACACCCGTGCAGGTACCTCCGTCACCATCGAATTTTTTTACGGCACCTTTGTACAATACAATGTATGGAACTATTCTTAACCCCCGACGCAGCGCAAAGAGGGGTTTTATAAGTTTGAGGCCTATGTCTGGCTGTCTGTACGTATAATCGTAGTGGCTGAACAACGGATCAGGTGATATTATTGCGTTTTTTTTTTAATTGAAAGCTATATTAATCGAGATGGTTCTTAGCCACGTTTGATGAAAATCTATCCGGCCATTTATGGAGATGGTCAACTGCCTGCCGAAACGGAAAAAGTACAGACGTGGTGCTTTGACTAAAATAATGTACACCCTGGGCAAATTTAGGTGCAATAAAAAAAACAAAATGGCCGCCATAAATTAAGTTGCTCTGATTTGGCTGAAATTAGTGATTTCAATAAAATAAAAAAAAGCTTTATTGCACACAACGAAAGAAATACAATTACAAGAAGACACAATAAAATATAGAAAACAGACGATAGGCGGCCTTATTGCCTAATGGCAATCTCTTCCAGGCAACCTTGGCTGAAAGAAGAAATAAATAGCTAGGAGAAAAGGGGAATGGGTGCAAAAACTAGATAGGATAAAGAAGGTTTATACTATAGGGGGAAAAAATAATAATAAATAAAATAAAATAAAATTTAAACATTAAAAATATATATATATATATATATATATATATATATATAATTACATAGATAAGGACAGAAAATGACTCGGGATATCAAGTGCAAGGTTAAAGGAAGACCGCAAGGTGCAATGTACAGAAGAATGGCGAAAGGAGAAACATTCTTTAAGGTAAGGAGGGGTAGAAGGTAAGAAAAGAATAGAATATAGAAGTTTTAGAATATGTAAGTCCCTGCGCCGGCGAATAGGGAGCCAGTTGAGTTTATTCCGGAAGTGTGACACATGGTCGAATTTTCGTAGGTTAAAGATGAATCTAATGGCAACATTCTGCAGGCGCTCCAGTTTGTCGAGTAACTCCTCCGATAGGTCTGTATTACAGACATCAGCGTAGTCTAATATGGACAGCAAAAAAAAATAAATTCTTTATTCACTTAGACATAATAAATATGTACTTATGATGTAAAAGAGATTGAGACAGCGTAATTTTGGTGCTGGTCGGCAAAAAGTTGCGAAGCCGGTTAAGAGAGCCATAAGCTGCAAACACCTTTTTCCTAATTTGCTCAACGTGAGGTTTTCAAGACAGATGCTGATCAAGAATAATACCCAGATTCTTGACAGAACTCGAGTAAGGAATCATGGTGTCATCCAAAGTAACCACAGGAAGCTGTTCAGAGGGGTTAGAGGGGTTGAGTGCGAGACCGAACGACTTGCTCCAAGAGCTTATATGAGCAAGATCTGAGTTGATAGTTGCTATTGCACGTGGAAGCTCTGATAACGGTGCCTGTGTGTAAATTTGAAGATCGTCAGCGTAGGGGTGGTACGAACTTGAAAGGTATTGTGTGATTTAATTTATAAGCAGAGCGCTCCCTAAATAGGGCTGCTTTGTCATCAACTGAGCTGCCGAGCTGGCCCCCCGTCTCAATCGGGGCTCAGAGCGACCATCACCAGAAGACCGCCTACGTGCAGATGCCGACTAGAGATCGGACAACACCTATCCTCCCCCACCATCAGCTCTCCATCGCCGCAGGACTTGCTGATCGTAGTCCAAGTTTAAACATGCAGGAGTCATCTGCGCGTGAAAATATTATAGTAGATGATGATGATGATGATGTAAATTTGAAGATCGCCAGCGTAGGGGTGGTACGAACTTGAAAGGTATTGTGTGATTTAATTTATAAAAATCGAAAAAAGAAGTCCTCTTCTTTTTTCGATTTTCATAATACTGGGGTCCCTCAGGGTGGCGTCTTATCTCCTGATAAGACGCCACCCTGAGGGACCCCAGTATTAATATCACACTAACTGGAAAATGAATCTCCAGTGCGGATACGTTGCCGTCGCCCTCGCAGGTAACTTTGCAACCAATCAATTGCAGTTTTATGTGTTATTAAAAAAAAAGAAAAAAAAATTTAAAAAAAAATTGTATCCTTTTTTACGATTTCGTGTCTGGCCTCCATAATAAAAGTTGTGAGTGTTGTGATGGATACTTTCACCCTCTGAAATATGTGTGCTAACTATAAAAGCAAGGGTGTATAATATGAAAAATGTTTTCAATTTATACGAGAGCCGTAGTTTTGTTTATGTGGTCACAAATTATTACCGTGCCTGGGTTTGAATGCCACCTGAAAGCTACTTGCAGGGCTCGAGGTTTTTTACTATCACATTTTTACTACAACTACTTAAAGGAATTATTACCATGTAAATTATTGACTTAGATGTTGACTTTTAGCTTTATTTGATTGGTTGAAAAATGCATAGATCTGCCCTGCCCCTTACTCTGGAATCATTCAGTCAGTGTCAAACATTGAATCAGTGAAACTTATCGCCTTGTTCTTACTTTTGACGTTTGACATTAATTCCATCTAACGCCAGCAATTTCGTTCAAGAGGGGGCAGAGCTTATCTTATTGTATTCTTTCCAGAAATACCTTTCTTAAGTAGCGGTTAGACAAATTCAGACTAGCACATTTGTTATTATTATTATGTATAGAGGCAGATACTTTGTCATATTATTATCTTCAACGAAAATTTAAGTACTTCCTCCGAGCTAGGTGGCCATGATCGATGATTGTATTTATACTTGTATTGATGCTAAGCATCTGAGAAACTCTGTTCGTGCGATTCATGTTTCTATACAATTCTGTGGTTCATTCTTAACGTAGTTATGATGTTAGAGTTCCGCCGATGTTTACAGTCGTGCTTTTCTCAGATCCTGCATTTCTTTGATACTCGATGTTTTGCTTATGTAGCGATGTGAGTACCTACATGGCTACATTTGTATCACGGATAAGCAAATTTTTTCAAAGTATGTATAACGCATATCTTCTGATGTTTTTTATCTTGTCTCGGAATAATACTTATGTTAATAGATAAAGGGCAATGCCTAAAATTGGCATCTTTTTCTTGTCTCGCGGCCATCAACAAAATGTTTGAAAATCAATTCTTGATAGTATAACAAACAATATTTGTCAAGACAGTATAACTGTAAACTCAGTCAGTACCAAGTTAGAACCATTCGTCCTTAGATAGAACATTTTTAAAACCGCAAATGTAACTTTGTCATTCATACAAACACTATGAAAAACAAAGTTAAGTTCTAGCTAGTCTCACTCGGTTCAGTCTGAGTTTACAGGTATACTTCCTTTCCAAATATTGTCTGTAGTGCTGCCAACAAATTATACTTCAATGTTTGGTTGATGGCCACAAGAAAAAAAATAAGACGCCAGCTGCCACACAAAAATGTTCATTATCCTTTGCACCCATTGTCAGGTGGTGGACCTACTGAACGACCTGTACACGACGTTCGACGCAGCCATCGAGCAGTACCGCGTGTACAAGGTGGAGACGATCGGCGACGCGTACATGGTGGTGGGCGGGCTGCCGGTGCGCGCGCGCGACCACGCCGAGAGCGTGGCCACCATGGCACTGCACCTGCTGCACCTGGCCGGGCAGTTCCGCGTGCGTCACCTGCCGGCCACGCCGCTGCACCTGCGCATCGGGCTGCACTCCGGGCCGTGCTGCGCCGCCGTCGTCGGCCTCACCATGCCGCGCTACTGCCTCTTCGGGGACACCGTCAACACCGCCTCGCGCATGGAGTCCACCGGTCAGTACAACCATCCACTTGTGGTTCCCGTTTCAGAGAGAATACTTACCTATTAGCATAAAATAGCTTACTTTAGTCGTTGATAATGCAGCTTTGTAATGGTGAAATGATTTTTAAAATCTGTCTAGTAGCTTTTGAGTTTATTCATTACAAACAAAAAAAAATTTAATACATTGACACATGTAAGCTATAAAAACACAGCTCCTCCTTCCACTCGTCTCCGCTTAAATGGACAGGCACCGTTACGTTCATTGAGCAGAGCATAGTCAATCAGCTAGTTGATAGCGTCATGCGTCATGCTCGTAAACGGCTGCTGCCAGTGGGAGCGGGTCTTGCTTGCCTAAAATTATGTTTTTTATTGTTTCTTGCCGATTTTCTCCAAGTTCTCCCGCCCGTAGGGTTTCCGAACCGATATGGCGTAGCTCTGATGACCTTCACAAGTATTGCAATCTAAATTGAAAAAACAAATTTGACTTTGAGATTTTAAATGATTTTTTAGGAAAAATGTGATAGTAAAAAACCACGAGCCCTATAAGTAGCACCTGCATCCCGCCTAAAAGCTACTTATAGGGCTCGTGGTTTTTGACTATCACATTTTTCCTAACTTTGTCTTTGACTTTGATCTGTGGTTGTGTTGCAGGGGCGGCGTGGCGGATCCAGGTGTCGGCGGCGACGGCGGAGCGGCTGGCGGCGGCGGGCGGGTACCGGCTGCGCTCGCGCGGCCTCACCATGGTCAAGGGCAAGGGCGCCATGCACACCTACTGGCTGCTGGGCAAGGACGGCTTCGACAAGCCGCTGCCCACCCCTCCGCCGCTCGAGTGAGGATCATCATTATTTCGTTTCATATCTGCCCTTTTTTTGTTTGACAGCAAAAATTAACCCCTTTAATAATTTGTAAAATAGAAAAGAAATATAATAATATAATAATTGTAAATTATAAATAGTAGATTATTTTACTAAAGCTTCGTTTGAATACCAAATAGCACTTGTCTACGATTTATTTTTACAAACAATGAGCAAAAGAACTTAACTATTTATAAAAAAAACAGCGAGTTGCACTCCGGGAGTGTCGGCAGAAGTGAAAAGGGCTCCCTAGACCACAGATTACTAAATAGTTTCTAGTAACAGATACTGCACTCCGCTAAGCCAATAGCAACTCTAACTATAACGCAATAAAGTGGAATTCAGCTTGTACGGCGCAAATTACGAACGGCCGCTCGTTGCATCTCTTTCTATCGCAAATATTCTAGCTCTTTTGCCGACCTAATTTCTATGGATTTTCACCGCCGGCGGTAAGGGCGAGATTTGCGCGCAATTACATCGAGTGACAGACGCCTGCCTAGACTATTTCACAAAAAAAAAGAAATTTGACAAAAAAATTAAAAAAATACGGACTGGGTTTGAACCAAGGTCTTCTGATTTCAATGCCGCCCGTTTTCTAACTGAGCTATTACAACTTTGGAAACGGTTGCGAAATCTGCCTTCGTATTCTAATCGATTGATCAGGGGCCCGATTCTCAGGCATTCGAACTTTTTCAGTGTGGTAATTCGTATGTCGAACATTTTGCTTGTGGTTTCTATTGAAAAGTTAGAACGTTTCAAACAAACTAAACTGTCCCACATGTCAACAAATTCATTTTGACAGCTAAGTTCGTATACGAACATCGATTGGTCCGTACCACTCGTTGCGTTCGACTGGATTTTCGACCGAACTTTTTCGATTGTGAAATTTTGACAATACACAAGCTGTGTTATATTTGAATTTCGAGCTTATAAAAGTGAACTTTTCTCGATTGCCTGAGAATCGGCCCCCAGGTCACGTGTCCGTCTTACGAATTTTCGATCTGACGGTCACGTGTCCTGACACCTTTTTACCGTTTAACATTTTTTACCCATCCAACGCCCCTATAAGAAGTTTTCACTTCAAAAACAGGTCTGAGGAGGTACTGTTTGAGACGGACGGCGAGAACGAGAGTGAATCATCATCGCTGGCCACCAGCACGCCGCCGCGCGCCACCCCGCCCGTCGAGCGCCAGCGGTCCGACCCCTCCGCCGCGCCAGACAAATACGGTAACTATCGCACAATCAAACCTGCGCCCTTCCACAATAGCTTAAGGCTGCTTTTCCATCAGAGATGTGCGAGGATGCGTAGCGAGAGATGTGTTTATAACGAACCAATAGAATCGCTTCATTTACCTCGCCTCGGTCAGCACAGCTCTGGTGGAAACGGCTCAGCGGAGCTAGATTTTTGCGCATACAAAACAAGCGAGGGATGTGTGCGAGGGATGGGTGCGAGGGATGTGTTGCGAGGAATGTGTGTTGAGAAGGTTTACGCATACTGTACCACATTTCATAGCTTCGCAACGCATCCTCGCACCACACATTAATGCGCATTTTCACAGCTCCGCTACACATCCTCGTAGGCACATTTTCATCGCACAGCTTTGGTTGAAACACCCACACATTTTCACAGCACAGCTAGACATCCTCGTACGACACATTTCCATCGCACATCTCTGGTGGAAACGCAGCCTAAGACTCTCTTCAAGAGCAGCTCATAAAATAAAACTAACTACTGTAACAATAGGCAGGCGGCAGCGTGTTCCCAAATCTTGACGACTGCGATCGATCGTCGCCCTGCCCGCCGAGCGCGGTGATTACTATAGGTACTGAGACCTCGTTATTTTTATCTGTAACAAAACGTGCTTCAGCTACTTGTGTCGGAATCAGATCAGTGTTTGTAGTGTCGTCCAATATTTAATTATCTTTATTTTGCATTGCTGAAAGTAATGATGATGATGAAGGTCAGAGAGATCTTTACCTTCTTCACCGAGATAACACTCGGTGATTCAAATTTAAAACCCTGGGTTGTTGTTCCAGCGTGGCAACGGTCCGGGGCGGTGTCGGCGGACAGCAGCCCGCCTCCCACGCCGCTGACCCCGCGCGCGCCATCGCTCCATCACAGCGCCTCCTACTCGCGCTACAGGTAGTTTTCGTTGTCGCTTGAACCACACTTTAGGGTGTTTTTATTGTCACGCGCTTCGGCAGCGCCGGTGGAGCGCGCTCGCTCGTAGATGTATGGGGTTAGTAGTTGCGGTTCTAAGTTACGCGCTTGAGCAGCGCTGTTCGGTAAACGCACGCTGTTGAACAGCGCGCTGCCCAACGGCGCGTCTAGTGGCGTGACAATAAAATCAGCCTTAGTATATTGTTCTAATCGACCTTGTCTTTATTAAGACAAGGTCGATTAGACAATCCGTAAATCCATAAATCCTAACACATCAAAACAATTGATGTGTTAGGATTTATGGAAGCGAATTAAATAGATGACACTTTGTTTGTTAAATTAAGATTCATTTATTGTATTTTATATTTAAGAAAGGGGTGCATGTCGTTATTATTATAGTAGCGCACGGTAAGGTCAGCTCGGAGCCACAACAGAACTTGATCTAGTTAAATTCACAAGGGAAATGTTCTCCATCTAACAATCAAAGAATCATTGTTTGTAAACAAATTGTGTGAATGTACGTCATGTCCTCAGATGCTTGGCGAGCAGCGGGCGCGTGCTGCGGCGGCAGTGGTCGCTGGAGCGCGGCGACGCGCTGGCGGCGGCGATGGGCGCGGTGACCGCGGGCGCCGGCGCGGCGGAGGAGGGCGCCCCGGCGGCGCTGCAGCCGGTCGCCCCGCGCGCGCCGCCCCCGCGCTACCGCACGCGCCCCGACCCGCCGACGCCGACCGACGACGAGGCGCCGCGCGCGCGCCCGCCCTAGCGCTCCGCCGACGCCGGTGATCGACAATAATTTTCGTAGAGCGGTCCTTCGCGCCGCAGCTGGCGCGGCGCTTTCGAACCGAAGCTTCTCGGGGCTTCGGCCGGCCCCACGCTACGAACCGAATGGGTGGCGTCCCTGAGGGCCTACTCTGAAACGCAAAATCCGAAACTTCGGTATACCCGTCCCTCTCACGCTCTAGTCGGGACAGAATCGAGTGAAAGGGGCGGGGCTAACCGAAGTTTCGGATTAGCGTTTCAGAGTACGGTCCCTGTTTCGTTGTCTCGTCGAAAGCGATCGGTTCGCTTGCGCTCGCCCGCGATGCTCTCTCGTTTAATATGATGTAACGTAGCTAGGATCGTTGAATCCTTTACTTTTTAGATCGATACGTTTTTTGTAAATAGACCGAATAACTAATTATATTCTAAACTCTTCTATTTTTCTAATATCGAGTTTTGTAGTACAAAATTTATAGGCACGAACTCTGATTGTATCGTAACTTTCGAAGTGAATGTTGTTCGCAATATTGAAAAACGCACGCTCACCATGCAATTACTATACTAGTAAAGTAGCGTCGTTGTACATACGTACCCCCCGAGCCCCCGCCCCCACCCCTAGTCGTGGTCGAGTTAGAGTAGCGTTCATACTACGAGAACACTTACGATTCCAAAATGTGATTAACCTCGGGTGATTTGTGTATTTTTGAAATTTTTCATTAAAGTACATAATTTTTCTCATGGTGTTGTTTAATTTATTTCCTATCCGAGATAAGAATAGAACTGTAGCCGTAGCACCAAAAATATCTTTATGGTAATCGTATAAATCAAATCAAATCAAATCAAATCAAAACCAATTTATTTCGACCAACATAGATCATATCAGCATCATTAAATCATGTCATAAAATTAATAAATAACAATTGAATAAATAATAAACCTAATATTTAACTAAAATAAAATTACAATTAAAATTCCATTACATTAAAATTAAATACAGAAAATACATTTGATTAATCAAATTAACTAAGTAGGTACATTGAATTATCTTGTTTTTTTTTGTTTTTTTTTTCATTTTTTCATTTTTTTTTTCAGTTTATTTCTTTTTTTTATATTTTTCATTTTGTTTTTTTTTCTTTTTTTTTCATTTTTTTCATTTATATTGTTTTTTTTTTCATTTATAAAAATTATAATTACATCATTTTACAAAAGGTGATGAACATAAAAGTAGTGCTGCTTGCATCTATTAAATTTTAGTTTCTCTGCAGGAGGTTCTGGTTTTCATACAAAACAATACGATCGCGATTAGTTCATATATAGTTTACTAACCTACACTAAGTTTACTAACACTGTCGATGTCTGGTCTGAAAATAATTTTTTATTATCCTTACTTATATTATAAATGCGTCTCTGTCTGTCTGTGTGTTACACAATCACACCTAAACTACTGAACCGATTTGAATAAATTTTGGTACAGAGATAGTCTAGAGCCTGAGAAAGGACATAGGCTACTTTTTATTCCTGAAAATTATCACCTTCCCGCGGGATAACGTCGTGTAGTTCACGCGGGCGAAGCCGCGGGCGGAAGGCTAGTTTACTATAATGATAATTTTTCGTGCTAGGGGTATGTTGATATAGTAAACTAAGTAAATAGGATAACAGCTTTTTAGGAAAACTTTCTCTCTTTAATGAGATAATTTTAAAGGAGATGATTAATTTTTATTTTATTTTAATACGCTCGGCATTAAATTGTGGTTTGCCATCATCGCAACGCTTGGCCGCGGGGTTAGCGATCGCAGTATGGCCTGTGGCTTGCTGTTACAGAGAGACGCTGTTGCCCATCTCGTCGCCTTTACGCCATCCACGGGAAGAAAGGGGCTAGTGCTATTATTTTTATGTGCCGGCACCAAACGGCCATAGCCATAGCCATAGCCTCTGGCGCTTGTCGGAAGCAGACGTGTACACGAATTATCTAAAATATTTGTGTTTTTAACAATAACTTCACATAGCAAATTGATCTTTAAGTTTGTTACTTTAAAGGTGTATTTACCATTGCAAGGTTATTAGTGTAGTTTTGTCGACCGCCGGTAAGTGCGTGGCCAGTGCAGTGAAGATCGGCGCGTAAGCCCCCCTCACCCCCTCGAGTGAACATATCAGTTGCCATTTTTTGTTCCGGTCGCCACGAACAAGTTTATCGGACGCAGCTACTATTCTGTGCCATAATGAACGTAAAGGAAACGGCTGGTACGACACTCATAAGCGGCAGCGAAAGCGCTAGCGGATCCGCACCTGACTTATCGATCTACGGCGGTAAAGAAGCACACGAACACGTAAATTTAAGAGATAGAAAGAGAAAGGAGCGTACTGAAGAACTGGAATATAGAAAAGAAATCGCGAACTTTCGAACTGAAATAATGAAATTTTTGGAAGAATTTGGTAGAACTCAAACCGAAACGTTATATCAAATACGCGAAGAGATATCTGAGGTCAAAAATGAGATTAAAATAATAAAATCAGCAACAGAAACTTACACAAAACAATTTAAAGAAATAAACTCCGAAATTCAAAATATCAAAACTGACAACAAAGTAACCCAAGATAAAACCAAGAACATAGAAACTGAAATACATCAGATAAAGGACCAGCAATTTAATCAATGTTCTGCTTCTCAGTCAACCTACTCGCCTGCGCTCCAACACGAAAACATCATCACCGAGTTGAAAGATAGATGCGAGCGCGAGAAAAATATTATTATCGTGGGTATACCCGAAAAAAATGAAACTAACTATAAAATACGGCAAAATTATGACACCGAAGAAGTTTTAAAGATTTTAAATACTTTAGACGTTGAATGTTGTAAGCCACTGAAATGTTTGAGGCTTGGAAAATTCATTCCTAACAAGAACCGACCCATAAAAGTATGTTTTAGTAACAATGATACTGCGAAAAAGTTACTGCGAAATAAATCAAACTTAAATGAAAACATTCAGATTTACTTGGACCAGACTCCAACCCAGCGGCGTTTCATGCAATCACTAAAAGAAGAATTGAATAAGCGCATAGAAAATGGAGAAATAGATCTTACAATTAAATTTATGAAGGGAATACCCAAGATTGTGACAAAAACGACCGGTCAAAAAAACTAGCTACAACATCAACACAAGAAAATATCCCAACGGAAAAATTTAACCATTACATTGTTAAAAAATACGAAGACGTTCCATTACATCCATCTTCTTTGCTTTTCTTTTACGCAAATATGCAAAGTATGCGAAATGCTGGCAAGTTCGACGAGATAAAATGCATAATAAAGGCAATACCAAGTACCATTCATTTGTTAATATTTACCGAGACGTGGTTTACCTCGGAAAGTGACGCTAAACTGTATAACTTACCGAATTACACTCATATCTATAACTATAGACAGAACAGCAAAGGTGGTGGCGTATCTATTTACGTACACGAAAGTATTAAATACGAAGTTACGGAAGAACTACATGAAAATGGTAACCACTACTTATGGATACACATAAATAAACTATCCTTAAACATTGGAGCGATTTATAGACCTGGAGATACCAACCTTGGCAATTTTTTAGATATATATACGTCCCAGTTGGAACAGCGGAGCAGGGCCGTTGTCATCGGCGATTTCAACGTTGATCTACTGAAAAAGGAGCACAGCAGCAAACAATATCTACACGACATTCAAGAAGCTGGATACGAACTTGTGAATAAAATAGATAAGAGGTTTAGCACACGTCAAACTAAAACAACAAACACACTTTTGGATCATGTATGTACAAATATAAAAAATCATTCTTTTAATATGTCGATCATTAATTCTTCATTATCAGACCATAAACATATTTTTCTAGAAATCAGTAGACTACCACCAGGTATTAACAAAAAAATTCAATATAAAGCTCTTGATTATGAGAACCTTTATACGAGCACCAAAAACTCAGAATATTTAAATAATGAAAATGACTATAATTATTTTGAAACGTTTATACAAGATCAAATATATAAAAATTATTTAGATAAAATTAAATATTTAAATCCGCCAAAAGAAGATTGGATAAATAAAAAAATAATAAATTCAATTAACTTGCGAAATCAATTACGGGAACAAAATTTATCAAATCCAAATGATAAAATAATAGAAAACCAATTTCACAAAGAACAAAATAATGTCAAATCGATGATAAGAACTCATAAAAGAAAATATTATTATAAATTATTTCAAAATAACAGTAAAAATTCTAAAAAAGTGTGGGAGTTAATTAATAGTTTAGCTCAAAATAAAATAATTATGAATCCACCTCCTCCTAAACTAATATCAACTTCGGGTACTATACTAACAGAGGGTAACGCGGTTTGCAATCACTTTAACTTATTCTTTGCATCAGTGGGTCAGGAACTAGCTAATCAAATTCCGCAGCATTATCACGATAATATAGGTAATATCTTAATGTATGAGGATAACTACACTCATGACTCGACCTTGACTGATTTTACCCCTTGCACTGTGGAAGAAGTCGGAAAAATAATCGATAGTCTCGACATTAATACGAGCACTGGAATAGACGGAATCAGCGCGAAAGCCATTAAATGTTTAAAAGATATAATATGTGAGAGGCTAACTGACTGTATAAATGCGTGCTTAAAACGAGGTATTTTCCCGGACTCGCTTAAAGTTGCTAAAGTTACCCCTATTTACAAGTCAGGGGTCAAAACTGACCCAAGCAATTACAGACCTGTATCGGTACTACCAATTTTATCAAAGATTTTTGAGCGGATTCTCTATGATCGTCTAAATAATTACCTAATCGAAAAAAACTTTTTTATTGATCAACAATACGGTTTTAGATCGAAATCAAGTACTCTAACTGCAACCATAGACTTAGTTACAAAAATAAAAACATCGATAGACGAAAAATGTATTGCTTTAGGGATATTTATCGACACTAAAAAAAGCTTTCGACACCGTAAGTCATGGAAAGCTACTTCAAAAATTATCTAACATAGGCGTAAAAGGTATAGCACTTAATATGTTCTCGTCATACTTACAGAATAGACGGCAGATTGTTAAGATCGATAACTACGAAAGTAGTGAACAAAATATTAATTTCGGAATCCCGCAGGGGTCTATAACCGGACCATTATACTTTTTAATTTACTTAAATAATATAAATAAAATCGGTTTGTCAGGACATTTAACACTATACGCGGACGACACTTGTTTGTTCTACTTCGGTAAGTCGCTTCACGACCTTAATATTATGAACGAATGGTTGAAATACAATTTACTGACTGTAAATACTTCAAAAACCTCCTTTATGATTTTTGCTGCAAAAAATAAACAAATACCAGATTATACTCCACTTACTATAAATAATACAATTATACAACAAACTAACAAAGAGAAATATCTTGGTTTATGGCTTGATGACAAACTAACGTGGACCTTTCATATTGATCATGTAAAATCTAAATTGATGTCCTTACTTGCTGCATTACGTAAGATAGCTAATTGCATCCCCACCAGAGTCCGTCCTATGATATACAACTCGTTAGTCAAGTCACATCTCGATTACCTTATCGAAGTGTGGGGATCTGCTGCAGAAACAAATCTAAAAACGTTACAAAGAACACAAAATAAAATTATAAAAGTATTGTACTGTTTTAATTATCTAATGTCTACTGAAGAAGTATATAGAAAAACCAAACTGCTGAATCTTCGGCAGTTATATATATATACTTGTGTTCTTGTCAGAAATATTGTGAATAATTCTGTCCGATCTAATATACTATTGCACATAAAAGAAAATAAACACAATTTAAGAAACAAACATAAACTACAATTAATTAAAATACGAACAAATTACGGTAAGAAAACAATATTATTTGAGGGTGTCCAATACTACAATAAATTACCCAACGAAATAAAAGAATGTAATCACATCAACTCATTCAAATCTATGCTAAAAAACACGTATGCACAATGTAACATAATTATTATTGATTTGTTTGTTGCCGTCACGCCAGAGGCACGATATTAGTATTAAGTTTAATAATGTATCTTTTGTATCTCATTGTAAATGAACTTTATGTTTGTATGAGAAATAAATGTCTTTAACCTATATATCTTTCATTCTTTGATTAGATGTAAATAAAAGTACAAAATTTGGCGTTTTGATAGACGTGTAGAAACTGTTAGTAAATGATGATATTCCTATCGCCGTAATATGAAGCCCGGGTATACATATTTAGAGATTCCTTCCGTTTCCATTCAGCATCACTTATCCTATTTGGTCAACCTTTCCAGCGTGATGTCACGTCCTTGCGACGTCACATAAAACTACATAGATAAAGTTATTCTTAAAAAAGTGGTGAAAATTAGGACAGTCTTATAAAAATATACAGGACGTCCCAAAACTATGCCACATGGAGGAAAAGTAACATTAAATACTGAAGATATAAAATTTTACTGAAAGGAGACTTCATTTTTATTTTAAAAAGAAAACAAACTGCTTTCAAAAAATTTTAAAGAACCGCCAGTCTGAACTGGGAATCAAACCCGCTGAATGTATATTTTTTTTATATTTTATTGTAATGATCGGGAGGCTCAATTATAAGCATCTATTTCTTCTTAGTAACATATTATCATCTTTAATAAAAGGAAGACTACAAAATTTTACATTTGTTGAATAATAAGTTTGTGTAGCGTTATAGATAGCCTTTTCTCTGTGACTTTCGTGCTAAAAAATTACCCTAACATTCCAATGTTATTACTGAGTGAAAACTGGAGCAGTTAAATAATATGTATGTATGGGCCATTAGTTGCCTGAAATAAATGATTTATTATTATTATTATCTTGGCTTGGGTTCCACGGGCATTGCCCGGTCCTTTTGCCAGGCTTGCGTGGGGACATGGGTCCAAAACGTAGTTATTAATACCTATTACACTATCATAAGGGTTAAAGTTATGATGTGAAAAATAACACTAACTCGATTGGTTTAAAAAGGTTTGAATAATTTGGTGCGGTCTATTCCACCATGTGGCATAGTCGTGGGACGCCCTCAAGGCGCTCTCAGGGCGTCCAATGACTATGCCACATCATGGTGGCATAGACCGCACCAAATACCGTAGATAGAAAATTTTATTTTTATTTAGATAACAATACGAACTGCATCCAAAGATTTTTAAACAATAGCATGTCCGAAGTCCGAACCGAGAATTGAAACCGCAGCAAATTATCCAAACTTTTCGGGCCAATCGAGGAGCTGTTACTGTAGGCCAGTAAGCGAGTGTATCCACAAATCTCGGAAAATACCGGTATTGAATAATTTCGGAAAATACCGGTATTGAATAATCCCGGTATCTGAAATTGTGGTCACACCCTTATATTACGCAGACTGCTACCACCCGGATTCGGTACCCGGGACCCGTTAAACTAAAACTTATACTAAAACTTAGATCTTACGGTTTCTCTGAGTTCGTGTAGGCGTTCATCCGGCTCGTCACGGAGTGTCAACTCACGTGACGGGATTGTTGCGATGATCCTAGCACCCTGGACTACCCCTTTGGTATACCAACCCAGAAATGTACCTAGGAAGACGACATGACCTGTCCTCAGATCTGATGTCCCGTTCACACCAATCACGAACCGGCATTGGCCTCAACACTTCAAGCCACTCAAGGTAGGCACACGAACAAATTACAAACGACAATCGCGATCTCGCGAAACAAATGCGTCCTTGTGAGTCATGTACAAACAATCTATAATACGATTCCACATACAGTCACTGCAAACGCACAATCCGATTGTGTTGTAAGATCAAATCACGATACACTTAAAACGAAATTCACATTGCGCCCGCGCCAAATGAAAGTTAATTATAGTTTTCTCGCGCCCTGTGGTACTATTATATAAATTAGGTTCCACTAATTTTAACAATCAAAAGCACTTAATAACCTAACTTTTAGATCAAAAATTTTTCTAACCTAACTTTTTCTAACCTCACTTTATTTTATTTTATTTTTTTTATTTTATTTTATTCAATGAACCACCAACAAAACATACACCATTACACTTTTGCAAACCTTACTCTTACTAACCTATCTATTTTTTATTTTTTGTTAGAAAATGTTAGGTTTGCAAAAGTTAGGCTAGAAACTGCAGCTCTGGCGTTTTTTTAGAATTTGCGTCAGCTTTTATTTCAAAGACAAGTTTTATTCACAGTTTTGCACATCCCAAAAATCACAGTCTCAAAAGACGTTTCAGAAAGGGTAAGAAACGCAAAAATTGACTGCCTGCAATAAAATGATAGGCTAGTAAAAGTAAGGTTATAAACAGTTAGGTTAGCAAAAGTTAGGTTGGAAAGAGTTAGGTTTTAGAAGTTAGGTCAGTTCCTGTCAAACTTATTTTGTACAAACTTTTAACAATCAAAAGCACTTAAAAACCTAACTTTTAGATCAAAAATTTTTCTAACCTAATGAAGAGAAATTAAACTACAGTCTTGGTTCGATGATAGTTTAATACTAACTCATAGGTTACATTGGTTACATGAAGAGTATATTATGTCTTATAGCTACATACATACTACACCTTCCGGGTAGAAGAAAAAAAAAGAAATGTTTACATTTTGCTTTTTTTTACATTAAGTACTTAACAATATTACTGGACATACAACTTTGTCCTATTCTTATGCACCATGTCTACACAATTATTTTTAGAAATCTTTACGTTTACACCTAAATCTTCCAAAACAATAAATGAACCATCATACTTAGCATCAAGTTTTCCACCTGTTTCATTTTTAATTAAAATTAATTGACCTTTCTTATATTCTATATGATTAACAGTTTTATCATAACTACTTTTACGTTTAGTTTTGCTACATATTAAATTATTTCGAGCATCCTGTTGGGCTACTTGCAATCGATATTTCATATCTAAAGGATAACTATCGGGATTATATAATGGTTCTATATACTCACTTATTCTACAAGGAACTTTACTAGGTTTACCAAATACAAGTTCAAATGGAGTATATTTGGTCTCAGTATGAACAGTATTGTTAAAACTGTAACACCAAAAAGGTAGCCAATGACTCCAAGTATCCTTTTGACCGTCACATCGAATTCGTAAAAATGTGCCTAAATTTTTATGAGCGTTTTCTAAAGCTCCTATTGATTGGTGATGATAAGCCGTAGAATTAATTTTTTCTATTTCTAAAATTTTAGAAACCTGTTCCATTACTGATGACATAAACTCCGTTCCGCGATCATCGCGCATTTACACCTCCATACCATCCTGCAACCAATGGGGCGGCAGAACGATTTGTACAAACTTTTAAATCCACCATAAAAAAAATTTTAGAAAATGGTCACTCAATGTCAAATGCCATAAATCTATTTTTAATGGATTATAGAAATACTCCTCAACGCACCACCGGCATCACGCCGGCTAGATTAATGTTAGGAAGGGAGCTGAGGAACAGGTTTAGCCTACTGCGTCCGCCACCTTTACGCGAGGAAGTGGAGAGCAAGTTAGGAAACGAAAATCACTCCAATAGAAAGGTCCAATTTGTGGTAGGACAAAAAGTTATGGTAAAAGATTTTCGTAAAGGCAACAAGCCTTGGATTCAGGGCTTAATAGTTGGGCAATCTGTACCAGGTATCACATATATTATAGAAGTAGATGGAGTCCAGTGGAAACGTCATGTCAATCAAATACTAGATTGTTCTCAAACAATAGATGAATAATTAAAATCTTAAGTTGTTTTAATTTAATATTAAATAATTATTTGTTATTATATTAAGTAGAGAATGCCTATGTCTATAGTGGCACAGTCAATGTTACTATCATAATAAAATAAGATTATAGCTACTAGTGGTGGTGGTACCTATATTAATAATTAGATAAGCTAGTTCATAGTTGTAAGTCTCATACATTTGTTACATGTATCTTCTATTATGTGCGGGAGAGTGTGATATCCCTAATTGAGAGACGCTGATCTTTTGTCTCTCTCTATTTGTAACGTCAAAGTGTGTGGTTTGCTCGTGTCTTGAATAAATGCATATTAATAAATTACGTGTTTCTATCAAGATATAACAACTGGCGACGAGGAAATTGAACATCACAGTGCATTAAAATCAGAGAAATTCCAATAAACAAGCAAGACATTGTGCAGAAGGAAGAAATAATTTTTTGTGCCGGAGGGCTTCCTGTCCTTCCTGTGTGCAACTGTGGATCAAAAGCTGGTAATACCACATCATGTTCACTAGTGTTTAAAATTATTACTGGGATTTTATGGTTTTTTATTTTTACAATAGAGCCTGCCAAAAATACTTCCTCCGTTAATTGTTTTGCCAAGATAACGCATCCGAAAGAAACATTTTTACAAATGTTTAACAATCGATTAAGATGGAACAGCCATATTGAGATTTTATATTATTTTTATGCATTCACAATGCAATTTTGTAAGTATAGGAAAAATGTGATAGTAAAAAACCACGAGCCCCATAAGTAGCTTTCAGGCGGGATTCGAACCCGCGCCTCCGGGAATCCAGCCCGATGCTCTGACCAACTAAGCTACCGAAAGGCCTACACGACTCGTCGAATTTTGCTATCACTTGTTACGCTGTAGGCCAGCGTTGCTTCATCAATGTGAGGAAACCCTCGCATCCGAAAGAAACATTTTGACAAATGTTTAACAATCGATTAAGATGGAACAGCCATATTGAGATTTTATATTATTTTTATGCATTCACAATGCAATTTTGTAAGTATAGGAAAAATGTGATAGTAGAAAACTACGAGCCCCATAAGTAGCTTTCAGGCGGGATTCGAACCCGCGCCTCCGGGAATCCGGCCCGATGCTCTGACCAACTAAGCTACCGAAAGGCCTACACGACTCGTCGAATTTTGCTATCACTTGTTACGCTGTAGGCCAGCGTTGATTCATCAATGTGAGGAAACCCTCGCATCCGAAAGAAACATTTTTACAAATGTTTAACAATCGATTAAGATGGAACAGCCATATTGAGATTTTATATTATTTTTATGCATTCACAATGCAATTTTGTAAGTATAGGAAAAATGTGATAGTAAAAAACCACGAGCCCCATAAGTAGCTTTCAGGCGGGATTCGAACCCGCGCCTCCGGGAATCCGGCCCGATGCTCTGACCAACTAAGCTACCGAAAGGCCTACACGACTCGTCGAATTTTGCTATCACTTGTTACGCTGTAGGCCAGTGTTGCTTCATCAATGTGAGGAAACCCTCGCATCCGAAAGAAACATTTTTACAATTCCCGGAGGCGCGGGTTCGAATCCCGCCTGAAAGCTACTTATGGGGCTCGTGGTTTTTTACTATCACATTTTTCCTATAGACACACATGAATTTAAAATCTCAGGTTTTGTGTCTTTTTTATTCGTTAAGAAAGATAAAATAGCAGAACCTTTATTATATATTTCTTCATATACATTCCCTAAAAATCTAGATTTACCTTTTTTTACTAAATATTTCTTAATATTCGTTATTTTCGTTAAACATTCTTATAACTCATTTTCCATACCAAACCAAAAAGAAAACAATTTAATCAATAAAACTCACCAACTCCGTGCGAGTTACCATAGTAGGGGCCCCAGGATGCTTTCAATATCGTACATTGGAATGTGGCTTCTTCCCATATTTGGCGCACTGATAAAACATTTAGTTACACTGAACGACTTTAAACTACTTTAACAACAAATATAATTACTGGAATGAATAATTGATACATGATACATGAATACACACTTACACTACACGCTTAATGTTTCTAATATAATATTTTAAAAGTTCTGATAACGAAATGCGAAATTTTGCACTTATTAACTTTTCACTGCACAAATTATACTTTTTCACTAATTATGAATCGAAACTGGATCTGCACGCACGTACTCACTCAGACTTGGTCCACTTTTCTACTAGTTTGGGCCGTTTGAGCCATTTGAGTGAACTCCATTTGGTCTCTTCCAACAGCAGCCGCAATCGATCTAAGACGAAGCGATCGACGTAGATCATTCAGGGTAATTTCTCGCCTCATCCATTTCTTATGGGTTTTCTTGTAGTACTTGTAAAAGCACAGTAGGCTCCCCAATGCGATAATAGTTATAATCACACTCAGTAATATATTGGTCGTGCTAACATGATATTTTAAATCTTGCGTCGCCGACGCAGCGTTGCCTGCCCCGTTTTGGGCAATTATAATGTCTTCTTGCTTCGACTGATATTTTCCCATTTTGAATCAAGTATGGGTTCACTGAAATTAAGGCACTGACACCGCGTTGCACTTACGAACGTCGAATTATAATGATCCATTATTAATTTTTATTTGCTGTCCAATAATGCACTCGGTAATACTATCCGCGCTCACGAGTTGACCCAAATATGGCAGGGTCGCCATGAAGAGAAATTAAACTGCAGTCTTGGTTCGATAATAGTTTAATACTAACTCATAGGTAACATTGGTTACATGAAGAGTATATTATGTCTTATAGCTACATACATACTACACTAACTTTTTCTAACCTCACTTTTGCAAACCTAACTCTTACTAACCTATCTATTTTTTATTTTTTGTTAGAAAATGTTAGGTTTGCAAAAGTTAGGTCGGTACGTGTCAGATTTATTTTCTAGAAACTGCAGCTTTGGCTTTTCTTTAGAATTTGCGTCCGCTTTTATTTCAAAGACAAGTTTGATTCACTGTTCTTCACATTTTCAAAAATCACGGGCTCAAAAGACGTTTCAGAAACGGTCAGAAACGCAAAGTTTGACTGCCCACATTAAAATAATAGGCTAGTAAAAGTTAGGTTATAAACAGTTAGGTTAGCAAAAGTAAGGTAAGAAAGAGTTAGGTCAGCTCCTGTCAGACTTATTGTAAATAAACTTATTTTTTAGATTCTATTTTTTTTAAACTAACTGTTTTTAACCTCACTTTAGCAGACTTAAATCTTAGTAACCTACCTATTTTTTTTCTATGTTAGAGAATGTAAAAGTTAGGATGGTACTTGTGAGATTTATTTTCTAGAAACTGCAGCTCTGGCGTTTTTTTAGAATTTGCGTCAGCTTTTATTTCAAAGACAAGTTTTATTCACAGTTTTGCACATCCCAAAAATCACGGTCTCAAAAGACGTTTCACAAAGGGTAAGAAACGCAAAAATTGACTGCCTGCAATAAAATGATAGGCTAGTAAAAGTAAGGTTATAAACAGTTAGGTTAGCAAAAGTTAGGTTGGAAAGAGTTAGGTTTTAGAAGTTAGGTCAGTTCCTGTCAAACTAATTTTTTGTACAAACTTTTAACAATCAAAAGCACTTAAAAACCTAACTTTTAGATAAAAAAAAATTCTAACCTAACTTTTTCTAACCTCACTTTTGCAAACCTAACTCTTACTAACCTATCTATTTTTTATTTTTTGTTAGAAAATGTTAAGTTTGCAAAAGTTAGGTCGGTACGTGTCAGATTTATTTTTCACAGTTATGCACATCCCAAAAATCACGGTCTCAAAAGACGTTTCAGAAAGGGTAAGAAACGAAAAAATTTACTGCCTGCAATAAAATTATAGGCTAGTAAAAGTTAGGTTATAAACAGTTAGGTTAGCAAAAGTTAGGTTGGAAAAAGTTAGGTCTGCACAAGTTAGGTCAGCTCCTGTCAGATTTATTTTGTACAAACCTAACTTTTAGATCCTAACTTTATGTAACCTAACTGTTTCTAACCTCATTTTTGCAGACCTAACTCTTACTAACCTATCTATTTTTATACTATGTTTTAAAATATTAGGTTTGCAAAAGACGTTTTAGAAACGGTCAGAAACGCAAAATTTGACTGCCCGCAATAAAATAATAGGCTAGTAAAAGTTAGGTTATAAACAGTTAGGTTAGCAAAAGTAAGGTAAGAAAGAGTTAGGTCAGCTCCTGTCAGACTTATTGTAAATAAACTTATTTTTAAGATTCTATTTTTTTTAACCTAACTGTTTTTAACCTCACTTTAGCAGACCTAAATCTTAGTAACCTACCTATTTTTTTCTATGTTAGAGATTGTAAAAGTTAGGTTGGTACTTGTGAGATTTATTTTCTAGAAACTGCAGCTCTGGCGTTTTTTTTTGTATTTGCGTCAGCTTTTTATTTCAAAGACAAGTTTTATTCACAGTTTTGCACATCCCAAAAATCACGGTCTCAAAAGACGTTTCAGAAACGGTCTGTTCAGTACACCCCTGCCTAGACCCGCGGGGCCGGGATAGCGCAGTGGAAGCTTAGGTATCACTAGGAGAGACTCCGGACAAAACTTGGCTTCAGCCGGGATGTAACTGAACAATTGGACTGCGATACACAGCGACTTAATTTAAATTAAGGTGAATTTTACATACGGTTCTGTGGTGTCGAAAGGTCTCCGGGGCAGAAGTGGTATGCGGGGGCGCCCCCATCTGATGTGTCCTTTCTTCGTCTGCCGACCTTACCAATTCGTCACCTCACTCACAAAACAAATAGCACACAGCGGTCCCAAGACACTGGGCGCTTCAAAAATACACAACGACACACGCGGGGCCTGTTTATTAATATATATTTTCCCGACAACAACGCGTGTGGTGGCACTCTTTATTTCAAAACGCCGCGACCGGCCCGCTCGTCACGATGGCGTCAAAATCTTGGTCGTACAACACGGGATCGAATAGATAATTCAAGATTCAATTAAAACTCGATATGCCAGGCATATTCAAGGCGAGCGTTTTTTAACAATTCAGCAAAATTTTATCCGACATTTTTCTTACAAGAATTCCAATCAAGTGAGTACTGTCAACTTCAAGTGACAGCTAAATGTCAATTTGACGTGACATTAGAGATGCGTTCAGAACTGTCGATCTTTTCCGAACATCCCCCCGCCCCGGACCGTTAAGAACGGTACGTCAATCTACGGGTAATCGGGAGAGCCCACTAACTGCTCTCTTCAAAACCGAATCTCGAACCAAAACCTCAGCAAAACGAGGAACTCCGTCAGTTCCGGGGTAGAGTTTAACAATGCGCCCCCTTCGCCAACATAGGGGCGGCAGGTTAGCATCCTTAATCAACACGAGGTCGCCAGTCTGGGGTGGGGTGTTTTTATCTGTCCACTTCACGCGCTGCTGTAGGATATGCAAATACTCCATCGACCAACGTGCCCAGAAGTTTTGGGACATCTGTTTCAAAAGTTGGTATCGCGACAAACGATGGGATCCTACATCCTGAATCGGATATTCAGGCAAAGCCAAAAGGGGCTGTCCGATCAAGAAATGACCTGGGGTCAACGCTTCCAGGTCATTCGGGTCCGAAGACAACGGGCACAAGGGTCGCGAGTTGAGGACGGCCTCAATTTTACAAAATACCGTATCAAGTTCCTCAAACGTGAGAATAGTTTCTCCAATCACGCGACGCAAGTGTGTCTTGGCAGCCTGGACAAGCTGGAGGGCTAAACTTCCAGATTATCCCACGCCGGGAGAGGGTGGTTCCAATGTCTATTTTATTATCAACAAAAAACTTAACTACTTCCTTAAGATAATTACACGTTCCCTTATAATTAGTACCACAATCGGAACGTATCAATGACGGCAGTCCTCTACGGGAAACAAATCTGCTCAAGGCGGCGACAAAGGCTTCGGTAGACAATTCCGAGACAATTTCCAAATGGACAGCCTTGGTGGACAAACACACAAACACGCACAAGTACGCCTTATAGGTTTTAGCATTACGCAGTCTCGAAGCCTTTACAGTAAAGGGACCGGCGAAGTCGGTGGCGACTCCGGCAAAAGCTCTACATTCCGTGACGCGATCAGCAGGCAAATCACCCATCTGGGGCTGCATGGTCGCGGCCTTCAATCGATAACAAGGCAGGCAACAGAAAACCACAGTGCGAATGGCTCGACGAGCAGACAAAATCCAAAATTCACGCTGCAAAATGGCCAACAAAGCATTACAGCCAGCATGTTGTGCATTCACATGGCGATCTGTTATTATCAGTTGAGTCAAATGTCCGGCTTTAGGTAACAAAAGGGGGTGACGAGCTCCATACGGCAGGTTCGCATTTCGAAGTCTTCCGCCGACTCGCAAAAGCCCACTCTCGTCCAGGAAGGGATTCAATCGCGATACCGCGCCCTTCAACTTGCGACGGCCTAAACGCAAAATTTCAATCTCGGACTCAAAACTATCAGCTTGTACTCTCCGGACCCAAAACAAGAGCGCGTCCCTACGCTCGTCCGGAGTGAGAACCGACGAATCACGCCTCGCGCGTGGGTTTCTGCAATTGTACGCAAAACGTCTGATCCAAGCGGTAACACCAAGCAGCTTCTGTAAGGAGCTGTACCGATCCAACAACAAATCCTTTTCCCCGGCGGGGTTAGTCTCCAGGACGCATGCCCGCATATCAGGAACGGCTACGTTCGACAACGCTGGAGAGGGCGGCCACTCCGACTCAGGCCGCATCAACCACTGTGGGCCCCACCAGAGGGGGTGGTTAATTAGGGTTGGGGCTACACAACCCCGAGACGCACAATCCGCGGGATTCATGGTTCCCGGCACGTGTCTCCAAATCAACTCGATGTCGGAATTACAAATCTGCGACACTCGATTGGCCACAAACACGTCCAAGGTGTGCGCCAGAGCCTTCAACCAACAAAAGACGACCTGACTGTCCGTCCAAGCATAAACCTCTTGTATCTTAATAGAGCGACCTAATGTGAGCCATACGTGGTTCAACAAACGCATTAGGAGGGCAGCTCCACACAATTCCAACCTCGGGATCGTATGACGAGTCCGAAGGGGAGCGACTTTGCTTTTCGCTATCACCAGATGCACAGCAACAACTCCGTCAACAGTAACGGTGCGGAGGTACACGGCCGCAACAAATCCACGTTCGGAGGCATCGGAAAAGCCGTGAAGAGTAACTTTACAATTTTCAGAAGGGAGGAATAGCCTCGGCAAATGCACTTCATTAATCTCGGGGAGGGATGAAACGAAGCTCGACCAATCTCGGAGTAACTCGTCCGAGAGGGGTTCATCCCACGACACACCCGAAGCCCATAACCGTTGCAAGAAACACTTGGCCATAAACAGCACGGGGCAAATCCACCCATTGGGGTCAAAGGTACGTGCGACAGTAGACAATACTAAACGCTTGGTCCAGACTTTCGGTGGTCGTAAATCCACACAATAAGTGAACGTGTCAGAGACCGGTTTGTACTGTACGCCAAGGACGGTCACCACATGGGGATTATCAACATTTTCGAATAGGTGGGGGTCCTGCTGGTGCTCTTCGGGCAAACCTACCAGTACATCAGGCGAGTTGGATATCCATTTCCTCAACTCGTAACCTCCCGACTTCAAAAGGGCGGTGAGTTCGTCTCTCAGGACAATCGCCTCTGAGACAGATGAGGCGCCCGTGCAAATGTCATCCACATAGACGTCACTGGCCAAAATGGCGGAGGCGCGAGGGTATCTCAAGCGCTCCTTCTCGGCCAACTCCAACAAAGAACGAATCGCAACAAACGGGCTCGAAGCCAAACCGTACGTATTCGTATTCAATTCATAAATCAACAAGGGGTCCCTAGGACTCTCTCTCCACAAAATCAATTGGTACCTCCTATCCTCTGGATGGATGACCGTTTGTCTGAACATCATCCGGATGTCAGTCATAAATACAATTTGGTGCCGCCGGAAGTTGGTCAAAATGTCTGAGATCTCCGTGTGCAGCTTGGGACCTACATGCAGACACTGGTTCAAGGACGCTCCAGTAGAGGTGGGAGCCGAACCGTCAAAGACCACCCGAATCTTTCCGGATTTCAAAACGGCGTGGTGCGGCAAAAAGAAGTGCTCAACGGAGCGCCAATCCAAATCGCTCACGGACATGTGCCCTAACTCCTCATACTCCCGCATGAATTCAACATACTTCTGGCGGAAGACCGGATCCTTGCTCATGCGACGCTCATCGCCACTAGCCTACGTTCCGCTAGCGGTCGGGATTCGCCCAGAGGAGGTCGGCCGGCACGAAAGGGGAGACGGGTGATCAAACGACCAGAGCGGAGGCGACCAGTGTTATTCTGGTAATACAACTCGCATTCATCCGCTACTGGGTCGACCCGCGGGGCTGGTGGAGGTTCCTCAACCTCCCAAAACTTCTGCACCACTTCGGAGAGAGACACATTAAAAACAAGACCGCGATCCTCATCAAGGGAATCCAAAACGCGGCGAGCAGGGCCCATCACAACTGTACCGAATGTCGTCTGCAGAGCTACCAAGCCATCTGGCTGCAAAACTCGCTTCCCCGTCAACAAAACTCGCCCCAGGACATCGGCTCCAAGGAGAGCATCAATCGGGCCTGGGCGGAAGAAATTTGGATCGGCGAGTGGGGAATCAGACACCAAAGACAACATACTCGGTCCCAAGTCAACTGAAGGTTGACGGCCAACAACTGTGTCCAACACAATCGCCGAGGTCTTAATGCCTGGCGTGGACTTATTACGTGATGTAAATGTGAAGTCAACATGCCCTAACAACCCGGGGACTTTCACATCGCCAACACCTCTCACGCCTTCCGTGTGGGGGTGCACCTTGAGGCCCAACCGCCTAACTAACCAAGATGACACAACACACCCCTGAGCACCGGAATCCAACAAGGCGCGAACTTCCACAAGGTCGCCATTCAATCCCCTGACAAGCACAGAGGCCGTGGGCAACAAAACGGTCTCTGGAGGGGTGGCTACAATCGACCGTAAACACGTTGATTGCTAGTATGTGGGGTCCCCAGACGTCCCCCCATGGTAAGGGGGTCGCTCATAGCGATCCAGTGGGTCCCATTCTCCCACATACTGCCTACGTCCAATTCGCCCGGTATCAGGCGGGTTATATCTCCCGGCCCCTTGAAGACGGGGCGGGCGCCGCTCCAAACGCGGGTATTCGGCGAGCATGCGAGGCTCAAAACGTCGCGGGGGGCCTCTACGACCTCCGGCAACGCTCTCATGACTCATCCCCATCCTTGGGGATCGGTTTCCCATGGGGGGGTCCCTGGGACCCCCGCCCGTTTGAGGCTCCAAACGTGGCGGAGAGCGTCTGGGGCCACTCTGGTGGCTACTAGAACTGCTGCGGGATGCAAACACCGCGGGGGGTCCGAGACCCCCACTCATACGAGGTGATCCTGCAGCGACGCGCTGCGGCGCTCCGCCGCCCTCTGGGCTGTTCATGCAGAGGAGGGGATGGTAGTTGCCCTTACAAAAGCGGCATGGGTGCGCTTGGGTACATTCGCGCTGCATGTGCAGGCCCAAGCACGAGTAGCACCATGTCCGTTGTCGCGCGATCGCTCGACGGCCTTGGACGCGCTGGTCGAGGAACTTATCACAACGGGTCGTGCTGTGACCCGGTTCCCGACAGTACAAGCAGCGGGCGGTCTCCTGGACGGCGGCATAGCGGCCGGGCGCGCGAGGGGCCATACGCCCCCTACGGGGGGGTCCGGTGGGGGACCTACTCTGTGGCACAGGTCGTTCGGGTCCCATAGGACCGGCCAGAGAGGAATTATCTGCCAGTCTACTCTCTCCTTCCAGGAACGTCAAGAGGTCCGAGAAGGGTGGCAGATAAGTCGCGCTATCCCCACCATACTGCTGCTCAAAACGGACCTTAACAGAGTCCGGCAACTTTCCCAGGACAATGTGCAGTAACAAAAACGACCACTGCTCCACTGGGAGTTTTAAGTTTTTTAATGCGTTGTAGGCAACCAACAGCGGATTCAACAAAGCCACTCTCAAGTGCATCACGCTGGCAACGCGGGGTAAATTCAAAATGGCGGCAACATGGTTGTCCGCCAGACGTCGTACGTTCTGGTACCGACGGGCAATCAAATCCCTAGCAATAGGGTAGTTTTCATCCGAGGGGGCCAAATGTTGAACCGATTCAAGGGCCTCCCCTTCCAACACGGATAACAAATAAGCCAACTTCTGGCCCTGGGTCAAATCATCCCGGGCATGTACGAGACTATCAAAAATATTAATAAAGCCCTCCCAGTCCTCTAGACGACCAGCAAAACGCCTTAAGTCTAAGGGGGCCAATCTAGCAAATAGAGGGGGCATACTCTTAGATGTGACCGGGGACGGGCTCGGTTCATTCTCTCTTGCCACTTGCAAAGGTCGAGCCACCTGGGTAATTCTGTCCGCAAAATCATAACACTGGTCCACATCCAAACCGACTTCTTGTCGCATTTCCACATCGGCCTCAACAGTCTTTTCCAAAAATAAGGCATACTGTTCATCAACAACAGCCAAACGTATGGGCAGATCTACGTATCTGTTCAACAAGGCCTCCGTCCTATCCGGTCGATCCAACAATGCAACCGCAGAAGCTAACCACCGTAACTCAGAACGTATTTTGGCTTTAGCAGAGGAGGCCGTCATTGTAACGTCACAAATTTATCAACAAAAACAACAAATTCAAAATATTCACTATAACACAAAATCTCCAATATTTGGAGGTTATTAATAACCACAAAATTCCAATATTACAACAACAAAGTATTTATAATGACACAAACTCTTAAATATTTGGAGGTTATCAGAAAACAACAAAACTCAAGTATATAATTATAACTCTAACTCTCAAGAGGTTATAACTTAGACACAAACTAACTTTGACTTTATAAGTCAAAAGTTATTCAGTTCAAACAAATCACTGACTATTGAAATTCACTTGGATATCAACATACAACAAGTTGATTTTAATTATTTCAAAGCACAAGTTTCAATAAGTTTCAATGTGTAAATAATGTCTTAAATCATTTAAGTTTCACTAAGTATTGAGTGCAAACTTATTAGCTAACCTTTTATTAGCTATTATTTAGCAACAACTTGTCAATATTCACAACTCAAGTTTGCTAACAAAACTAAATAATAATTATTATGAACAAAGAAAGGCATCTGTGTACATTTTGGAACTTCAATACATGACAATTAATTACAAGACATGGAACCAATAACAGAAGGAATGCCCTTTACTTTTCAAATGCAAGTTAATTACCATTTACAAGTACAAATTAATCTAGTCCGGACCAGATGGTCATCAAAACGGCACTGATTAATAGACAAAGTTTTGGCGTGGGCCTCTCAGGCCTTCAAACTACGCTCTTGCTACCAAGAAATGTTCAGTACACCCCTGCCTAGACCCGCGGGGCCGGGATAGCGCAGTGGAAGCTTAGGTATCACTAGGAGAGACTCCGGACAAAACTTGGCTTCAGCCGGGATGTAACTGAACAATTGGACTGCGATACACAGCGACTTAATTTAAATTAAGGTGAATTTTACATACGGTTCTGTGGTGTCGAAAGGTCTCCGGGGCAGAAGTGGTATGCGGGGGCGCCCCCATCTGATGTGTCCTTTCTTCGTCTGCCGACCTTACCAATTCGTCACCTCACTCACAAAACAAATAGCACACAGCGGTCCCAAGACACTGGGCGCTTCAACAATACACAACGACACACGCAGGGCCTGTTTATTAATATATATTTTCCCGACAACAACGCGTATGGTGGCACTCTTTATTTCAAAACGCCGCGACCGGCCCGATCGTCACGATGGCGTCAAAATCTTGGTCGTACAACACGGGATCGAATAGATAATTCAAGATTCAATTAAAACTCGATATGCCAGGCATATTCAAGGCGAGCGTTTTTTAACAATTCAGCAAAATTTTATCCGACATTTTTCTTACAAGAATTCCAATCAAGTGAGTACTGTCAACTTCAAGTGACAGCTAAATGTCAATTTGACGTGACATTAGAGATGCGTTCAGAACTGTCGATCTTTTCCGAACACGGTCAGAAACGCAAAATTTGACTGCCCACATTAAAATAATAGGCTAGTAAAAGTTAGGTTATAAACAGTTAGGTTAGCAAAAGTAAGGTAAGAAAGAGTTAGGTCAGCTCCTGTCAGACTTATTGTAAATAAACTTATTTTTTAGATTCTATTTTTTTTAACCTAACTGTTTTTAACCTCACTTTAGCAGACCTAAATCTTAGTAACCTACCTATTTTTTTTCTATGTTAGAGTATGTAAAAGTTAGGATGGTACTTGTGAGATTTATTTTCTAGAAAATGCAGCTCTGGCGTTTTTTTAGAATTTGCGTCAGCTTTTATTTCAAAGACAAGTTTTATTCACAGTTTTGCACATCCCAAAAATCACGGTCTCAAAAGACGTTTCAGAAAGGGTAAGAAACGCAAAAATTGACTGCCTGCAATAAAATGATAGGCTAGTAAAAGTAAGGTTATAAACAGTTAGGTTAGCAAAAGTTAGGTTGGAAAGAGTTAGGTTTTAGAAGTTAGGTCAGTTCCTGTCAAACTTATTTTGTACAAACTTTTAACAATCAAAAGCACTTAAAAACCTAACTTTTAGATAAAAAAAAATTCTAACCTAACTTTTTCTAACCTCACTTTTGCAAACCTAACTCTTACTAACCTATTTTTTTTTTATTTTTTGTTAGAAAATGTTAAGTTTGCAAAAGTTAGGTCGGTACGTGTCAGATTTATTTTCTAGAAACTGCAGCTCTGGCGTTTTTTTAGAATTTGCGTCAGCTTTTATTTCAAAGACAAGTTTTATTCACAGTTTTGCACATCCCAAAAATCACAGTCTCAAAAGACGTTTCAGAAAGGGTAAGAAACGCAAAAATTGACTGCCTGCAATAAAATGATAGGCTAGTAAAAGTAAGGTTATAAACAGTTAGGTTAGCAAAAGTTAGGTTGGAAAGAGTTAGGTTTTAGAAGTTAGGTCAGTTCCTGTCAAACTTATTTTGTACAAACTTTTAACAATCAAAAGCACTTAAAAACCTAACTTTTAGATAAAAAAAAATTCTAACCTAACTTTTTCTAACCTCACTTTTGCAAACCTAACTCTTACTAACCTATCTATTTTTTATTTTTTGTTAGAAAATGTTAAGTTTGCAAAAGTTAGGTCGGTACGTGTCAGATTTATTTTCTAGAAACTGCAGCTCTGGCGTTTTTTTAGAAATTGCGTCAGCTTTTATTTCAATGACAAGTTTTATTCACAGTTATGCACATCCCAAAAATCACGGTCTCAAAAGACGTTTCAGAAAGGGTAAGAAACGCAAAAATTGACTGCCTGCAATAAAATGATAGGCTAGTAAAAGTTAGGTTATAAACAGTTAGATTAGCAAAAGTTAGGTTGGAAAGAGTTAGGTCTGCACAAGTTAGGTCAGCTCCTGTCAGATTTATTTTGTACAAACCTAACTTTTAGAAACCTAACTTTTAGATCCTAACTTTATGTAACCTAACTGTTTCTAACCTCACTTTTGCAGACCTAACTCTTACTAACCTATCTATTTTTATACTATGTTTGAAAATATAAGGTTTGCAAAAGACGTTTTAGAAACGGTCAGAAACGCAAAATTTGACTGCCCGCAATAAAATAATAGGCTAGTAAAAGTTAGGTTATAAACAGTTAGGTTAGCAAAAGTAAGGTAAGAAAGAGTTAGGTCAGCTCCTGTCAGACTTATTGTAAATAAACTTATTTGTTAGATTCTATTTTTTTTAACCTAACTGTTTTTAACCTCACTTTAGCAGACCTAAATCTTAGTAACCTACCTATTTTTTTTCTATTTTAGAGAATGTAAAAGTTAGGTTGGTACTTGTGAGATTTATTTTCTAGAAACTGCAGCTCTGGCGTTTTTTTAGAATTTGCGTCAGCTTTTATTTCAAAGACAAGTTTTATTCACAGTTTCGCACATCCCAAAAATCACGGTCTCAAAATACGTTTCAGAAACGGTCGGAAACGCAAAATTTGACTGCCCACATAAAAATAATAGGCTAGTAAAAGTTAGGTTATAAACAGTTAGATTAGCAAAAGTAAGGTTAGAAAGAGTTAGGTCAGCTCCTGTCAGACTTATTGTAAATAAACTTATTTTTTAGATTCTATTTTTTTTAACCTAACTGTTTTTAACCTCACTTTAGCAGACCTAAATCTTAGTAACCTACCTATTTTTTTTCTATGTTAGAGAATGTAAAAGTTAGGATGGTACTTGTGAGATTTATTTTCTAGAAACTGCAGCTCTGGCGTTTTTTTAGAATTTGCGTCAGCTTTTATTTCAAAGACAAGTTTTATTCACAGTTTTGCACATCCCAAAAATCACGGTCTCAAAAGACGTTTCACAAAGGGTAAGAAACGCAAAAATTGACTGCCTGCAATAAAATGATAGGCTAGTAAAAGTAAGGTTATAAACAGTTAGGTTAGCAAAAGTAAGGTTAGAAAGAGTTAGGTTAGGTTAGGTTAGGTTAGGTTAGGTTAGGTTAGGTTAACCGGGGTAGTGTGGTCGAATCCCAAAGGGAACCCACACTGCCGTAAACCGGACGAGATGTCACAACGGGGGTTTTTTAGTTGTGGTATGCCCGCTGGTCAACAGCGGGAGAGCCCCACTTCCCCTGCCGTGTACCTCAACGGCGGGGTGTGCATAAGGAGCATTTTTCCCTCGAAAGAAAAAAAAAAAAAAAAAAGGTTAGGTTAGGTTTTTTTTTTTTTATTAATATTATTTGATTCTATGTTTTGTTTGTTTTTATTTTCATTGTGTTTTATGTGTTTCAGGAGGTGAGATGTCAGCGATTTGATACTGACCATCGGTTTTATTACAGTAAGTGTAATTTTTATATAAGTATATTAATATTTAGATAAATATATACTTAGAATAATATAATATGTTTTATGTTTCTCTGTTTTAATGTTTTTCGATTTAGGTTTTGTTAAACTGTTTGAGATTGTTAACAATATGCGTCACAAATTTTAGAAAGCTACGTCTAGCAGATTCTTTTTCAATAATATTGCTAATCTCAAATGGGTCGATCTTCAGTGACCGACATATATACTCATGCTCCAATCGCAAAGCACCGAAGCGTGGACAGGTCTGGAGAAGGTGGCTAATACTCTGCACTGAGGTGTCGTCGCAGGGGCACAGATTGTTTTCAGTTATTTTGAATCGGTGTAGATATTCCTTGTGGTACCCGTGGTTAGTCAGGATTTGGGTGACTGCGAACGACACTCCAAGCGCTTGCATGACATTCCGACAGCCATCCAAGGTGGGCATTAGTGATTTGGTATGACTTGCCTGAGGAGCTTGTTCATATCGCTCGCTCCATAGAGTTTGGCTCTTAAGTCGAGCGCATGATTTAGCGTATGAAATGGCAAACTGATCGTAGGCCAGGCTGCGTCGGAGTCCAGCAGCCTGTCCCGCCGCCTGATCAGCCGCTTCATTTCCCGCAATACCGACGTGGGCTTTGACCCATACAAACTCCACGCGGCCAGAGTGCCCGGCCAGAATGTCGTGAATTTCGGCAACAAGGTGGTGTTTGCTACTCCGGTCGCGTAGAGCTTGCAAAGACGACATGGAGTCCGAAAGTACAAATGTTCGTGGGTAGTTCCTTTGCTCGATGAGCCTGCAGGCCTGGTTCAGGGCGAAAAGTTCCGCCTGAAAAACGCTGCAGACGCCATGCAATTTATATTTCCTGGTGATAGTGGGTCGCTCCCCTCCAGGAGCGAAACAGACGAGAGCAGCGCCGACGGTTCCGTCTTCTTGCTTGCTCCCGTCTGTATAAATGGTATGTGCTCCGCTGTGGATAATGCGATCCACCTGTTCTTGGCTGCTAGCACAAGTGAAGTCGGGTGAAATTCTGGCACTGGGGTGTCTAAGTTGGTCCGACGAAATGCGTTGTTCCAGCCGGATGTCGCTAGGGAGCTCGGGAATAGTTCCGGAGATGCGCGTTTTTTCCACAGAGTGTACCTCCAAGACCTTTAAATCGAGAGGTGTGAAGCCCGCCAGTGCCACCGCGGCCGTAGTTGATATGGTCCTAAACCCTCTAATTGCCTTGATGGCGAAGCCCCTCTGGATACCATTCAGGAGTTTTTTCACATAAGCCATGTTGGCCGCATTGCCCCATATGCCCGCAGCATATGTAATTATGGGCTCCACTACGTGTTTGTAGATAATAGAGACGTTTTCAGGGTGTGCCCCCCATGTGGGTCTCGAAAAAAGGCACAGCCGTTGAAAGACCCTGAGCGCCTTTGCAGCAATGTATTTTGCATGTGGACCAAATCTGAGTTCCTTATCTATAATCACTCCTAACAGTTTTATCTCATTAGTTAAATTGATATGTTGGCCTGCCATGACAATATTGGCCGCCGCCGCCTTCTTGTTGAATGCAATGGCTTGCGTTTTGTCAGGGCCGAAGATCAGTTTAGCCTCGATGCCCCATTTGGTAATTCGTTCTAATGTGTCGTTAATTTTTTGTTCCAGGAGCAGTGTGGAGTCGGCAGCAGCCACCAGGAAGACGTCGTCGGCAAACGCTTGAAGGTGACAGCCGGCTGGGAGCTGTACGTCAAACAGGTCATCTAGAATTATGTTCCACAGAACAGGTCCGCAGGCAGAGCCCTGAAGCCTTTGGTCATTTGTTTTGTGACGCGGTGGTCAGCGTAGTCCAATATGGCGACTCGGTCCTGAACATAACTATGTAATAGGCCATAGATGTTATTTGGGCATCTCTTTATGCGAAGCTGATGGAACATAATTGGCCACCAAGCATTGTTGAATGCGGATTTTATGTCCAGGGAGACGGCCATGACGGCTTTTCCCTGAGATTTGGCTTTTTTGATTTCGGTAATGGCCGTATGAAGAGCATCGATGGTACTGCGCTGTTCGGTGAAACCAAATTGAAGCGGGTTACTCATTCCAGCTTTGGCTGCTGCGTAGTTGACTCGGCGGATGAACAATTTTTCAAGCAGTTTTCCAAAAACTGGAATGAGTCCGATCGGTCGTAGTGAGCCAAGCGATGTGTAATCTTGCTTTCCAGGTTTGGGGATAATCTTGATATAGGCTTCTTTCCACTTTTTAGGGAAGTGTTTTAGTGTGAGACATCTGTTGAGTAAGGTGGTCAATAATCCAGGGTATGCAATCGCTGCTTGTTTACAAATGTCCGAGGTCAGCCCATCGAGTCCTGGTGCTTTCTTCGGGTTCATGTGGTCGAGACACTCCAACACCTCCTCGGCAGTGAAGGGTGGATCGTCAGGAGTGTCAGGTGTGGTGTGCTCCTTCGCTCTGAGTTGGTAATGGCGCGGCTCTGTATCATCGTCATCCGAAGGGAAAAAGTGTTCCAGTATTGCCTCAGCTGTTTCAAGGGCGTCTTTTGTGTATGTATTATTGACCTTGATGGTGGTCGGCGGTTGCCTGGGAGAAGATTCCTTTAGCAGCCTATTTGTCAAAGACCAGACGTTCTCTTTATTTTGTAGTTCACAGAACTCCCGAAAGTGCTTAGTAGATAGGGCTTTTATCTCTGCCGCGTAGGCTTCCTTGGCAGCAGTCTGTTCCGCCAATGTGTCGGTTAAGGGTAGCCGGTGTTTTTTGGCTGCGTGCAGTCTCCTGTGTAGCTGTATCAAGTTTTGTTTTCTGTTTTCCAGGTCATCGGACCACCACGGCGCCTTAACCTTATTACCATGTCTCCTGAGAGGCATGGAACCCAAGCACGCTGCGTGGATGGCCTCAGTAAGGTTGTCCAACGCTTCGTCGAGTTCTTCCACCGAGCAGTTTGAAATGTCTTGCTGAAGGAGTCCAGATGAGGTGACATGTTCGTCCAGTAATTGTTTAAATAGATGCCAGTTTGCTTGGTCTGATTTGTATCGGAAGGTGGATGTATTTTGTGGGATATGTTGTGAGTTGCTGCCTAGATTTAATATGAAGTCAATTGAGTTATGTTGTGATGACTGACATATGTTTAGGTTAACTTTCCAACTTGTGATGAAACCAAAAATATAGTCGGAAGCCAGAGTTATATCTATGATAGATGAACGTGGTACACCATGTGTAACGGTTTCGAACGTAGGTGTATTGCCCGAGTTACATAGATTGAGATCCCCGGTCATCATTAACTCCACAATGTCACCACCCCTAGAGTTAGATTTTATAGATCCCCATAAGGGATGCCACCCATTGAGGTCACCGCCAATAATAAGACTCTTATTTTTAAAGGCTTTTGCTAAGAAGTCTATGCGTTCCATAGTATGATATTTGTCATCATCTGGTTCCACGTATGCAGATGCGATGGTGATCGGTCTGCCTTCGACTTTGAGAGTGATGACGCTGAGGTTGGGAGAAGAGTAGCGTGTTTCCCCTATCACTTCGCCGACCCCGGGTTTGACCAGTATGCATGCTTTAATGTGACGGTCCTGGGTGGCACCAAACTGGAAGATGTCTAAACCTGGGTATGTCTTTACCTTGCTAAATTTGCCAATATATGGCTCCTGCACTAGAGCTATTTTGTAGGGTCCGGCCATGAAGGAATGAATCAATTCGTGATAGCTTTTATTCGATCGGTCAGTGTTACACTGTATTATTTGAATTTTTGGATTAAATGTTGCAATTACCGTAATCCACGCGGTTGTTGATTCGTTCCTTCATAGCTCGGAGCCTCGGGCATTTTTCTGAGTTAGCGGAGTGACCTACGTCCGCGTTGGCTTTAAATCTCAGATTGTGAGACTGACAATTGTGGCACTTAGCCGTCTTCTCATTATTTTTGCTGGGGCAGTTCTCCAGGGTGTGGTTAATCGCTGCGCAGTGAGAGCACAAAGTTCTTTCCTCTTTGCAGTGGGTTTTGGTATGTCCAAACTGCAAACATTTATGGCATTGGACAAATGGAGAAAATTCAGCAGCGTGGACTCTCGCATAATCGATATTCAATTTTCCAGTATTCATTATTGCCCGGAATGCTCGTGGCGACGTAATGAAGACTGCGTTGTAAAGATTCGGGTTGCGATTTTTTCTTTCAAATCGGAATTTTATATCATCAGAGTCGCAGGACTCGGTAACGATGGGGTTTTGATTGATGACACACTGGATGAGTTCCTTCTTGGGTACATCTACCGGAATGCCCTTAAGTATGACCATGGGCTGAAGCGCTTTCGCAGGCTCCGCAGTGGTTTGGGAATCAGCGTTGGCCCTGAGCTTCTCTAAGGTTTTTTCCCTATGTTCCGGCAGATCAAATTCTATTTTGACTTTCCCCTGGGACAATCGGACAATTTTCGCTGGTGCAAAATTCAAATTTTTAAACTCCATTGTCTTTGTGAAGTCTTTAATTGTCTCTTCTGGCGATTTTTTTGTGTCCTTATTTGTAAGTATCAACGCGGGTTTCGTTGTTTTATTTAGTGAAACCTTGTTGTTATTAAGATTTCGCGATGCCATGGACGCGTAGGATGCAGAGGGCAGGGGGAAGGGAGTCGCTGGTGGAGCAGGTGCGATGGGGTGGGCCTTGAAAGCCTCCTTCACCGTTTCGGTGAGCTTGGCTATCTCAGTCGAGACCGTTTCTCTCACCAGTTTTATCACCCCTTCCTGTAAGTCAGTTTTCGCCTCTGTAAAGGTTCGGTTCAACTTTTCTGTTTGACTAGAATCCTCGATTTGCCTTGAATCCCTATAAAATGAATCAATGAGGGTTGAAGTTTCGGACGACAAACGCATTAGTGTTTCATAAATTTTTATTTTGTGTCCTCGGGTGACACTCTGTTTGCCGCCGCCGGATTTGCTCTCCTGTTTGTCTGTATCCGTGTCCATGTCCGAGTTTTCGAAATGGATCTTGGCCGATCCCTTAACTGCTTCCTTGGCCGCCTCCCGTTCCAGGTTTTTGCGCATCTTTTCAATATTTGCGTGGTCAATCTTCAAGATTTTGAATACTGTGGCCACGGCCTCGGAGATGTTACTCTTGACAGTAATGATTTTGGCGTTGTTCCTTTTTCTCAGGTTAGCCGAGCTTTCCGTTTTAGTTTTACACTGGGGCGAGCTATCGGGAGTATATAGTTTCTCCGGGGACGTTGGCTCGTTGAGTGCAGTGGAAGTATTATCTAAATATATTTCCTCAAGCCTAAGGGGGGAAAGCTGTGTTTCTGCACTGCGGCCGCTGGCCTCAGATGATTGCGACATCTGTGTGGAGGATTGCTTTTCAGCGGTCTCGTCCAAGCCCAGCTGCTTTTTGGCCTTTTTCGCCGCTTTTCTATTTCTTGTTTCGACTGGGGAGGTAGAGGGAGAGGAAGGTGAGTGAGGAGGAGGTTCCGAAGCTGGTTTGTTTTTGGTTGGAGTGCGAATTGGCTTCATTTCGCCAGTTGAGTGAAGTCTTTTGGAAAATTATATTAATCTAATTTGCCTCCTTTCAGATACTGTGGTAAGGTGTCGTGTCGGGTGAGCGAGCAATCACAGCATCGACTGGTAGAAGGTAAGTTTAGCAATAAAAGGTAAGTATGTGGAGAAAAAGAAATGAAAATTAAGAACTTAGCTAATAAGGTAGGTTACGAATTTGTTAAGTACGTAAAAAATTTTGTGTAAAAAAAAATTGAAGTGGGGATAGAAAGGGTTTACTAAATATAGTGTTTTGCAATATAAACTACATTTTTAATAGCAACGATTACTGACAGATCAAAATGTAACAAAGTTATGTTTTTAGGTTGCAAGTTAGGTTAATGAATATTTTTGAAACTATTGTTGCTATTAGTGTGTTCTAAAAAGGTTTAGATAGAACTCAACGATAACAACGAAATACATAAAGAATAATGTTACTAATTGCTATATTAAATTATTAATTATTAAAATAAACTTAATATATAAAATTTAAAAGTAGGATAAAATATCCAAAAGACCCGACAGACGCGTTTGTACACCCAGACAAGCGCCGCGCAGAGTTCTGTTTGGATTTTAAAACAAAATGACAATTAAGCAAGAATAAGTGGAAAATATTATATACAATTATGATTAAGGTTAGGTTAAGATAAAATTTAAAGATTAAAACGTTAGCCAAAAATCCAATTTTTTGATGAGGAAAATGATTTAAAAAGGAGTAGATAGGCGATGCTAAGAAAAATGTTTAACACGAAACAGAACCAACAAAAATGCAAGGAATAAAAAGTTATGAATTTTAGAAATTATGGAATTTAAGTATGAAAATTGCGAAAATTTTTAAATTTTCAACTAAAATTATATGGTTAGGTTAGGTTAGGTTAGGTTAGGTTTTTGTTTTGATTGCTCCGCCGTTGTTGTTAGGTTTTTTTTTTTTTTTTTTTAAGTTTTAGAAATTATCTTTTCTTTATTACATATTCAGTGCTTACGGTGTACACTTTATATGTAATACAATTTATAGTGTTTATGGGGTTAACATGAGTTTTGTTTTAAGCATTTATGAGTATGGTAATTATGTTTTGTTAAAGTTTTTTAAAGAGTTTATTATGTATGTTATATATTTTACGAATGCTTCTGTGGAGGTATTTTTTGTGATAATTTGTTTGAAGTTGTATGGATCTTTAATGTTATTGGTTGCTATGAGGTATGTGTTTCTATGCGAAGAGAAGCGAGGGCAATGTTTGAGGAGGTGGTTGAGTGATTGTATGGAAGTAGAATCGCAGGGGCAGAATGGGTTATCAGTTATATGGAAACGGTGAAGGTATTCTTTATGATAACCGTGGTTGGTTATAAATTGAGTTACAGCAAATTTAGGTGGTATCACTCTAAGAAAATCTTGGAGCTCGTCGTATGAAGAGAATATGGTTTTTGTGTATGAGCATGTTTGATACAGTTCTTTAGCTGCCTTAGCAGAAAGGATTGTGTTCTGATACTTTATGTGTGAGATTGGTACGTGAGAGTAGTCAAGAGCTTTATGCAAGTTAGCGGCATGTTTAGCAGATTGGTCAGCAGCCTCGTTGCCTGCGAAGCCAACGTGACCTTTGACCCAGACAAATTCTACGTGCGTGTTTATTTCTTTTAGATTTATAAGGTGTTGGTGTATTTGAGCAGCTAATGGATGAGTAGTATTGGGGTTTTGTAATTCTGTGAGGGATGATTTACTGTCTGAAAAAATTATAGCTTTAAGTGGGGTTTCAGTGGTTAACCATTTGCAGGCTCGTTCGATGGCAAGCAGTTCGGCCTGGTAGACCGAACAGTATTTGTAGAGTTTGAATTTTTTAGTAGTTATGGTGCCGTTTGGTTTATGGGCAACAAATGCAGCTCCGACCTTATTATCATGTTTGCTTCCATCGGTATAAATATGATAGGTATTCTCGTCTGTTGTTTGGTTGAGTTCGTCGGGATTTGATAATTCAGTAAATGTTATTCCAGTTCTAAGTGATGGGTGAGGTAGACAAGATGTGGGAGTGTATGTTTCGATGGGGACTTGGGTTGGTAGGAAACGGGATGTTTGGGTGAGTTTGGTGGATTCTATATCAGCGATTGCTTCTAATTTGTTTGGTAGTGGGGTGAGTTGAGCAATGGATATAGCGGCTGGTGTGCTTGTGGTTCGGAACCCCTGTATAATCTTTATGGCGACTAGTCTTTGGAACGAGAGCAAACGTTTACGGACCAATTTGTAGCTCATTGCTTTGGACCAAACTCCGGCGGCATAAGAAATGATGGGCTCTAGGTTAGGTTAGGTTAGGTTAGGTTAGGTTGGGGTGCGAAGTCAGACAACGTCCCCGTCGTGCACCCTGGGCAACGTCGTCGCATTTCCCGCGGCGGCGGCTAATAGTCTGACGGGAGGGGAGCCTCGCGGTTCTATCCGCATTTGCGGTTTCGGTGGCTCCGCGCTGGCGTCCCAGACATATTCTGGGCAGCGGTAGCGCGGTTCGGGCTCGGCCGGCGTCCTGGACAGTCCAGTAGCGGCGGTGCGAGCGTAGGCGGCGGGTCCGTCCGATTGCGGTTGTCGCAATCGGCGGATGGGTCTTCATGGCCAACCGTCGGCGAAGCCGTCCCTTCAGTCATGTTTTGGGGGACGGTGGGGCTGCCCTTAGTTGGGTGTCCCCGCGAGGAGAAAACCTCAATAAAAAACCCTAATCCTACGCCTGCCACGGGCTAGGGGATGGATGGCTGGTGGGAGACCAGTCCCAACGTGGCCAACGGAGCAGGGGACTGGCGGACCCCCTGTTTCGTGAACCATACGCTTACCCGGGTATGGAGCCTCTGCCCGGGTGGACTGATTATTTGCTACCATAATCGTGGGACTAAAATGGAATCTTCAAACAAAACAAAACTAATTTTAAAATTTGGCGGTGGGCCTAGCTCGGGCGAAAGAGAGCGGGAGAAGCCTAGCTCAGAGGCTTTAAACGAGCGGGCGCATTCTGCGTCAGAAATGTTTTCGGCGTCGTCTAAAAACTCCGTTTCGGACGTTTATTCAGCGGATGAGGAGTGTGCTCCTTCTAACACAGGAAGCGCAACCAGCCTTAATGCAGGTGCTAGAAGAAAACGCCCTCTTGAGGAATTTTTAACCCCGGACTCCGTCGGGCCGGGTGAAACGACTGTTGCCGATAGTCCTAAAGTAGGTAAATTCGGGAAAGGTAGAGGTAGGCGTGGCCGTGGTCGTGTAGCAGCAACTGGCCCACGCCCAGAACGTACGGTGTCTGAATCGCAGCTCAATCTGCGTCGTCCATTGTCGGACTATGAGCGGGATGCCGAAGAGGCGATGGGCGGTGCCGAGGCGACAGATGGCGCCGATGCTATGGATGGCACTGAAATCATGACGAATGTCGGTCGTTTGGAGGAATGGTCCTTTGAGGAACTACGGTCTAGGTCACCTTTGCCCGGTATTGAATGGGACAGCACGGCGGAGATTAGAAAGGAGGTGTCCGCTAAGCTGAGCTCTATCACAGATGTTTCGCGCTCATCTGGGAAGCTAAAGGGCACACACCAAAAGCGCTTGAACGATGCGGCAAAGGATCTCTATGACATCTTTGAGACCCTGACTACCCGCTCTCCAGATGATGAATTACGGAGGGTTCACGCGAACAATATCCGTCTTAATAGGCAGCTCGCACTATTACAAGAAGAGGTGAAAAGTCTTAGGAAAGCGTTCTCAGAGCGCAACCAGCAGTGCCAAAGTGGATCAGCGGAGTCGCCTTCTAACTCCTTGCGTCCGGCGTCGACTTCTAACTCCTTGCGCGCGCCATCGCCTTCTGACTCCGTGCGTGCGAGATCGCGCTCGCGCTCGCCTTTGCCACCGGTGTTGATACGGCCGGCGCCACTGCCACCGACGCCTCAGCCTCCGACGCCACTACCATCTGCGTTGCCACCTTTGGCAAATATGGAGGCTCTCCAGGAGTTTGCGCGCTCCTTGACAATATCCATAGGTGAAATGGTTAACACCAGGCTCAGCAGCATCGAGGAAAGGCTACCTCCAGCGCCTATACTTAGACCGCCGCTAGCGGCTGACAGAAGACGCGAGATGCCTCCGCCTGCATCAGCACCCCCAGCTCGACAGTCAGCGCCCCCAGCTCGAAAACCGGTGCCCCCAGCTCGACAGCCGGCGCCTCCGCGCCCTCAGGCTTTAACAACAGACCCTTCTTCTGCGCAGTCTCAGCCAGAACGCTCTCAAGCGCCAACAGCTTCCACATCCACAGAAGGAACCTGGAGCGAGGTAATAGGCAGAAAGAAGGCCAATAAACAGCGTAAAGCAGCCCTTGCCGCGGCCAATCAGGCAGGGCCTACACCAGCAGAAGCTTCTGCACAAAAGAAAAAGAAGACCAAGAAGAAGACTAGCCTTACACCTCCGAAAACGGCGGCGGTCGTACTTACCTTGGACGCAGAAGCAATAGAACAAGGTGTCACTTACGCTCAAATCATCGGGAAGGCAAGGGCGGAACTGCAACTGAAAGATTTCGGCTTGGAAGGGGTACGCTGCAAGACGGCAGCTACTGGCGCCAGGATCCTCTCGATCCCAGGGCCTGAGAATGGGAAAAAGGCGGATGAGCTTGCCACTAAGCTCCGTGAGGTTTTGTCCGGCGTCGCTAAGGTCACGAGACCCACGAAGTGTGTCGACTTACGCATTTCGGGCCTTGACGATTCGGTCGTGAAGGAGGATGTCATCGCTGCAATTGCAGAAAAAGGCGGATGTCATTCTGACCAGGTGAAGGTCGGGGAAGTCCGATTCGGTGGTAACAGTTTGGGGACAGCTCTAGCGAAATGTCCCGTGGCCGTTGCTAAGAAAATTGTGGAGGCTGGCAGGCTCCTAGTAGGCTGGAGTTCTGCTCATGTTCGGGCGTTAGATCCTGTACCGATGCGCTGCTACAGATGTCTGAGCCTCGGGCACACAAGTCAGCGGTGCCCAAGTCAAACCAACCGAAGCTATTTATGCTATCGCTGTGGTAAAGCGGGCCATGTCGCCGCCAGTTGCGGCGCCAAGGAGTATCGTTGCGACGTTTGTGCAGATGCCGAACGACCAGCCTGCCACAGAATGGGGGGAAGGAAGTGCAATCCTCCACAAGTTAAGCCAAAGGAGGGTGTGGGTACAAGGGCGCCCCCCACTGTAGGAGTGTCTTTGCCAATGGAGACAGCGGAGCTACCAGAAATCCAAATTAATGGATAATACACGCCATTTCAAATTTCTTCAGGCGAATATCAACCACTCCACCAGGTCACAGGACCTTTTATCTCAGAGTATGGTGGAGTGGAAGATCGATGTTACGGTTGTGTCAGAGCCATATTATGTACCAACCCTGCCTCATTGGCCTGCGGATCTTAACGACTCTGTCGCTATTGCTACAGATCCTTCCTCCTGTTTTCCTTTGGAAGTAAAAGAGAGGGGTTCTGGCTACGTTGTGGCTAAGTGGGGGAAAATTGCAATTGTTGGGGTATACTTCTCTCCAAACGATAGCGTGTCTGATCTTGAGTTGTACTTGGCTCAGTTAAGCGTAGCGGTTGGTAGGCTCAGTCGAATGCAGGTGATCGTAATGGGGGATCTGAATTCAAAATCAGCGTTGTGGGGCTCCCCCGTTACTGATGATAGGGGAGATCTAGTCGCAGATTTCGTAGCGTCAATGAACCTCTGCGTGGCTAACCAAGGCAATGAGTTAACTTGTGTCAGGAGAAACGGAGGGTCTATCGTGGACGTCACCTTTGCATCGCCTGCTCTGGCGTTACGAATTTCTGGCTGGGTCGTTCAAAAAGAGGTCGAATCCCTCTCCGACCACCTCTACATCACCTTCGAGGTATCAGCCCCAGCTTCCACGCGTGCGCCTATTAGGGAGGAAAGAACTAGTCGAGCTAGATTCCCGAAATGGGCCCTGACGCAATATAACCCGCATCTTGCGGAAGAGGCAGCGATAGTTGCGAGCTGGAACAATGACGCACGTGATTCTCGCAGAGACAGTGTTGAAGAACGAGCTGTCAGGCTCCGCAATGATCTCACGGCAATTTGCGACGCCGCGATGCCATGATCTAGGGGTCTGCCTCCAGGCAAAGAGGCCGTGTATTGGTGGTCTGCAGAAATTGCCTCCCTTCGTGAAGCTTGCAATGATGCTCGCAGGGCCCACAAAAGATGTCGACGGCGCAGGCACTTCGAAGAACAGGAACGACTCCTCTACGACGCCTACAAAGAGTCGAAGAAAGCTCTGCAAAACGCAATATTATCTGCGAAATCTAGAGCCAGGGAAGAGTGGTTGCAGGACTTAGATCGGGACCCGTGGGGGAGGCCCTACCTCGTGGTACGTAGCAAGATGCGACAGGGGGCCCCTCGATTGGAGGAGTTTGAGCCGCAGTTGTTGCAGGATGCTGTATCTGCGCTCTTTCCACGAAGAGATACGTTTATTCCGCCCGCGATGTCAGCTCCGGTGATCACTCAGGAATCTGCAGTCAGAGCGCCTCCTGTCACTGAGGCTGAGTTTGATGTGGCGATCGACAAACTTCGAGCTAAAAAGAAAGCCCCTGGGCCGAACGGCGTCCCGGGTTTTGTTTTGGTGGCAGCATCGAAGCACCTAGGAGACAAGATTAGGGAGCTATTCACATCCATTATGGAGGCCGGAGAATTTCCCTCTGCCTGGAAGACGGGCCGCTTGTGTCTACTGAAAAAGGACGGCCGTTCACCGGACTCCCCGTCGTCTCTTAGACCCATCGTGTTGCTTGACGAGGAGGGCAAGCTCTTTGAGCGAATTGTTGCGGCTCGTATCGCCGAACACCTGACGTCTACAGGCCCTGACTTGTCGGACCGCCAATATGGTTTTCGGGCTGGAAGGTCCACCGTAGATGCCGTGAAAGACCTAAAAGGTTTCTGCGAGGAGGCAAGGTTGAAGGGTGAGGGTGTATTGGCGGTATCTCTAGATATTGCCAACGCTTTTAACACTATCCCCTTCGAAACCATACTGGAAGGACTGAAGTTTCATCGGGTTCCGCAATATCTGCTCGAGCTTGTGGCAAGCTACCTAAACGATCGGCGGGTTAAGTTTATTGGGCCTGGTGGCGTTATGTTTAGCCGCGAGGTTAGCTGTGGTGTTCCGCAGGGGTCGGTTCTAGGCCCACTCCTGTGGAATATAGGGTACGATTGGGTTCTTCGAGGCACTCTGCCTCCCCAAATGAGTGTCATTTGTTATGCCGACGACACACTAGTCACAGCACGGGGCGGCACATACGCGGAAGCCGCGCGTTTAGCAGAGGTGGGCACAACACAGGTTGTTGAGAGAATTCGCTTGCTGGGACTAGAGGTGAATATCGGTAAAACAGAGGCCATATACTTTCACGAGCCTCGGAAAGGACCACCAAACGATGCTTCTATATCTATCGTTGGTGCTAGAATAAAAGTGGAGAGCACTATAAAATATCTCGGGTTGACGCTTGACAGTCGTTGGAGTTTTTTGCCGCATTTTAAGAAGTTGGCCCCGCGTCTTGTAGGTACTGCACTATCGCTGGGGCGCCTGCTTCCAAACGTGGGCGGCCCAAGCACGACGTGTCGCCGTCTTTATTGCACCGTCGTTAAGAGCATGGCCCTGTACGGGGCACCTGTATGGGTGGAGGCCCTCACAAACAAAATAAGAGCGCTTCTGCGTGCGCCTCAGTGTGCAATCGGACTAAGAGCCATCAGAGGGTACCGCACTGTTGCTTCAGCAGCAGCCCTGGTTTTGGCCGGTACTCCGCCCTGGGAGTTGGAGGCGGAGGTGCTCAGCGAGGTGTATAGGCATAGGGCTGAGCGTAGGGCGCAAGGCGAGCGCCTGACCATAGAAGAGACCGAGGCGGTTCGGCGTGACGCGCAGAATGCTGTGATTGAGCGCTGGACGGACGATCTGGTCGACGAGGTGTACGGACGACGCACCATTGAGGCGATACAGCCTGTTTTACGCCAATGGTTGGAACGTCGCCACGGTACCCTTACTTACCGGCTAGTACAAATTTTGACCGGCCAGGGGTGCTTTGGCGATTACCTGCATCGTATTCGCAGGGAAGGGAGCCCTAGGTGCCATGAGTGTGGTGCTAGTCGGGACTCGGCGCAGCACACGCTGGAGGTGTGCGACGCCTGGAGCAGACAGCGCCAGACACTCACAGCAGTGGTGGGTCAAGACCTCTCTCTGCCCAGCGTAGTCAAATCTATGCTGGACAGCGACAGGTCATGGGAAGCTATGGTTTCGTTCTGCGAGGAGGTGATGTCGCAGAAGGAGACCGCCGAGCGATTCCGCGAGGGTGATGCCCAGGCGGACCCGCTCAGGCGCAGGCGGCCCGGGGGAAGGCGTAGGCGTTTCGCCGATCTTTTACCCCCATAACAGGGCTAGCGGGTTGAGGCCGGACAGCCTCCGCCCGCTTCGTGCAGTTCTGTCTGCGTGTCAGAGGAGGTGCCCAAGTGTGCTCGGGCATCTCTTCTTTTGCTAGGAAGGGGCCTGGAAAACCGGGCTGGCTGGGACGACGTGGTCGAATACTGCCAGGATCCCTCGTCGTCGGTAACCAGCAGGAGAGGGCACACCAAGTCAGTTTTAGTGGGTATGCCCCCCCTCCGGCCCCTCATCGAGTCTATTTTAGCTTAGTAAGTTGGATTAGGTTGGGTGTGGGACCGGGGGAGGTCATTGGGAGAGCCCCACATAACCCCCGCCGCGTGTCCGAGCGTGGGGGTATGCGTAAAGCATTTCTGACTTGACAAAAAAAAAAAAAAAAAAAAAAAAAAAAAAAAAGGTTAGGTTAGGTTAGGTTAGGTTAGGTTCTCGGCTTCACGCGAGTGATGCGGTTCCTGGATCCGAGACCGGGCGCGTCCCCCAGGTGGTGGATAGGGGAACGGCCCCTAGTGGAAGGGGGTTACCGGGCTTCGGCCGGCGCGAACCAAAACCAGGATCATACCGTAACCCTGTACGTGGTGCAGGAACGGGAGCCGCTACGGGGGCTGCGTGGAGTAAACCACTATAAAAAATCCTCGAAGGTTCGGCGTTGGGAACGTGGCGTCGGACCGCCTGAAGGTGGCCGGCAGAGGTGCTTGTCGAATAGCGAACCAACCTGGGACACCACCCGCCCTCCCAGTGTATGTAGGGTTGCCCGGGTACTGGGATCTCTGCCCGGGTGGACTGATGTTTCTCCCATGCTCGTGGGTCTAAGATGGCTGAATATTACAAAATAAACTTTGATGGTGAGGAGGAGAATAGGGACATCGCCCAGCGTCCGGACAAAAACTGTGGTGAGAAAAGGAGGAAGATGTCCTCTGCGAAGCCGACTGACAAGCAGAAAGAACAGAAGGCGGGTAACTCAGACGAATGCGATACCGAGTCCAATGACGAGAGACTGTCGTTCGAAGACTCAGTTCGGCTCGAGAAGGAAGAATTTGACAAACATACTCGTCGTCTAAGAAAGTGGTTGGGGAACATCCAAGGAATTGAGGAAAGGCAAATAATAAAGGCGGTTCAAAGTGTTGGACAGATTGAACTGTCCCTCATGGGGATTATAACTGCAAAAGACGCGGAGTTTGAGGAACTCCATCGGGATTATAATAATAAAGTCGAAGAGCTCCGAAAAGTTACCGAACACAGTAACCTGGTGGCGGCACGGAATAGGGATCTGGTGAAAGAAGTAGCGAGCCTTAAGGCTACTCCTCCTCCACAGAATCCCTTTAAGACGGACGAACTGACGGCGGCCTTGGCTGCCATGAAGACTTCCCTCCTCGAATCTGTCGGGAGGACTGTTGACGGTCGTTTGGAGGCATTTGAGAAACGCCTCTCGGATGTACAAATGAAGACGCTTTCTACGCAGTCGGCTAGTCGTGCCGTTCCCACGGCGAAGAATGCTCCACCCTTTTCTGATCCTCCAGGGGGCTCTTGGAAGGACGTTGTCGGGCAAAACAAAAGACGAAAGATGGCGGCTGAGGCCACAACCCAGTCGCAGCCCGATGGTCAACACACGCCGAGCCAAAGCAGCCGGCTCTAAAAAGACGAAACAAGATTATACCCCCCAGCACTGCGGCAGTGGTGATGACCCTCCTGCCTGCGGCGAGAGAGAAGGGAATAACTTATAAGGACGTATTAGCAAAAGCGAAAGCGAGCATCTCCCTAACAGATATAGGCCTGGACGAGGGGCTGAACGTAAGGGAAACACAGACGGGCGCCAAGATACTTAGCATCCCAGACGCAAGCGGTACCAAGGCAGACGCCCTCGCAGCGAAGCTCCGGGAAGTCGTTGGCGAAGAGGTTACAGTGAGCAGGCCGGAGAAGACAGCCGATTTTGAAGTCGTTGGGCTGGACGACTCGATTCAGCCTGAGGAGGTGTTGGGCGTGGTTGCGGCTATTTCCAAATGTGAGGCGTCTAAATTCAAAATGACGGATATCCGTATGGATCGTAACGGCAACCGCTACATCCGTTTTCGATGCCCAGTGGCTGCTGTAAAGACGTTGTGTGCAACAGAGAAGATACGCGTGGGCTGGTGCATTGCCGAGGTGCGTCCGCTTGCCCCTCGCCCCCTACGGTGTTACAGTGCCCGTAGTGTAAGTTTTTATGTCAAAAAACGCAAACTATTTCGAATGCGTATTAATGTCAATTTGTATGAAAACTGTATTAGCGCCTCTAGCGGCGAGTAGCGCGCTTACATAGTTTTCATACAAATTGACATTAATACGCATTCGAAATAGTTTGCGTTTGCTTGACATAAAAACTTACACTAGGGGTACTGGTGTTTGGGATTGGGGCACACTAAGCCGTTGTGCCCGGCCGATTGTAAAGATCGAAGCGGGCTATGCTTCAAGTGCGGAAGTCCGGGCCATGTGGCCGCGACTTGCTGTGCCGACAGTGGCCGACCGTCAGGGCACTTAATGGGCAGCCGAGTGTGTGAGCCTCCGGTGATTAGGGGCGAACGCCCCGAGCACCGGGGGGACCCTCCGGTGATTAGGGGTGATCGCCCCGAGCGCCAGGAGGACTCCACAGACGGGAGACCGATGGAGGGGGTGGTGGAGGAGCCGCCGCCCCAAGTCCATCGAGAGCCACGACGCTCCGCGCGCCTTTCCGATGAGAGGCGTCGTCGTTGACGCGTCGTTCGTGGCTTGCGCGAGAAGGCATCAATTGTGACTGATGTCTCTCATTATGCGCGCCCATGATTAAGCCAGGTTAAGCCAGGGCCAGCCGGGCGGTGTGGCGGAAGCCTAACGGGTACCCACGCCGCATGAACCGGCATGAGACGTTATAAAAAAAAAAAAAAAAAAAAAGGTTAGGTTAGGTTAGGTTAGGTTAGGTTAGGTTAGGTTAGGTTAGGTTAGGTTAGGTTAGGTTAGGTTTTTTTTTTTTTTTTTTTTTTTTTTTAATGCTCCCTGCTTTGTAGCAGGCCTTTTTTTGCTTTTGTCTTTTTTATCTTTCTTTTTTCTTTTGTTTGTTTTTTTCCCTTTTTGGGATATTTTCTTTTCAAAATTTTCTTTCTTATATAATATTACATTTTTGTATTACTTGTGTTATGTACTTTACATTATTATTTCTGCTTTCTATTTTCTAATTCTATTATTTCTGTTTCATTACATTTTGTTCTTATTACTGTTTATAACTATCGTATATTCTTCGTATTTCCACTACTAGTTACATGCCATGATTAATACATTGTTTCCTTGCCTTACATTTTACATTTTAATATTACTTATTTACATTTATTAAACCCTTCGCTTACTTCTTATTTATAATTTTTACATACATTGATTTTCTTTACCTTACATAATTCCTCGTTTGCATTTCTTTAATTTCTTACATTAATTACAATTTGTCATACATATATTCTATTACTTTCTTTTACATACAAATTTTCTTATCTTCTTTTTTATTTCTTCTCTTTTCTTGCTTGATTCTTTTTGCTTGATTCTTCTTGCGTGGTTCTTCTTTTCTTTTCTTACTGGAGTATTACGTTTCTTATTTCTAGTTACAGTTCTTGTTTTTCCTTTTTACAGTATATTCTTACTTTCTAATAAGTACATTACTTAGCTTATGTATAGTTTTATTTCTGTAATTATTGCTTCCTACCGTCTATTTCTTTCTCTTTTATTTACTGCAATTCTTATATTTCTACTTATGTTTTCCCCTATTCTTGATTTCTTTGTCTTTGTTTATTATGTCTTATATATGTATATCTTTGCTAATGTAATACTATTGCTTTGTCTGTTTTCCCTACTTATAGCTGTGAGAGATTTTATATTTTCAGCTTTGTATCTACTCCTATGTTCTAATAATATTTTACTTTTCTCTTTATGTATGTATATTTTGTTGCGTAAGGTATCTGTTCACTTGGCGTTTACTAGTAACTGAGAATTTTTTGCCTACCACTACTTTGCCTACTTTGGCTTGTTTGGGCCCTTGTGTGTGTGTGTTGTGTGCATGTACTGGATTTTTCCGTATGGGCGTGAGTCTCGGTATAAGGCTACTTAACCCCGAGGCCATCCCGGAGGCGGGCTGGTCGCGGTGTGGGTTGGTTTCACCTCCGCAAGTGGATGGTTGCAAAAACCATTTTTTGTTACCATACATTGTTTTAGCTACTACCTTCCCTGTCCAGCGCGTTTCCAGCTCCCCTCCGTGGCGGCATTGTCTGGGTGGTTGCCCTCCGTCTCTTCGCACTCTTACGTACTTGGCTGCTCCAGGGTGTGTGCTTTTGTTTGTCCCTACTGTGTCCCTATTAATACTGCCTAAGTTAGCTTGCCATTCAGATTTTCTATTTTGGCGGCCCTTAGCAATAGGCCACCTTTGAGCGGGCCAGCTTATCCCACATATCCCTAATGGGACACATGCTGTCAAAGGTGTTGTGCTGACTTTCAGTATGCTTGGCCCGCTTACAGTTGAGGCAGCTGGGGGGACTCTCCTTCTCTGTGCACACGGCATACACGTGGTTTCCCCCGCAATGGCTGCAGCTGTCCGAGTCCTCCGTACAGACCCGCCTGATATGGCCGTAGCCCAGGCAGCGGGAGCACTGGATGATCGGGGACTGATCCTCTACCTTGGAGATGCCCCATTGTAGCTGGATAGTCCCCGCCTCTGTCAACTGCCGCCAAATCGCGGGGGTCACCTTTACGACCACGTGCATCACGTGCGGGTTTCTCGTTCTCTTCTCGTATATGGCCTCTATTTGCTCTTTCGTATCCTTGCTCTTCTCTAAAACGTTGGCTGCTTTCCTTCTTATGGCCTCCTCTACTTGCTCTTTTTTCTTGTCCCCCCTTACATATCGTACTACTACCAGCGGATCCTTGTTTTTAGCCTTTTCTACTTTCAGTGTCTTCTCCTTCTCCAGTCTCTTTCTCAGCTTCTCTACTTCTTTCTCGTCCTCGCATCCTATTATCACCTTTTGATCTTTTGCTTTTCTTACTTTTTGGATTTTAATCCACTCCTCATCGGCGCCGGTATCCGCCGTCTTCCTGACTGCGTCCATAACTTGGTCGCTGGTCAGCATTGGGTCGGTCGACGCCACTATGATGGAGTGAAGAGTTCTGCAATGGGGCGGTCTCTGCCGGGCCTCCGTCAGAACTTCTGCGTACGTTGCCTTCTGCGGCTTTGGAACTTTCTCTCTTTTTTCTATGCTTTCAAGTTTCTCTATCATTACCCTCTTGGTTTCTTCATGCCTCTCTAAGGTCTTTTCTGTGTTCTCCTTTGTCTCCGCTAGTAGTTTTCCTATATCTTCTGCTGTTTCCCTTTTCTCGATGTTGCCTAACTTCTCTATTATTACCTTCGTGGATACTTTTTGTCTCTCTAGGGTCTCTTTTGTATGTTCCTTAGTATGCTCTATTAGTTCTTGCATACTTGTAAGTCTATCTCCAGTCAGCTGTATATGTTCCTGCTGGTTCGCTATGTATTGTCGTTGGTTCTCTTCTGTCTTTTTGATGACTTGAAGAACATCGTAAAGGATGTCCCTTTCCCTATTTATAAGTATCCCTCTTTCTCTTTCTTCTTCCTCTGTCACTCTTTTCTGACTCGAGGGCTCTCTCTCATCTATGTCTATGAGCCTTTGAGCCAACTCCGACACCATCTCGTTGAGGTCGTTCGCCTCCTTGGTGATAAGGGCCTTATCCTCTTTAGTTACCGACTTGTGTGTCGAAGTTGCCTCCAAGGCCTTTAAAATCCTATCTCTGAGCCTTACCGCGGCGTTTCTGATTGCGTGAGTAGACATCGCTGGGAGAAGGTGCGCTATGCCCAAACTTTCCGGGATCTTCTCCACTTTCCCCTGCGGAGTCTTGTGGACCACCGTATCTTCCCGGAAGTTTGCAGCCCTACCTCTACTGTTACCATTGGCACCTCTCTGCTTATTCGACATTTTGTAATTAATAAATTAGGACGACACAGTATAGAACAGGTATGTGTAAAGATCGGATAGAATTTAAAAGTATTTAAATAAAGTTAAGTTAAAAGACTAAAATTGAGATAGGATTAAAATAAAATTAAAATAAGATTTGATTTAAATAAAATTGATATAAATGAAGTTGAAAATAAAATTGAAAAAGTATTAATTTGGATAGGTAAATTTAAATTTATATTTAAAGTTAAAACTGAGGAACGTTAAGGTAAGTGACTAAATTGAAGGAAATTGGATTTAAAAAATTTTAAAATTCAATTTCAAAATTTTAAAATTCTTAGCCTCCTAACCTAACCTATTAGTCTATTCAGGTACTTAGTGCGTTTGTAAAAGTTAAAATTCAAAATAAAGTTAAGATAAATTAAGATAAATTGTTAAAATGACAAAATTTTACTAAATTTAATATTAAAAACCTGTTTTGTTTAGGGACTTGTGGAGTATTGTGTTAAGATGTGTGACCTTAGTGTGTGTACAAGGGCCCCAGGGGAGCAACGTCGTCAATAATAAAATCCTAATACTAATATCTGGCCTCAAGAGAGGTTCAGATAACCTAATACTAACAACTAAATAGTAAGATATAAATTTCGGATAAATTAAGACTTTAAAATGTTATAAGTTCAAAAGTACCCGTAAATAAATATATTAAAAACTAGTTTTTGCCTTATTTTGACTCTGGGTACAAGAATATGTAAAAATATTTTGAAAATTTTTAGACAAAAACTTTTCGAAAAAAAGTTTTTGTTCCAAAAAATTCCAAAAAATGTTTGATTTGCCTCCGGAGAGGTCTACGAGTCGATTTCACTAGTTTTTGTGGCAAAAGAAAAGCTAAAGTTTTTCTGGTAAAATCCGAAAAAGGCAAAAAAGAACCTAAAAACTAAGAATCCTGACCTCAATAGAGGTCCAGGAGTGCTAAACTAAAGTAAAATTATAGTAAAAAGTCAATTATTTTCTTGGAAAAATTAAATTTAAGTTTTTGGGGTATCCAAAAAACTTCAAAAAAGTCCCAAAAACTAAATTGGCCTGACCTCGGCAGAGGTCCAGGAGTCCTATGCTAAAATAAAAAAGTAGTAAAATATTTATATTTTTCAAGAAACAATTGAAATTAAGTTGTAAAATTAAAAGAAATTTGAAAATGTTTTCAAAATTTTGTCCTAAACTAAATTGTCCTGGCCTCAATAGAGGTCCAGGAGTCCTAAACTAAAATAAAATTCTAATAAAATATCTTTGGTTTTTGTGTTAAAATTAAAATTAAGTTTTATTTCCTATAGGGAAGGTTAAAGATAAAATAAAAAATAAAATTCCCTGGGCCTCAAAAAAGGTCCAGGTGTCTTAAAACTACGTTAATTAAAATAGTATAAATAAAAACTTAATTTTAATTTTCCCAAAATTTCCAAAAAATATTTTTGGAAATGTCCTATACTAGTACCTAGCCTCAAGAGAGGTCTAGGGTCCCTATACTAATTAAAATAAACTTGTAAAAGTTGTAAAAGTCAAATAATAGATAAAATAAAGGTCAAAATAATAATTAATAATAAAATAAAATATGTCGATAATAATTCTAAACCTATGCCTGCTCTCAAAAGAGAAGCAGGGTGTCCTAAAACTACAAAAAACTGGTCTGTTGGGAGTGTTTAATATTAATATTACCAACTGATTTTTAATTTAATTAGACTCTACACGCTCTACGTAGAGTCGCAAAGGGGTAGGTCAAGTCCGGCTTTTTATCCCCGACCAGAAAAGCCCACTCCCGTCGCAATCGGGCCAGTAGTTCCCGAGTTATCGAATTTTTCCGATTTGGGGGTGGGTTTTAGGGGTGGGGGGTGGAGGGTAGGGGGTGGGAAAGGAAGGGCTATGGATACCCTCACCGAATCCGGGGTCAGAATTGACCTCGGGATGTAGGGTTCGGTTTGATTACTCTTTAATCAGAATTGATTAAAGAGAGGCACCAAAACAACTCAATGGTTAGGTGCCTAGGAGGGATCGGGTTCGGGGTGAAATTGGAGGGTGGGTTTTTGATGGAAATGGATAGGGTAGGTTACAAGGACAAAATTTTCTTATGGAACTACCTTTGCCAAAGTGGTAGTTCCGGGGATATTTTGAATTTAGAGTCGAAGATTTAATTTAGGGGTTGGGGGTAGGGGGTTGAAAGGGTGCGGGATAGGATAATTAAGTATGGGTTTTGCCCAGACTCCAAAGGAGTCTAAGGGTCAGAATTGAGGTCGAAATTCGTCTAGCTCCGATACTTTCGGAGTTATCGGGATCTCGGCCTTAACTCCCAGACACAAAATGGGGAAAAGCGGAATTGGGATTTTAGGATGTGGGATAGGGGAAAGAAGGGATACCAAATCGATAGAAGTTGTTTTTGGAATTTTGAATTTTTATGTTGGCCTAGGCGTTTTCGAAAAGATTTTTGTTTTGGTCAGTCGGATGTTTTAATCGGGAAATTCCCGGGGGGTGGCGCTCGGAAACTATAAGTAATTCCCGAAAACCAGTTTCAAGGTACTATAGCCCCGGGCCCACTCGTGAAGCTACGGCCAAAAATAGAATTTTTTATTGCACAAATATCAATAAAAAATCTATATTAAGAGAAATTTTGAAAAGTTCCGACTGACCGGGGGTGAAAATCCGTAACTCGGGAAGTACCGGGACGATTTGGATGAAACTTTGGGGAGGCTTTTTTTAGTTAAATTAAAAATATTTGGCGTTTTAACTTTCCGGAAAAGTCCAGGGATGGCCTACTTCCGGAAATAGGGGTAGGGGGATGAAAATTTCTTGGGAGTGAATTTGTCTTAATTGATACACCCCTAATATATACCTAACTACTAAACGCCAATTTATGACTATGGCGTTTAACAAACGCCTAATAACCGTCGCTGATCACCCTTGACCGTTATTATTTAAGTTCAGCTTTTTGCTGAAATTTTTTACCTGGGTGTCTTTGGGGGGTCGGTGCTCGGAGGGGTTTTAACCGTAACGCGAGTTAGGTGTGTTGTTAAAAAGGGGAAAGACTGGGCTTTCCCGCTATATCAAAATAATAATTTTAAAATAAATTATAATGTGTTAAATAAGTTATTAAAAAATTTTTTGTCAAATTTTTGTCGAATTTAAGGGTGATTAAATGGTTTTGCGGCTAAGGGTATGAACCCTTATCCTTAAATTTTTGGTGAGGGGTGGGTTTCACCCGTCCCTACCACTATTTAAAATTTGGTTGGCCCCGCTTTTCGGGAACCACTCGAAATTTGTGAAAAAAAACAATGAAATTTAGGAATAAAATTTTAAAAAGTTTAAAAGGCTATATCTAAAAATTGGCTGGGACGATTTTCAAAATTCGTTCAGTCAAATCCACTGTCGATTTAAAACAATTTTTCGTCCCAAACGGAATTTTGATATTGTCTATAATAAAAAAGTCAATTTCAAGCTCGCGATCTTTTACAATTTTAAGTTTGCGGTTTTTGCACCTTACTATCTAATTTCGCGGGGGTGGCGCTCGGAGGGGTTTTAACCTTAACGCGAGTTAGGGGTGTTGTTAAAAAGGGGAAAGACTGGGCTTTCCCGCTATATGAAAATAATAATTTTAAAATAAATAATAATATGTTAAATAAGTTATTTAAAAATTTTTTGTCCAATTTTTGTCGAATTTAAGGGTGATTAAATGGTTTTGCGGCTAAGGGTATGAACCCTTATCCTTAAATTTTTGGTGAGGGGTGGGTTTCACCCGTCCCTACCACTATTTAAAATTTGGTTGGCCCCGCTTTTCGGGAACCACTCGAAATTTGTGAAAAAAACAATGAAATTTAGGAATAAAATTTAAAAAAGTTTAAAAGGCTATATCTAAAAATTGGCTGGGACGATTTCCAAAATTCTTTCACTCAAATTGCCTGTAGATTTAAAACTAATTTTCGTCCCAAACGGAATTTTGATATTGTCTATAATAAAAAAGTCAATTTCAAGCTCGCGATCTATTACAATTTTAAGTTTGCGGTTTTTGCACCTTACTATCTAATTTCGCGGGGGTGGCGCTCGGAAGTGAGGGTGGCTACCCCGCGGGTCCTTATCCTATTGTAAAGAGGGCTTCCCGGGCTTTCTTGTGACACTAAGAACCGAATTTTTAATTTATATTTTCATATAAATTAAGAGGTTATAAAATATTTTAGTGATTTTTACGATTGAAAATTTAACTTTGTCTAGGCAAATCTAGACAAGTACTGAAAAGGAGAATGCCGATTTTTCCATACAAGTTAGGCCATGTTTGCGCTTTGATGAAATTACCGTTAATCTATAGTAATTTTCTCGAGATTATGTGGGAAAAATATCATTAAAATGTAATGCGGGAGAAAAGAGAAATCTCAATCTCAAGGAGCCGTTTTGAGGTTATAATTTTTTGACATTTTCGTATTACTTACCTAAATGACGTTTTGTTATTTTCCTCTTTTGTCGCAAAAATATAGGTACCTTGTCTTTTGAAATCAATATAGATTCCTCCATCATTTGCTTGTTGTTTAGCGCTCTTTTTACGTGACTTTTTGAGATTTGTAAGTATTATTAGACCTCGTACGCACGTACGCACCGACAGGTGGCTTGCTTAGCGCCAAGCACTTTGATTTGATGCAAGCTATTTGATTTTTTCCCTTGCAGGGAAATCGGGTAGGCAGACTCGCATCCCAGCTTCTTTACTCGCACGTCACTGTCACATTAGCACTAGTAACTGGCATGCTAGGCATGTACGTATCAAGCGGGTTACTTACCTTACTTAAGCGCCCCACAAATGGTCAGTTCGCCTGTCGGCAACGGCCTGTCAGTTGGCCGCAATCGGCACACACTCACAGTTTCGTAAAAGGTTTAGAACTGACAGCTAATCCGCCGGTATAGTGTGTGGCCGCAGTCAATATTGACAGTTATCGGCTATCAACTGCTCGTGTGTGGCCTCAAAGTCGGCTATTGACGCAGGGAATGACCGGTCTAGTGTGTGGCCGATGGAGGTCTCGTACGTCAGACGGCCGATCCGGTCTAGGTCGACAGGCGAACTGACCGTCTGTGGGCTCCTTTAGGGCACTTAGGGCTTTGACAACTTGAACAGCATTTTCAAGTTTATAACATGATTTTATCAAGTTTCAGCTTCTATTGTTACATATTTTTAGTGTTTTTTTAATAGGTAATGTTATGTATCTGGATTTTTTCGTCAAACAATGAAAATAAAACATGTTTCCTAATATATTGGCTGTACGGACTTAGATCCCTTTGCCTTTCCGATAATGGAGGAATGTTAAAAAAAAACAAAATAGGTAAATTCAGTGAAACTATTTTCTCTATAACTTTTTAACGCCACATTTATTTTAATTATTTCTTGTTTCATATGAAAGCATTTTTTATTACCTTTTTTGTGGTATAAAATAGTTAAGACGCATCATGGCCCGGAATCCGGCATTCTCCTTTAGTGCATCTACACTTATACTATACTTATTACTTTTATATTAGGGGAAAGGTGTCCAAAATGATCCCCCTAAGGGAAATCGGTTACTGTATCCAAAATATTATAGTAAAAGCAAACATTGAAAAAGTTTTGGGTAAGTCATTTAAGTATTGTTTGTTATACTGGCATGCCATTATTGCAGTTTGGTTTTATATCTTTAGATTTATTAAAGATTTTCGAAACCTCTAATAAAGGATCATTTTGTACACCTGGGTGTCTAAAACGATCCCATACTATCTTGTTTGGTAAACCCATACATTTTTGGTTCAATATATTTTATGTGCTCAACGAGTTCTCTCTCATGCTTAGTAAACACCGTTTGTTTACTGTCCAAACTGCACAAACTGCCTTTTTGTTTTTAGAACCATTACAGGTACAGAAAACTGTCTTGTCGTACAGAAACCTCACTCCCAGTTTTGTCGGTAGGTTTTTCTTTGAATGTACGTGGCATGATCTGTAAAAAGTACAAATAGGTAGGAATACAATAAAAAACATGACTAATTTTAAATTGTTTTTCAAGTTTGGTGAAATTGTTCCTGGGATCGTTTTATTACTACTAAAGGGGATCGTTTTACCCCGAATGTTGAATTTACAAGAATTGTCGAAGTATGGCCTCAAAACATTATCTTGGTGAGATCAAAACGAGTTTCAAATGTTACTGAATATCAATTAAAACTACCAGGAAAACTTTCATTCACATATCCACAAAAGAATTTCAACAATTTAACTTTGATTGTAGGCTTATCTTAGATCGAAGACAGGTATTTTAAATTTTTTGCAATAAATCGACGCACTGTAGTCACACCGCCATGACACTTTATTGGGCTACTAAGTGAAGTATAGGGAAGACGTTACGTTAGTATATCGCAAAGATGGCACTAGTATTTTCGTTGAAACTGTAGGGAATCATTTTACCTCGAGGAATCATTATGTACACCTTTCCCCTATTTATAATAATAATAATAATAAAAAAAAAAAAAAATCGTCAACGTGACAAGTCATTATTTTCCATCATTTTATTGATTTTATTAAGAAATATTTAATTCAGAGGTCATTGTAATACCAAAATAATATTTAATACTTATCTAATAGCCTGCAACAATTGTATACATAGAACAACAACAAAGAAGATACATATTTATAATCTATTTTAAAAATGATCCTGTTTGACAGTTGAAAATGTCATCTCATCACCAAAACAAACCAAATTAAATGGGAATGGGATAGGTATAATGAACAAATAGATGTTGACGAGAAGCCGAGCAGCACGTCTACCACCTCCGGGCTCGTCACCTCGCTCCGCCTCGCAGTTGTCGGCAACTGCCTTAGTGCCGTGTGTTCAGCTGACATCTGCAGTTGCGTCGAGCGATAGTGACGAGTACTTCTCTCCGCCGACGTCGCCACCACCTGTACGCCGGAGGAGGGGCCGGCCACCGAAGAGTTTGGGGCTTCTGGGGCAAACGGCTCCGGTCAGGGCCCCCGCTCCCGGTGGAGTGCAGCGCATGCGATGGACAATTTCCATCAATGAAAATGTCATGCGCGCATATTTTGAGGCAACAGAGGCAGGAACTAATCTTACTGCGTATCGTGTTCGAATGCTTTCTCTGTTTCAGGCTCTTGAACCATCTATCAACGTTTCGGCTCAACGACTATCGGATCAGGTGCGAGCCATTCAACGGGGTCACTTGTTGGATGACTCTGTACTTGATCGGCTCCGAACAGAGGTGCAACGTAACCGTATCATTACTACTGCATCGCAGGCGGCAACTCAAGCTTCTGCCGCGGCCACATTGCAAGCTGGCGTTGCTGATAATGATGGTGGAGATGATATGGTTACTACTGTAAGTCCCCAATACAATGATATATTGAGGAGTACTCTTGAAGATGTAGTTCGGGAATTTCGATCGACTTCTGTTCACCTTAGACCTCGGCTTCCGCGTTTTCCCATGCACAAAAAAAATAGGGCGCTGATGTGTGCTTTAGATTCACTACTATCAAATTACTTTGATAGTAGTGAAGACCTGGCTGATACTCATTCGATCTTGTATTGTGCGGCTATTACGGCTTGTCGTGTTGCTCATGTCAAATTTCCAAATACTGACACAGCAACACGCCCTCGTCTGGCTGTACCAGCCTGGCAGTGTAGGATTGAACGTCGTATCAGTGAGGCTAGGGTACTCATCGGTAAGCTCAGCTGCTTTAGGGAGGGCAACATGCGTCCTAGGGTCATGCGCTTTGTGAAACGTGCATTCTTGGGGACTGGTATTAGTCCTCAAAATTATATTTCATGTGTCACAGAGCGCATCGACTTCCTGAAGCAGAAAATTTGTGCATGGGCTAATCGTATTCGGAGGTACAGGGTACGAGTCGATCGCTTTACTCAGAACCGCATGTTCGAGAGAGATCAACGACGTGTTTATGCATCCTGGGAGCGATCGGATCAGAGTAATACTGATATGCATCGGCCAGATGATGATGCCATGATTTCTTTCTGGCACAACATCTGGTCCGTGCCTGTCACTCACTCTGAAGGCGCGTGGATAAGGGATGTTGAGCGTTCGTGTGAGCTTATACCTGAGATGAATGAAGTAACCATTGACTACCAAGACGTAGTTTGTGCAGTTCGTTCCTTACCCAACTGGAAATCTCCAGGCCCGGACGGACTGCACAATTTCTGGTATAAATGGTTACCTAGCTCGCACGTTTGCTTAGCATCTCAATTTCAAAGTGCTTTATTATCTCGATCGCTTCCAGAATTCATGACAACAGGCATAACCCATCTGCTCCATAAATCTGGTAGTACTGCGGACCCCAAAAACTATAGACCTATCACCTGTCTACCAACAATTTATAAAATTCTTACGTCCATTTTGAGGTCGAAGATTAATAAACACATTGATCAAAATTCTATTATGTTCGCCTCTCAAAATGGATGTAGGAATGGGGCCCGTGGTACTAAGGAGCTACTCCTCATTGACATGGCTATTAACCAACAGGTTCGTCGAAACCGAAAGAACCTGTCGACTTCCTGGATAGATTATAAGAAGGCCTATGATTCCGTGCCGCATTCGTGGCTCATGAGGGTGCTGGAGTTGTATAAAATTAATACAACTCTACGCACTTTCTTGATATCGTGCATGCGAAAATGGAGAACGGTCCTTTTCTATCCAGGATCTCGACGGGTTCTAGGTCAGGGCGACCCTATAAAAATAGAGCGAGGTATCTTCCAGGGTGACGGTCTGAGTCCATTGTGGTTCTGTCTGGCCTTGAACCCTCTGAGTACACTTCTCGAGAGTTCAGGATTAGGCTACCGTTTACGGAGAAATGGTCAAGTAATATCACACCTGCTATACATGGATGACCTGAAACTATTTGCCCATAGCAGTTCTCATTTGACAGCGTTACTGAAGGTTACTGAAGCTTTCAGTAATGCCATTAAAATGGAATTTGGTGTGGACAAATGTGCAGTCATGCATGTAAAGCGTGGTCAGATAATGGAATCCACGGGTATACAACTCTCGGATTCTATTAATCTTAGATCTCTCTCCGTTAACGAAACCTATAAATATTTAGGTATGTCACAGGCATTAAGCATCAACGATGCTGACATGAAACAGTCGTTGCGTGAGCGTTTCTTGGGGCGCCTCTCAAAAGTCCTTAAAAGTCTTTTGTCTGGCGGAAACAAGGTTCGCGCATACAATGGATGGGTCATGCCGGTACTGATGTATTCCTTTGGCACACTTAAATGGACTCAAACTGAACTGGATGCCCTGGATAGAAAAGTTCGTACATTGCTGACAGCACATCGCATGCATCACCCACGTTCATCGACCATGAGATTGTATATCCCGCGGAAGTGCGGTGGTCGTGGCTTCTTAAATGCTAAGACATTGCATAACCGCGAGATATGCAATCTTAGGGAGTATTTTCTCCAAGTCGATATGGGGTCTCATAGAGATGTAGTTGCTGTTGACAATGGACTGACTCCTCTATTTTTAGCAAAAGAAAACTGGCGCAAACCTGTAGTACTTAGTACGTCCGACCGCAGCACTGTGTGGCAAAGCAAGGAGTTACATGGCAGATTCTACCGGGCTCTCCATGGGTCCGACGTAGATTTATTAGCCTCAGTATCCTGGCTCCGTTTCGGTGATCTTTTTGGTGAAACCGAAGGTTTTGTCTGTGCAATTATGGATGAGGTTGTGATGACGAATAACTACCGAAAGTATATCCTAAGAGATGGCACAGTGGATATTTGCCGAGCGTGCCATCGTCCGGGTGAATCCCTTAGGCATATAATTTCCGGTTGTTCTCGTCTCGCAAACGGCGAGTATTTGCATAGACATAACCAAGTGGCCAGGATAATACACCAACAACTTGCTCTGAAACATAGTCTTGTGGCATCCGAGATGCCGTACTACAGGTATGCACCAGAACAGGTCCTTGAAAATAGCCATGCCACATTGTATTGGGATCGATCTATCATTACAGACAGGACTATTGTAGCTAATAAGCCTGATATTGTATTGATAGATCGACACGAACGCCGCGCAATAATTGTTGATGTCACTGTTCCCCATGACGACAACCTTGTGAAAGCTGAAAAAGATAAAGAAAACAAATATCTTGATTTAGCTCACGAGATTGTCGACATGTGGGACATTGATTCAGCAATTGTTGTTCCGATAGTCATATCTGCCCATGGGCTGATAGCCAAGAGCCTCGATAAACACCTTAAGAGGCTCGCGTTAGGTGGATGGATCGGGAGTCAGATGCAGAAGGCAGTACTTCTGGACACGGCCCGTATAGTGAGAAGGTTCCTGTCTCTGGATCCTTAACCATCGGTAGCCGGGACCTTGATCTTGCTGCCGTTGGGGAACTGCATTTTTGTATTTTTAAATGTTATATTTTTTAGTGTTATACATTGTAAAAATTTAATGTTTAGAAATATAATTTTGTAAGTATTTAAAATGTAATAAAGGGAATAATAATAATAAGAGAAAAGATTTGTATGTATTTATGTATGTAACGAATAAACTCAAAAACGACTGGACCGATTTCAACAATTCTTTCACTTTTAGAATGCTACACCTACATTATCCCTAATTAACATAGGCTATAGAATATTTTGAAAAAAGTTAGGGATCAGATAGAGAGATTCCGGCAGTTAGAAATAAGATAGCCAGTTCCTCAGTAAAGGAGGATTCCGGGAGTAGTGCCGTTCCACCTTCAGCCTTATCATCACTTAACATCAGGTATGATGAAGAATAAGTGCTACCCCGTTGTGGATTAAAAATTCTTAATATTTCTTTATATAAAGTTTCGCGGTAGCCCTCCAGGGATCGAACCCGGGACCTCTAGAGATAGCGGCACCTTGAAACCGGTGCGTACACCACTAGCGCGGCCACGGAGGTCTTCTAATAATAATATATTAATATATACCTAGTAATATTATGAATATAACTAAAGTAGGATGGGAAGGTATTTTGCATGGCTAAAACTACGATTCTGCGGTGAAGTATGCATATTAATTTAAGAAAAACTCCAAAGAGATTTTAAATCATTTATTATACACTAGCGACCCGGCCATGCTTCGCACAATCCTTTGAACAATTTGTTGTTGCTTCCACAGTGATAGTACGTTTCACTACTCGCGTTTGGAAATATTTTTCATCAAAATGCTTACTGCATATAATCAATTTAGTCCATGTGTTTCTGGTATCCAAGGTAGTATGAAATCTAAATGATAAAGTACCTATATTACGTTTAGGTATGAATTACCTGGGAATGTAATTTCATTTAAGATACTTAACTGATCCATAGGTATCAGTTGTAATTTCATTTAAGATACTTAACTGATCCATAGGTATCAGTTAAGTATCTTAAATGGGATTACATTCCCAGGTAATTCATATATAAACGTAATATAGGTACTTTAATAACAGTACCTAATACATATTCGTTTACCGCGTGAAAGACAGTGGACACGAAGTATCGATAACTTGATACAGCCCTAGTGTAAAACGAAAATTATTTCTTTACACAAAATATTCGTAAATTCTGCATTATGTGTAATCAATATTTGCTTGTTACATAAATAAATGTTTATTGAAGAGCATTAACACACTTCGTGCTTTAAATTCGAAGCGCATTAGCAAAAATAAACCTCAGGAAGGGAGGTGTCGGTTTAGAATAATTTACCTGAGAAATGAACATTTTGCGGGGTTATTTCATTGTGTTGTACAACAATCAATAACTGAGCAAGTCACCATGTTTCTATCACACTTTTGGCTAAAAATATCTAAGATTGCACGTAAAATCCGAAAAAAATACAATAAATAAATTCTCAGCGTGCTGATAAGTGCTGACGAACTGTCAAACAGTAGCCAAAAACGGTTCTGTTACGTCGCATCACGCATCTCCTTTTATCTCACAGCGTTGTTGCTAGTGACATCCCGCTCGCTCAGCCCTTTGTTTCTCTATTCTGATAGGTATATTTACTTTATGGTCAAAATACGACAAAAATTTTTGGACTTCCCATAGTAAATCAATCACTTGATCAGTCCGATTTGTATGAAGAGTCAATTTTTTTTTGTCATATTTCGATTTGACTTAAGTTTCTAGGAGAAAGTTGTTCACTTACCGATTCAATCTTAAAAATTTGTGCACTGATTAAAAAATTATCGTGTATAAACTTATAATTTACCCCAAGAGGCATACTTTTCTATGCCCTACTTACCTCCCAATACCATTTTTGAGGTATTGTATTCCGACTAAATTAAGAGGTAAGAATTTCTAAGAATAATGAATCAGACTATCTATTTCAATGTTAATGCACTATTTACCCATACTGACCAATAAAAATATGAAAACGCATGAAAAGAAACGAACGCGACTGTATGTTTTTTTTTTTTTTACGAAATACAAATATTTTGTTGTCATTCCGCTTTGTTCGGTTTATCAACTCGTTTTCTTGTAGAAGCTACTTTCCTGCTGGAGTATCGCGCAATGTGGTGAAGTGGTGATGTATGAAAAAAAGTTAAAGCTATTTATTTTACCAGTAGGTTTCATTGATTTAAAAATTAAGATAAATACTTGTACATCGAAAGTACACATAGGTTTTTACTTTCCGCTCATGTTCATCCATAATGTATGTTATTTGTTTAGGGTACCTAACTCAATTTGGTTTTTCGAGAACGGTTTGACGCGGAAAATTGGTTCGGGTACGTACCGTTTTTAGGGTCCCGTAGCCAAATGGCAAAAAAACCGAACCCTTATAGATTCGTCATGTCTGTCTGTTTGTCTCACTGTCTGTCTGTCTGTCTGTCTGTCTGTCTGTCTGTCTGTCTGTCTGTCTGTCTGTCTGTCTGTCCGTCCGTCCGTCCGTCCGTCCGTATGTCACAGCCACTTTATTCCAAAACTATAACGACTACAGACTTGAAACTTGGTAGGTAGGTATATTCTGTGAACCGCTTTAGGATTTTTATAGAAAATTAAAAAAATAAAAAATACATGGAACTGAATTTGATAAAAAATATTTTCATAATACATATTAGTGTGAGGTGTCTTTAGATAGGTATTTAAAAATGATATTTACTTTTCTTTTATAATTTTTTATCAAAGTCTATATTTTAAAAGATATATACTTCCAAAGTGGTAAAATGTGTGTCCCCCCCTCTAACACGAAAATTGAAGTGTATTCGCGCGAGAGTGCCTGCCCCGTCGCCCTGTAATCATCCGCGAGCCCTGCCGGCAGTCAGTTTCGGTATTTCATCGAGAGTGGACTGCGCGCCGGTTTCGGAGCGACTTCAGTAAATAGTTTTATAGATTTTGAAGAGTTTACACTCATTTTTACAAGTACATATTAATAGAAATACTTAGTTCAGTTGATATCTTTAGCTTAATATCTGTAAATACTGCTTTTATGCAAAATTATTGTTTTTAAGTAATCATAGAAAAAATATGACTAGACGGTTAAGATCAGATGACACTACGACATATTTTTTGTCCTTTGGACTGAGCGCCGACAGGATGCAGTCGCGCTCATGTCAGAGGTAGTGATTTCTTTTTCTTGGGATGTGCTCAAAAGAAAATGCAAGTACAGTATAGTGTAGTAACAGTACCTAGTTACTTTGCATGTGGCGAATTAGGTTATACAAGGTACCTATTTTTTTTATCATCCCGGATAATTTAAGGGATTATTCTACTCATGAAAACAAACAACTTTTATTACGGGACTAACACTGAAATCGCGATAAAATAATCAGCTGTTCCATACAAGTAGATTACACCCTAAAATTATCCGAGGTGATAAAAAAATTAAAGTGTATCTATTGCCAAACTTCATCAAAATTGGTTCAGTTATAATTATACGTAGTGTCCGACCGCAAGACCTTAAAATCGGCCAAGTGCGAGTTGGACTCGCCTATGTAGGGTTCCGTACCCACTTAACTTACCTATTGCTTAAACCTAGCCAAAATTCTACTATAATTTTTCGTCAGCAAAATATAACTTTGTTTTTCATAGAGTTTGTATGAATGACCAAGTTACATTTGCGGTTTTTTAAAATGTGTTATATCTCAAAAAGTACATCATACTATACGTTCAAACCAATTTTCGTTGAAAGTTTTTATTAAGATCTACAACATATATTTTTTCTCGATTTTTCGCTCTCTTATTTGAAAAGTTAGAGGGGGGGGGGGGGGGGGCACACATTTTACCACTTTTTAAGTGTATATTTTTCAAAATATTGATTTTGATAAAAAATTATAAAAGTAACCTCAATTTTATTTTTTAATGCCTACCTAAAGGTATATCAATATGTGTGGAAGGGAATGCACAACCTTATCTTTTTAAGGTTCCGTAGCCAAATGGCAAAAAACAGAACACTTATAGATTCGTCATGTCTGTCTGTCTGTCTAACTTTTAAAATAAGAGAGTGAAAAATCGAGAAAAAATATATGTTGTAGATCTTAATAAAAACTTTCAACAAAAATTGGTTCAAACGAGAGATATAGAAAGCTGTTTTTGAAAAACCGCAAAATGTAAGTTGGTTGTTAATATAGAAGATATAGAATGTACTTTTTGAGATATAACACATTTTCAAAAACCGCAAATGTACCTTGGTCATTCGTACAAACTCTATGAAAAACAAAGTTGTATTTTGCTGACGACAAATTATAGTGGAATTTTGGCTAGGCTTAAGCAATAGGTACGATAAGTGGGTACGGAACCCTACATGGGCGAGTCAACTCGCACTTGGCCGATTTTAAAATCAGTCACTGAAAAACGTCGCAAATGACGGCTTATGCCGCGGATCTGAAGAAAAAAAAGAGTAGGGGTGTTTTTTAGGGTTCCGTAGCCGAATGGCAAAAAACGGAACCCTTATAGATTCGTCATGTCTGTCTGTCTGTCTGTCTGTCTGTCCGTCCGTCCGTATGTCACAGCCACTTTATTCCAAAACTATAAAAACTACACAGTTGATACTTGGTAGGTAGATGTATTCCGTAAACCGCTTTACGGTTTTAATACAAAAATAAAAAATAAAAACCAATTAAGGGGGGCTCTCCATACATAGAACTGAAACTGAAAAATATGTTTTTAATCAAATATATTCGTGTGGGGTGTTTATAGATAGGTCTTTAAAAATAACATGGAGGTTTCTCAAATCATTTTTCTTAAACTCAATATTTTGAAAGATAGAGCCTTCCAAAGTGGTAAAATGTGTGTCCCCCCCCCCCCCCCCCCTCTAACTTTTGAAATAAAAGAATGAATAATCTAGAAAAAATATATGCTGTAGATTTTAATATAAACTTTCAACGAAAATTGGTTTGAACTATACATAGTAAGTAATTTTTGAGATATAACACATTTTCAAAACCGCAAATGTAACTTTGTCATTCATACAAACACTATGAAAAACAAAGTTACTTTTTCCTGGCAAAAAACGAAAGTGTTATTTTGGCTTAGTGTAGGTAATAATGTAAGATAATGTATAAGGAAGTGATCAGTAACTGTTAAAGAAATCAGCTTACGATGTGTACCATATTTCTTGATATTGATATCGGTAGGTACAATTTGATGATGATGATGTATGTGTGTGCGTGTGCCTATGTTTGTTTGTTACTCTCTCTGTCCCGCAAAAAATACTGAACAACACTGATATAACTGATACATCGGAATAACACATAGCTTACTACAATTTATAAAGATTTGGTGTAATTATCATTCAAATGAATAACTTAGGAGTTACGGCAAAAAACTACTTGGTCTCTAACAAAAAAATGGGACAGTTAAAAAAAAAGAAATGGGACGGGATAGCAATTTTAGTGTTCGGTGTTTTAGAAGTGTGCCACATGTTGAAATGGCTGTCAATTGGTATTGACCCTAAAACAGTAAAAAAAACCTTTGTGTTATGTTGAGAGCTTGGGTAGCCACCGTTTATTACGAACTAGCTTTCCGCCCGCGGCTTCGCCCGCGTGGACTACACGACGTTATCCCGCAGGAATCTGATATATTTCCGGGATAAAAAGTAGCCTATGTTCCTCTCCAGGCTACATAGTATCTGTGTCCCAAATTTCAGCCAAATCCGTTCAGCCGTTTTGGCGTGATTGAGTAACAAACATCCAAACATCCAAACATCTAAACATCCAAACATCTAAACTTTCACATTTATAATATTAGTAGGATATTACGATTAGTATTTTTGACATTACGAATTAGATTATCTTTTTTTTAACATTTATGTGTCAGATAATGTTAAAAACTTAAAACATAAAACTTAATTAAAATGAATATTTGCATGCCTATTTAATTAATGGTTTGACATGTTGCACGTAAAAATAAATGTTATCACCTTTTATACCATGTTTATAAGCAAATAAATGATGATTATGATTATGATTATTAATTGTCATTTGTTTCGATTTCTTTTCACGTTGTGAATATTTTTAAGTTAAATATAGAAGTCAAATGTAAGAGGCAGTGAAATAATCTGAAACAAAGTTTTATTATTTGAGTTTTATCAAAAGTAAACGTTATAAGTCATTAGTTTTGATTTCATTTTACATCCTGAATAGTTTTAAAGTTTTGATGAAGGTAGCGTTTTTATATATTTATTAGTTTCGTGTTAACAACGACTGAAAGGTAAGTAGTAGTAGTTTTTTTTGGTTGCTGTTGGAAGGTTGCAATTGTGTTGGTTTGGTATTTTGTATGTAGTAAAATAGTCATTAAGGTCTACAAGTAATTTGATATGATAAGTAAGTACCGACGAATAGTTTAAAAGTGTCATCGACAGGTATATTAAGTTACATTTTGCTGACAAAAATGATAGTAGAATTTTGGCTAGGCAATCGGTACGTTAAGTGGGTACGGAACCCTTCATGGGCGAGTCCAACTCGCACTTGGCCGATTTTTTTTTCTAACTATTGCAGTTTTTTGATTTTTTGAATGCGGTTTTCGATGTTAAAACTATAATATAAACTATAATATGTGATCTGAAAAAAATAAAAAATTTTGAATTTCGAGTTTTTTTCAAAACGGAAGTAATTAAATTTTTGAAAATTTCGAAAAAAAAACAAAAACATTGTTTTTCCTTTTATTATATGCTTATTCGATAGGTTTTTTCATGTAGATTCTAAATATATATACTTTTTTCAACACACTTGCTCATAAAGTGAGCCTTATTACATCGATCTTAGGGCCATAAACCGAACTATAACCCACGCGTGCATAATAATATTACAGTACTAGTTGCGTAATAGAATTATCCCTACAAAGTTAAGTAAGTACCTAACTGCAAATTATATGCGAGTTAACAGAGACTTTTAAATTTAACCGGGTAATACAGTATTCCTACAAAGTTAAGTTAGTACCTAACTGCAAGTTATATGCGAGTCAACAGAGCATTTTCAATTTCAGCGGGTAATAGATACAGTTCTTTTTTTGTAACAACAAAGAGGTTTTATACGGCTGAAAATCCATTTACGTTTTTAGAATAAATAAATGTGTCCCTAATTAAGACAAAAAACATAATTAAGTATATTATTATCAAATTATTTATAATTCACAATAATTTGTTATAAAACATTTGCATTTTATCACTATTATTATACTTAATTATTTTGAAGTAGGCTGTATGGCTGTATGTAATCAATCACCTCAAATTTGGCGCGAGCAAAAAAAAAAAACTTGCGCGCTTTTTCCCCTAGTTAATATTAGGTTAATACAATATGTATGCAATAAATGTTTGTTTTTCCTCGCAAGTGTGTTGAAAAAGTGCGTATGAAACTCGTGAGCAACTTACTCACTAGACACTCGGCTGATTTACGCCCTCGCCTGCGGCTCGGGCTGCAACCCACAGCCTCGTGTATAATGAGCAACCTAAGCTCACTTGTATCATAATATACTATTATATGTTATTTCATCGATAACTATGTGAAAAAATTTTATTTCGAATGTACCGCACTCTTGTCATTTGTTTACACAAAGGTAGAGTTTGAACGACGATTATAAAAACAAAACATGTCGATAAACTGTCCATTAGCTTAACTTTATTGCTTTTGCTAATCAGCTACTCATAAATGTAACCAAAGACCTCGTAAGTATAACCAGATGTTCGGGAGTGCGATAGCGCGCTCTTAAGTAATAAACTAAAGTGCTAAGTGCTTTGTTTACATAAAAAAATGGGCCATATAAAAAAACCCAGGTCCTCCCAAGGTTAAGGCGATACTCGAAAAAATTATGCTAAAGCGAGATAGCAATGAGAAAACGACGTGCGCGGGAGCGAGACCGATTTTGCCGATTACGCAAAAAAAACACAAAATCACTTCGTATTCAAAAACTATAGCGATTTTAAAAAAATGCTTCTTACGATCCTAAATATTATTGGTGTCCACTAATTAAACCAATTTTCAATAGTACTTATATGTTACCCCATTTAAGAATAATCTTGATATTTCGTATTTTTTTGAGGTATTTTCGAAAAGAAAAAGTGTCGAGCCAAAATCATAAAATCATGTTTTTGAAACTATACGATTCTAGATAAAGGTATGAAGAAATATATATCTTATTACCAGATTTATAACAACTCTAACCGTCCTATAGTTTTATATCAAAGAGTCCATACTTTTTCCGTGTAGCACCTGCGTTCTAAGCCTAATATCGATAAAAATATTCACGAGCTGTCTTTCTTTACTTTCCTAATTTTATTATTTTCAGTAATAGTGTCATTATACGTTCAGGTATCAAAATCAAATCCAATCAAAATAAAAAATACTTATTTATTTACTATCATTATAAACAAGAGTAACGGGACTCAACGCGACATTTATTATGAAGTACATTATTATTATGTACTTACAGCTTGACGTTTCGGCTGTGTTTGCTACAGCTACAATTATCAGATTTTAGAACGCAAAAAGTATAAAAATCACTTATCAGCTAGCGGCATTTTATTCTATTTTTTGTAATTACTATTAGTTGTTCGATTAACTGGAATAGTTACACATTTTTTAGTGTAGCATTCGAAGCAGCACTGACGCTTGAAGTCGCATTGCCTTCGTTTTGACCATAAGTATCACGTTGTAATTTGTTACGGAGTCACGTTTGTGTTGTGTTTTAAACAAATATCTTTAGTGGAACATAAACTACGACTTATCTGTACCCCTAGTGTAAGTTTTTATGTCAAGCAAACGCAAACTATTTCGATTCCGTATTTATGTCAATTTGTATGAAAACTATATAAGCGCGCTACTCGCCGCTAGAGGCGCTAATACAGATTTCATACAAATTGACGTAAATACGGAAACGAAATAGTTTGCGTTTTTTGACATAAAAACTTACACTACGGGCACAGATATGAGTATCACCCAAAGGATTAATAAGTATCTGTTTTTTTCATCTACTTATTTCATATTTTGATGTCTTTATATAAATTTGACTTTCTGTGGAAAAATAAAAAAAGTTTCACATTGTATCACGAGATTTTCTGTTTAGGGCAATACTGTAATATGTTAACTAACAATTTATATCAGTATTAGCGCCTCCCTCGACTTCTTTCTTAACATTTTTTTTTACAGATATACCAGCGTTTCCAACACGATAGGAATTATTCAATTTATTGCGTTCAGAAGGTTTATTGCGACATGGGGCCTTACAACAAGTTATTAAGCGTTTGAAGGAACACTTCGAAAACCAGTTTGAAATAAAAAAAGACTGACTTATTAATACTAGCTTGCAGCCCGCGGCTTCGCCCGCGTGAACTATACGATGTTATCCCGCAGGAATGTGATATTTTTCCGGGATAAAAAGAGGCCTATGTTACTCTCCAGGCTACACAGTATCTGTGTCCCAAATTTCAGCCAATTCCGTTCAGCCGTTTTGGCGTCATTGAGTAACAAACATTCAAACATCTAAACTTTCACATTTATAATATTAGTAGGATTGGCCACCTAAGCGAAGAATAAGCCCTTGAAGCAAGACATAAAGAGTACAGGACATTTAGAAGGCACTATTCTCGAAAAATTTCAAGAGAAGATTCAAATGAAGATTTAATTAATTCTCTATTATTTTCATCGGATCCAGTCATAAATTCACTCAGACCCTTACCTAAAGCAAAAAAATCGGTAATCTCCGCAGGCTTATTACCGATCTTAAAGTTACCAAAATGAAGAGGTTTACAAAGACGATCACAAAATTATACCCTATTTACGTCCTAGGTTTGATTTTCGGAAAATTACGAAATGGATTGCCTTTTTATTTTTAGAAAGTTGAAATGTCTATTTTACCCTCTGATTTTTCATTCAAATTTCACCCCTATTTCAACGTTTTAGGGGTTGAATCATGTTCAGCATGTTAAACATCAAAATAAATGCCATTTTTGCAATCGTCATCCCATAAAACCTCAATAACGACATCCTTATCAATTGTCAGCCTAAATACAAAGTTTGAAGATCCTAACTTCAAAACTCACGGACTTTCATACAAACATTCATCCTCTATTTTACCCCCTTGGGGGGACAGACAGACAGACAGACATGACGAATCTATTAGGGTTCCGTTTTTTGCCATTTGGCTACGGAACCTTAAAAACAAAACGAAGCGAAGTACAGAGTGTGCAGTAAAAGGGCTGTTAGAGGGGTTATTCTGACAGGACCTTGTACAGACGGACAACACGACGACGAATATAGAAGCAGAACAAAACAAAAGTAATGCAAGTAATATACAACAGATTACATAAATATTATACTAAAAATATAAGTTAAAAAATTATCATTATTTAAGCGTTCGTCGAAATTCAAATTAGGTACATACATTCATTCATATTTATTCTTACATTTCCGAGAAACGTGCTACTAACGGTAAGCTTTACGCTTTACTAAGGTTTTGTTTTGCTTTCCATTAAGAGATGTCGCTAGACGTTTATAAAGTGGCATAGATTATTTTCTTCTTCAAAAATAATAAACTATTAGTAGGCTTTTTGCTAAGAGATGTCGCTAGTAGTTCCAGACTATTACATGACCCAATTCTAGTTTTCACTACTTTCAGCAAAATAGCTGTTTTATGAAAGAATCTTTATTTATAACCGACTTCAAAAAAAGGAGGAAGTTCTCAAGTTTTTTTATGTATGTTTTACCATAACAACGCCAGTTTTTACCTTTTTTTAAAAGAAAATAGTTTATGTGTGGTCCCATGAAAAATTTAAAGTAGTCAGTTCAGTAGTTTTTTCACAATCCTGAAAAAGCACATAGTTTTCGACTGGTAGTTCCTGCTTTACCCGTCAATATCTATAGGTTGTTTCATAGATTTTCTAACGTTTTTAAGTATTTGCATCTGGTAGTCATCATCTCATGCTGATGAGCTGGTGATGGAAGGTACAACTCCTCAATGGTTAGGAGTTAGAGGATAATTCTTTTAATATCGTTGATACGTAAAGATTTTTAGTTGTATTCTTTCAGGTTATTTAGGCGAGCTGATGATGGAAGGTTTTTAAGTACCATATGCACGAATAGACCTTTAGTTGTATTCTTTTAAGGTATTTAAGTGATGGTGGAAGGTTAAAAAAACAACAGTTAAAAGTTGGAGGTTGGTGCTTGTCTGAGTGTTCTAATTTAGATATGGGCTACAGTTTTAAACGTTGCACATCGTGCGACGCTTGCTCATTAGATTTCTTACACTAAGGGCGACTTTCATCACTGATATTTAAACGTGATTAACGCTAAACGTGTTTTAATACATAGTTCTGTCTTTGTCATCTGTTTGAATGTGACAGGGACAGAAATACGTTTTAAACACGTTTAGCGTTAATCGCGTTTAAATATCATTGGTGAAATCGGGCCTAAAAAAGAAAAAATAAACAAATTTTTTCAAAAAAAAAACAAGCAAAAAAAGATCGATGGCGGTCGATCGAGAAAGGCGGGATCCATGATATTTTTATAGATTTTATACGCAAATGGATCCCGCCTGCTTCCGAGAATTCTCTTATTTCAATTTAATTAAAGTTTCACAATTTTTAAATCAGTGTTGCCAGTGGCCGATAGTCAAAAGTAACACAAGACGGGTCAAAAAGTAACATTTTCACGAGAAAAGTAACATTTTCACGAGAAAAATAACATTTTCTTATTTTATGTAGAAAACGACTGTTACTGTAACAAAAAAATTTTTTTTTTTATTATGATTACGAATGCCCTGCCAAAAATGAACTAAAAAGTTAAATAACAAGCGTCATTGCAGTCGGGGGACCGTTTTAGGGGAACTGACTGCAATGCAACTTTTTAGTTAATTTTTGGCATTTCAGTCGTTTTTTTTTATAATTTTTTTCATACATTTTAGTGACAAATTATAGTTTTGGAATGTGCTCCAAGTGATTACTTTCTCTGTGATGTGCTCATCAAGGCCTTTCATTTGATGCCCATATTGTAATACTTAATAGAAAAAAAACACATTTGAAAGTGGTATCGTACAGTTTTGTAAGTACCTATACAAAATAAACAGAACTTATTTCAGTTGCAAACAGGACCTCGTTGTTGTATTCTTGAGTCCCTAAATATTTACATAAAACCATGATAAAAACATAAAACTTTTACATACTATAATGTTAGTTATCTTGTGTGTGTGTACAAGTCAACACGACGGACGACAAACAAACCAACCACTTAAAACATTTAAAATATATTCTACTACTCGATCGACTTCAACCAAACAAAGTTCACAAATAACAAACTTTGTTCTGTGTGTGTGTGTGAAAATAGTAAAACAACACTTTTTTTTTTCCATACAAACAATTAGCACTTATTAGTCGAAATTAGTTCAAAACATATCACTTATTTATATTTTCGTCATCGTCTTTGTAACCTCCTCATTTTGATACCCCACTCGATGGGATTAAAAAATATATTTTTTTACAATGCACAAAATATATCGCCTAAAAGCCGCCATTTTGTTTTTTTGTTAATTTTGATGTCCCATTGTCACTCGGCCCGTTAAGACAAATCTGACGAGGTATCATTTATTAAAATCGGTTCATCCGTTTAGAAGTTACGAGGGAACATAGAAACGGACACACATATATACACACTTCAATCAGACACACTTCAATCAGACTTCAATCAGATCAGTAAGTTCCAAGATTAATTAGATAAAGGCCCGCCCTTTGGTGTTTTGAATGGAATGATTCAATTTATTTTTTAATTTTACGTCACAGTTCTTCAGTTTAAATTTTGACTGTACCTAGTCAAATCTTTTTTAATAACTATTGTAGGTATTGTCATCCAAACCAAACCTGTAGGTATGCAAAGTTTTAGCTCAATCGGGCACTGAAAAATGGGTCAAATTTTGCTTGCAAGATTTGCGAACGGACATACATACATACACTGCAAGTTAAATAAAAGCTTGTAAAAGATTTTCCTACCTGGCGCCAGCCAGAGCGGCAGCCACGTCACAGATTAAAGACTACCAGTGTTCCATTTGACGACCGATTTGGCGCATGGGTAGGATACCTGCCTGCTGCGCCGGAGGTCTCGGGTTCGATTCCCGAACAAGACAAATATTTTGTGTGCATGAATATGTCTATTTGTCTTGGTCTGGGTATTATCAATGTATATTAAGTATGTATGTACCTATTGACAAAAAAAGTATTATGTATATATATATCCGTTACAGTTTCTTAATAAAAACCGGTCTCACAAGTCACAACGCTCCCAAAACACATATTCGTATTACGGAACGTAAATCGCTACGATAGCGCCACAAGCGAGCGATTTGTGAACTAAAACTGCATGAAAGGTACGACCTGTACCGATTGCAAACCAACCGCAACTAGTAGCAGTCGCGTTGCAATTGTACACTTTAGCCACGTTGCTTGTTATGGTAATAAGCCTGCGGATGGGATGGTTGTGAGACGGGTCGATTTTTTCAAAATACTTCATTATCCATTTTTCAATAATAAAAATTGCATTGTGAATGCAAAAAGTAAAAGTTAAATAACTTACTTAATATGAGCTAGATAATTAGTGTGATTGTAAGAAATTTATTTATTTAAAATACACGTTTCAAAACTACAATTACTCTACTGGTTTGATAAATCCATTCAATTAACACGATAAATAGACGTAGTTTGAGCGCCAGGGGTACATACAGGCACTTGTTGACGCCGGCGCGGCCGAAGGGGGCCAGAGAACAATGGAAAAGCTAATGACGTATTTCTAGGGCTTTGATATATTAGGATTACGCCATCGCAATATTCTGCAGTTGGTATACCGAAACCCATGGTTTTCGGCCACGAAGTTCGAGGCAAAGTCAAAAATTTTATTCATATAAATAAAATTAATGTCGTTTGAATCGTCCATCATTGGTGCTGTTCATTGTAAATCAAGATCGACGAACACAATGAGTTATTTGTGTACGTATAAACGATCATTGTATCAAGCAAAACGAGAATATTCCATTGCTGTCAGATCTCGTTACGTTTATGGATCACACATGCACTATTCATATCACCGATGTCAAGAATGTCATATCATTTTTCATCGAGTGGTGTCTCGTGCTCGATTCATATCACAGAGATTCGATTCATCTGGTGGTGCGTCTCGTGGTGTTGTTAGCCTGCTGCTGCGAAAGTCGCTCCTCGCCTCGGCTGGTTTAACATCCGGCGCGGCGGCGACGGTGACTTGCTGCGTGCTCTCTCGCGAGCTCGCGCCATCTAGTCTAGTCGAAAGACGAATGAAAGCTCCCTGGTTGATCCTGCCAGTAGTTGTATGTGCTTGTCTCAGATAAAGCTATGCATGACTCCGTGCAAGCCGTGTTAAGAAGGATACCGCGAGTAGCTCGATAAGTTAAGGTTCCTTAGATCGGAGTAGTGCCTCACGGGTAACGGGAATCAGGGTTCGATTCCGGAGAAGGAAGCCTGAAAAACGGCTACCTATCACAATTAAAGGAAGGCAAGCGCGCTGATTACTCTCTCTTGGCACGGAGAGGCAGTGACGTAAAATAACATGCATTTGCCATGTAGGTGTTTTTTTATCAATCAAAAACGAAAGTTCGAGATTTAAAGGCAAAACTTAGATACCGCCCTAGTTCTAACCGAAAATTTGAAACCAAAGGTTCTGAACTCCATGGAGAGTATGAATGCAAAGCTGAAACTTAAAGGAATTGATGGAAAGGCACCACCAAGAGTGGTCAGCTGCGGCTTAATTTTGACAATGTCTAGTTAATTCCGGGAACGAACGAGACTCTAGCCATAGGCGTTGTCAATCACGCAACTCATTGGCGACGTATTTTGAAGATTTAGTGATTTCTTCGGAACAACGCTTGACAAACGCAAGCTTGATTATTTGGAAGATTATGCCTGAACGCCTTTAAGGCTGAATCCAGCCTAGTTGAAAGATATGCTCACTGTAGAGCCCCGAGAGTCGAAAGGCTCTAAACAATGTGACTTTACTAGCCGCGCTTTACATCGTAAGGTGCGACGTCGAAGCTCATTTGAATCACAGAGATCGCTGAGGTCGGTAGCACGTGCCCACGGCTCTGAAGGTTCAAATTTGCCTTTAGTTCGATGTCGGGGCTCGAAATAGTCTGTAGACTACTTCCGTTCCTGGCGGGGTGTTGTGTTCAGTAGAACAGCATTCTATTGAGACATAGCCCTACGTCAGGGGTGGCTCGTCCGAGGACGAGCCGTTTTTATTTAAATAACTTAAGGGCACGAGAGTTCTTATATCTACTACAAATCGTCGCAAAATAATAAGCTTGTTTTATGACACATCGTCGCCGTTGGTTACATTTTACAGAAGCATTTTGCGCTCTATTTTTTAAGGCCTGTATTTGAGGGTCTTTCATAATTCGATTCGTTTTTAAAATAACTTAAAAGTACGAAAGTTCTTATAATGTCTTCACAACACAATACATCGTCAGCATTGGTTACATTTTACAGGAAAACAATTTTTCGCTCTATTTTTAACTGACTTCAAAAAAGGAGGTTATCATTTCGACTGTATTTTTTTTATTTTTTATGTGTTACCTCAAAACTTTTTAGTTAATATATTTCGATTATTTTGCATATAAAATCTATAAAAATATAATGGACCCCGCCTGCTTCCAAGAATTCTCTTACTTAAAATTTGTAGTACTTACCTAATATATAACGCTGCATACAATTTACTAGTGAGAACTAAGAACAATTCAATCCACAGTCACAAATTTTTTACTTGTTTTTTTTTATTTAGTTAGTTAAACAAATCATTTTTTTGTACCGCAGACGGGTTTTTTAGTGATTTTAATTACTTTTTTTATTTTCAGCTTTTTAGTTTAAGTAATGGTATATTCGCATGAAAGAATTTTTTAAATCTATCCAGTAGTTTTTGAGTTTATTCATTACTTACATACAAATCTATTCTCTTTATAATATTAGTATAGATAGCATAAGATAAAGATAAAAGATAAATAGCAGTACCATCTATCGTTGACTTTGGGAAATATTTATGCCATCAAAATATTGAATGAGATATTGTTATCCATAACCATAAATCAAATTTATTCGACAGAACTTTACATAAAAAATCATATCCAATTATTTATTTATTTATTACTTTATCGTACAGAAAATTACAAATACCTACGTGTGTAAATAGTGGATAGTCATCGATATAATTATTTGTTTTGGAAAATATTTATAGAATCAAAATATTTAATAAGAAAATGTTATCTGTACTTATATTGAAATATTATAAACAAAGATTTGCATATAAAATCAAGATTTATTCATTTTGGCGTTATAGTTCAGAAATACAAATCAGCGTACAAATTACGGACTATCAGCTATCAGCGACATCTATCGTTTTATTTATGAAACTAACTTTCCCCCCGCGGCTTCGCCTGCGTGGACTACACGACGTTATTTCGCGGGAATGTGATATTTTTCAGGGATAAAAAGCCTATGTTCCTCTCCAAGCTACAAAAGTATCTGTATCCCAAACAGCCAAATCCTTTCAGCCGTTTTGGCGTGATTGAGTAGCAAACATCTAAGCTTTCACATTTATAATTTTAGTAGGATTCTTTTCAGTCATACAAAGGATTATAATAAGTATTACGTAAAAAGGTAACAAAAGTCAATTGTTTAAATGTAGCCAAAACGAATTTTTCATACTGCATCCAAATTCACTACGGCCAATTTAGAAATTTTTGTACTATATCTCAAACGTAGGACAGTAAAAAAACCGGTCAAGAGCAAGTCGGACTCGCGCACCGAGGGTTCCGTACCGTACCATCATAAATAAATAGAAAAAACTACAACTGTGCTTCACCCAAACAAAGCAACCTGCGAGTAGGTAGGAAGGAGGATATTTTGGTTGTAAATAAAACGTAAAAATGTTTTCATCGGCGAGGCATATTCTTGCAAGAATTTGCGATGTAGAATTTTGCAGTTTTTGGTCAGCGCCATCTCTTGACCGATAATGGAACTAATGTAATTTTTGTTGATGATTTCTGAAAAAGTTTACTATTTAGAGACATCGTTTTATTTTTCCCGTAATCTTTACATAAACTTCTATCACCTATAGTAGATTGTACAACAAGTGCATAAAACGTATCATTTTACCCGAGACGTATTAGGCGAGGTTGGATAGTCAAGTCGAGGGTAAAATGGGTTTTATGTACGAGTTATACACTCTGCTTTTCACTTCGAATGTGAGGAAAATAAATAGCAATATTGCAAAAAAGAAAAAATAAAGACTTCGTCATATTGGCGGGAAGACATTATTTTTCTTTTTTTTTATACGTGGCCTTGGCAGCACAGTGACTTTAGCATAGATCGTAGTCCATAATGCTCTTGAAATACTTATTTCTTAGAAAACTAATCAATTTTGCCTAGTTTTATTAATTTAGTAATTTAACATGAATTATGTACCTACAAAATTGAAGAAACAGAATGAAATAACAAGTTTATTCAACGAAGTTTAATTGCGTGTGTGACTGTTTACCTGACGACCTTTGTCAGAGTCTGAGACTTGTCGCGTAGCGGGTTGTTTAAATGAGAACCACAACTTACGTTCACAAAAATTTATTCGTGGTTGAGCATATATAATGGGGTCGTGAGTAAAGGGCCCGACTGGTATTCGCTTGCGTGTCCCAAACTTATCTTAACGGGGGCCACAGGTGGTAGGTGGCCCGACGGGGCGAGGGAAGGTGCAGTGCAGTGCAGCGTGTGGTGCGCGTCGCAGTATGGCGACCAGAAGAACCGCCGGGTGGCTGGTTGGTCGTCCGCTCTTGGGTTAACTTGGATCCCATTGGGTTAACTTGAATCCCCTTGGGTTAACCTGGGTTAACCTGGGTCCCTGGAATTGCAATCGAATTGCGTAAGCTTCATGTTTAGCAGCCGCCGATTGCGATGGCCAATTCACCTAAGCCAAGCCAAGAAAAGTTGGGGGAAGAGAAAGTATGCAGCAGGTGAAGTGGCAAATTATCGCAATCAGAGCGGAGTGTACAAACATTAAACTAATTAAAGTTGTGCAGAAAAGCATTGCGCTAATCGCTTACAAAATGATTATATAATAAAAATGAAATTACATAGGATGAAATTGTAAAATTAATAATATTAAAATGTGAGGGTACATGGCGAATGATTCGGCAATTTTGATTTCGTCGTTGAAACAATTTAAAAGATAACGCCGGGATTCTTAAACACAGGAATGCATAATCAACAGCGCGCACTCAATATTACATGCAATACAATTATTTTTAACACAAACTAAAATTACCAACTAATAACTACTCAACACTATGTTCAACACTTACCCTTTCGGGGATTGTACACTGAATTTATTTTAAATTAAATAAAGTGACGAAACACAGATTTTGATCACTGAGGTAATCTTTTTATAATATAATAAGATTAAATGAAATGCTTCCCAACGGCAACTTTAAGACGAAAATACGTTCGTGTTGTCCGTGAGAACTCGGAAGGCGGTCTGTCCACAAATTATATAGACTAGTACAGATAGGAATCAAGCCTTATAGCGGCCGTTTGTAAGTGAATGACGGACCCCGATTAGATTTTGACAACATAGTGCTGCCAGAACTATCGACCCTTGATTCGTTATCGATAGTTGTGCAAATCATCGACGTTTGGTACAACCCTAGTAATATACTATTTTAAATTCTGCTCAAATAAAAAACACATTTGATGAAAGAAGGCATTTATTACTTGACATTATAATTTTATCAAATACAAAGAACATAAGTATAAGTTGAGATTTATACAAGACAAAGAATGAGAGTAATGAAATTACTTATTAAATTGACTTTATAGTAAATACTTTATCAGCCACAAGAAAAATTAAACTGCTTGCAAATATTTATTATGCACAAATGCTAATGCTATTTTTCCTAGTAGTTTTATTTAGTATCTGCCATTTCATTATTCACTGTTAATATCACTTTAGTTTCAATGCAAGACGCAATAACCTAATTCTAATAGTTAAACATTTAATGCAGTAAGTAATCAATATAGCAACTAACAGCAGTAATTTGCACCATAATTCTGATTTGATAACTTATAACCGCAAGAATAGGCAGACACGGGCATCTTCGCAGCACTCCACGAACCTCGTTGAGACTCAAGTTATCTGAAAAGATTAGATTTGGTTAGTATAGATTCTACATATTGTTACTATAATCTGCCATAACATTTTATAAACAAATAAGTGATAGTTGAACTGAAAAGTTTGTAAATCAAGAAAGAGTAGTGTGTATATTTCATATTTCATATAAAGCACATTTTGTTTGTTGTGCCGTTATGCACAAGTTATAGATAATCAATGTTTATAGTTAATAACTGTTATTAAGTAGATAAGCTTTGTACATAGACTGATGAGAGGTAGTATAATATAATTAAGTAAGATCTAAGATAGTAGGTAGCAGTAACAGTTATAACATACCTAGTCATAAGACAATCACAATAAACCATCATTCGTACCGACAACAATCATATATTATCCCACCGGTACATTTGTTATAATTCTGTTCTGTTTGTCAGAATCAGAAATATGAATTTGATGATAAGGCATTTTAAATGTTTTGACAAAGTTATTGAATTACTTACACTGTTATTTTCTCTTGACTTGGTATTAACAACTTCACTAAATTGAAACTTGTTAAATGTGACAACTGATTATTTAAATTTAATCCCAAGTAATCTACTGTGCTTTATCATTATCACCATATGATATCACTTCTAAATGTATATTGAAAATGTATATTTTTTAACAAAACTAATCAATAATTAATTACACATACCTACTTACATTCATATAAAAAGAATTAACAAACATTACCTACCTTTCATTCATAACTTCTTCTTCAACATGTCAATGACAAGTACAAAATCATATGTTGTTGGCCCAAAACTGTGCCACTCTCACCGCATTATCTGCAGCCAACATGAGGTCCTCACGCGTGCAGGTGTCCGGGCATGCATGCAGAGCAATCAATGAGGTGGGCCATGGTCTGTGGAGTGTAACCACACCTGCACGCGAGATCCGTGTTACTGGTGAAGCCCCACCTGGACAGGTTGTCTTTACTTCGACCAACTTGGGTACGGAGTCTATTTAAAGATCTCCATAATGATCTGGGAAGTTCAAGGCCAGGAGGGAGCTTTTCCTGGATGAGCACATATGGGTGTGGAAGGGTAGCAGAGTTTTCCCACAGTTTAACTTTGGTTAAAGAGGCCTCCGTGGTGCCAGGCATGACGCACTTGTAAAAACTATTGCGACTCTTTAGCCTTTGATAAATTTCTTAACTTTCTGAGAAACCGAATCTTCTTTACTCCGGTTAAGTTGTGAACTGTATTTTCTTTTGTTTTGGTTAGTTTTAAGAAATACAAAGTTGCCTCTTGGAATTACCTAAAACAACAAAACTCAAATTTAGGTTAATGTAATAAATAATTGATACATAAAACTACGTAAATAGATTTACTTACGTGTACCGAAGGCATCTTCGAATAATGTATCCATATTTCTGTAAAGAAATATCTGAGAAATGTGGAAAAACATCTAAAGAATACTAGAAAAAGACTAGAAAACCGAAATGAGTAAAAAAAAACACAAACTAAATAAACGTCATCTTGAAATTCTTGAAAAAGTGACTGCCTTAATTTTAGCCAATGGGGGCACCCCAACAAAATGGCGGTCTTAATTATAGCCAATGAATGGGTATCGGGGCTACCGGCCACTAAGTTTTGACCTATTCTATGGGTGATTCCAACGCCTGGCCATCTGACGATACAATGCTAGAAAGTGGTGGGGGGCCTGGCGCAATCGGAGCCGGGCGGAAACGCTGCGCTGCGCTGCGCTGCGCCAGGGAAATGTGTTTCTACTTCTAGCCATACTAAATGTATGAATCCGATCGCGCTGCGCCAGCGAAATGTGTTTCTAGCTTTACGCGGTAGCCCCCCAGGTTGGCCGATCATGGTCGGCGACCATGACCAATACATCGTACATTGACACTTTTGAAAGAACCTTTTTAGACTTGTTCGTTCAAAAGTGTCAATGTACGATGTATTGGTCTTGGTCGCCGACCATGGTCGGCCAACCTGGGGGTCTACCGGCTAAAAATATGAGTTCAGATCCATATTACTGATTTCAAGCCCATACCCATAATATGGGCTTCAATTGGAGCTACCGGCTAACTGTTTTTCCGGATCTGGATTTCGCGAGTGAATGATAGTCGCGTCTTGTTGCATCACATCAAATAAATACCAATATTTAACAAAATATTATTATTTCTCTGCAATTTTTACTGTTATTATTTATATTTTAAATGACAACGGACAAAGTCGATAAAAACAATTATTTTAGTTCTTCATAGTATTAAAAACAAGTATTCCTAAAATAAATAATGTACGTATCAATTAATAACCAAACGCAAATGACAAGCCTTTCGACGGTATTCCACTTATGAAAGATCTTAGTCCAATATGCATTTGATCAAAGAATTTATCAATGAAACCATTCGAAGTTGTCCTATTTGATAAGTGGAATACTACCCTTAACTTTACTTTTTGAAATATGTAACTAACACAAAATTAATAAAATATAACGAAAAAGGCATATCTTTTAGGGTCAACTATGGTTTCTCTTCGATTTGTGTGCGCTAATTAAGTGAACAATTTGACAAATGACCCCGTCATGGCAAAATTTTGTAGAAGTTATTGTTTGGTTCATTTTGTGGTTAATGTTCTTCATTTCCTCGATACTACCCCTAAGGCTCATTATCAGAGCAAGGTTGCAGATATTTATCAAGATTTAAAGAAAAGCAGACCGAATGTTCCTTATAAGTTTAATATTGACATGATGGAATGGACGGCTACTCCAAGACAAGAACATTGTTTATAAGATGATAATTACAGAGAAAATCATTCAACAGAACCTTTAAAAGATAAACAGTACAAAGTATCCCGTAATAATGTCTTAAATTATGTGTTGTGAACTTGTGACAATAACAACTTGGTTAATAAATGCATGATGATACCATTTTGATAGTTCTTTATTTCTGGTTGTTAATTTCTTGTACTTACCTACTTATACCTTTGTGTTTACATAAATTATTAGTATATTGTGACAAATTCAGACTAAACAAAGCTAATATTCTCAATTAAGAAGTGCCACAACACAACCCTTCCAGAATTGAAAATAAGCAATGTTTAGTTTCTTGAATTCATATTTTTAACACTTATTTATGTAGCATAGGTAGGTACTTATTTTTATCATTATCTTTATTTTATATAAATTTGCTATGAAAGAGAAATAAAATTACTATCATTTATGAGGATGATTAAATAGTTAGACCTGTAAATACATAAGTTATTTATTTCTTCAGCGGCCAAATGTTATTTTATTTTCTATGATTTTTCAGTTTAGCACTTTTTATGTTTTCAGTTGCTAACTTAAATATAAATAAGTGGGTTTTTGACATTACAATTTAAGAGTAATTAAGAAAATTAACAAATTGTCTATCAACTCATAATTTTATTTGGAAAATATGAGCTTTAAGCGCTGTCTCATAAGAGTTGCACACAATAGACAGGTATAGATGTGCAATGTGCATTGTAGCTATGCTAGATTGTACTTAGTAAGTACAACATAAGTTCAACATAGCATAGCATATTATGTGGTTGTACTACTTACTACAAAATACTTTTACAAAATAGCACATAACGTGGATTAGGTACTTTGAATAGAAATTGCTAAATAAATAGGTTAATAATATGGTTTATTTATTCAGTAATTCTGAAATAATTGCATCGTCCCGAAATGAAAAACGACAAACTAGAGTTAGTCTGTTAAGTATAGAGTATCTAACAAATGATAACAGATGGGAGCTTTTATTGAAATTTATAACTTAAACTTCTATCGATTCGGTTAAAAATAAAAAGATATTTGTTCGACAGAAATGATTAAAAATAAGCAATGATTAAACTTTCAAATAAAATAAAATTCCTTTATTTCAGACCATTTCTTTGCTTACTGACTATTTTAGTACAAAATCACAATATTAAAATTAAAATTGAAAAAGTAAATTAAAATAGGCTACTTATAAATAAATAAATAAAATAAAAAAGCCTTTTATTTCTTACTTTTGGTAAATTTAACAAAATATGCATAATATTTACTTTATACTAAATTCTTAACTAATACATAATAATTGCAAATAAAATATGAAAATTCATTAGCAATTTAGTAAGAACCCCTCGTTTTCGAAGGTGAAGGCCTCCTCTAGAGATTTCCAAGTCTCCCTGTTTTTCGCTATCTCCATCCACTGTTTGCCAGCCACTTGCATGATATCATCTGCCCAGCGGGCAGCTGGCCTACCTCTTCTTCTAGTGCCCGGTGGTCCGTTCCAGCATGTTATTCTGTGGGTCCATCTATCGTCTGTTTGTCTAGCTATATGGCCGGCCCACCACCACTTTAGTTTTTTACAGTGACGCAGAGCATCAGTAACTTTTATCTTTTTCCTAATAGTTTTGTGTGATATTTTTTGTATTCTTTTTATTTTTAACAAGCTCCTTTCCATACCTCTCTGACATGTTCTAATTTTGGATTTTACTCTATAAGTGAGCTTCCAGGTTTGGCTAGCGTAGGTTAATGTTGGCAGTATACAGGAGTCCATAATCTTTTGTTTAATTGAGATTAGCATATCACTCTTCATAATTTCTTTTAAGCTCCAAAATTTTTTCCATGCTTTTGAAACTCTCCTTTCTATTTCATGTTCATTTCTCTGCATATCAAAAGAGATTTGCTTACCTAGATATATGTAGGTGTCAACATACTCTAGTGCTTCATTTCCAAGGGGTGCTTCATTTACAATAGGCTACTTATGTTAACATAAAGTTTCACCTAGCAAAATATGGAGAGACTAACTTCTCTCCACTCTCCTCAGAATGCCTTTGAAATAAGAAGCCGGATGCACTGCAGAAACGTGGAAGCGCCAACAAGGATTTAAAGATGTTAGTGTATAACACACGCAGGGCATTATAGGAAAGCTGGATAAAGTTTGACCACAGACTACTGGTATAAAAATTTTGACAATAGGCTTTAAATAAAGTAAAATTTACTTCTACTGTACACCAAGCAAACCTGTGCCTCACCATGTTACCACTGACCAACAAAGCCCTGCGTCCCTATCCATCTATATCAGAATAAATTGTCATACAGAGTTTCAGTTACTGTATGCCCAAGGTATTTAAACTGACTTACACGGCCCAAAGGAACCCTGTTCAAAAGTAACAGGGGCACATTTTCAAGTCTCTTAATGTTACCCCTGAAGATCATGAATTCACTCTATTTCTCGTTGTACCTTAGGCCGTGCTTCCATATATAGTCCTCGCAGGAGCTTGTGGCGCGCCTGTGTAATAATTTTGATATAAACTAAAGATGTAAATACTTTTTTAAGATTTTTATACTATATCTTTATTTTCCTACTTTTCTATCCTATGTATTTCGCTCCTTACTCTATACTTGTCATTCTCTTGTGTGTTTCGTTTTCTGCCTTGTGTTCTTATCAAAATACATCTTAACCTATTTATTATTGGAATTTTCTTTGCGGCACCGCCCACATTTGGTGACCCCGAAAGAGCACGAAAACCCTGATTGGTGGAACTGTATAATTGTGTCGAAAAATAACGGTTGCCGCAAAATATTCAGACCGTCATTGCTTCGCAAATGGACCTATACTTGGACAAGCTGGGTGAGCTCGCGGACAAGATACATGAGATCGTACCATCGACACCTCAAGTAGCCAGTACTTCTGCACCTCCAGCACTACCGATAACTCCTCTGGACGAAATGATGAAGCAGGTATCCGAGCTGACTAGGCAAGTAGCTATGTTGTCCACAAGGTTAGAGGACTCTGAACGTTCACGCTCGAGATCCCGTTCCAGGAGGTATGATCGCTCCCGCAGCCGTTCCAGACCGAAACAACCACCAGCCGGTCATCCTCATTGCTTCTACCACTACACGTACGGAGCCAAAGCAAACAAGTGCAAGCAGCCATGTAGCTTCTACTCTTCGGAAAACACTCAGGGCAGTCGGAAGTAGCGGCCAATGACTGCCAATCAACAACAGGCCGCCTGTTCGTCACTGATCGCGCATCGAAAATGCAGTTTCTCGTGGACACTGGCTCAGACTTGTGTGTTTTCCCGCGATCATCTGTCAAGACGCCCTGCACCAAGTCGAAATATGATCTCGTCGCTGCGAATAATACTGTTATTCATACTTATGGACCTGTACTTCTACACCTTAACTTGGGACTCAGGCGAGATTTCACTTGGAACTTTATAATAGCGGACGTCACAAGGCCAATCATTGGAGTTGATTTTCTGTCGCACTTCCGCTTGCTTGTCGATTGCAGAAACCAGCGCTTGGTCGACGGTATCACGAATCTTTCCGTAGCAGCAACCACTACTAATCCTACTGACGACGTCGCTTCAGTCAAGGTTATTTCTGGTGAGACTGAGTTTCACAATTTGCTGCGAGAGTACCCGGAGATCACGAGACCTGCAGGTGTTCATCATCCTCCCAAGCACAATACTGTACATTTTATCAGAACGACTCCTGGCCCACCCGTTTTTTGCAGACCTCGACGGCTTGATCCAGTTCGCACCCAAGCTGCGAAGAAGGAGTTCCAGGACATGCTCTCTTGCGGTACAGCCAGACGCTCAGAGAGTCCTTGGTCTTCTGCTCTGCATATGGTAAGAAAGAAGGACGATGGATGGAGGCCGTGTGGTGACTACCGCGCGCTCAACGCCAGGACTATCCCGGACCGCTACCCCGTTCGTCACATCCAAGATTTCTCTTACCAACTCTCTGGTTGTTCCATTTTCTCCACCATAGATTTTGTGAAGGCGTACAATCAGATCCCTTTACATCCTCCTGACATACCCAAAACTGCCATCACAACGCCGTTCGGATTGTACGAGTTCCCGTATATGACTTTTGGTTTAAGGAATGCTGCTCAAACCTTTCAGAGATTCGTCGATGAAGTCCTCCTGGGGCTCGATTTCTGCTATGGGTACATCGACGATATTCTGGTGTTTTCCTCTTCTCCTGCACAGCATAGAGAGCATCTGCGGCAGCTATTTGAACGTTTGAAGCAGTACGGGATACTCATCAACCCTTCTAAGTGCAAATTCGGTCAGCGCGAAGTAACTTTCCTGGGCTATCAAGTTTCAGCCGCCGGTACGAAACCATTAGAGACGAAGGTTGAAGCTATCCAGAACTTCTCACCACCACGCACTGTTAAGGAACTTCAGCGATTTCTTGGTATGCTTAATTTTTACCGTCGCTTTATTCCCAACGCAGCTCAGATTCAGGCACTTTTGACAGACATTTTGGCTGGCCCTCGGATTAAGGGTTCACAGCCGATCGAGATGACGCCGCAGTTACTGCAGTCTTTTGAGAGGTGTAAGACTTCCCTTTCTCAGGCTGCCCTTCTGTCACACCCCGATCCTACTGCTGAGTTGACTTTAGTCACGGATGCCTCAGATATGGCTATAGGAGCCGTGCTACAGCAACGCACTAAGGACAAGGACTGGCAACCATTGGCGTTCTTCTCTCAGAAACTTAAACCTTCGCAGAAGAAGTATAGCCCGTACGATCGAGAACTGCTGGCAGTGTACGAAGCCATCAAATACTTTCGCCACATGGTTGAAGCAAGAACGTTCGCCGTGTTTACGGATCACAAGCCTCTTACTTTTGTGTTTCGTCTCAACAGGGACAAGTGCTCACCTAGGCAGTTCCGGTATCTCGATTTCATCTCACAGTTCACCACGGATATTCGTTACATACCCGGTCGAGAGAACATAGTGGCTGATGCACTATCGCGGGTGGAGCAGGTGACCAAACCTACTCTTGATTACCAGTCCTTGGCAGAATCTCAGGAGCAAGACCCAGAGTTGCAGGAGCTGTTGAAACATGGTACTGCTTTGAGACTGTTGAGAGTTCCCACAGAGTCCAGTGAGATTCCAGTGTATTGTGACTCGTCCGGTCCTGCACTTCGTCCATTTGTCACTCCCACCTTCCGCAGGCAAGTCTTCGATATGCTGCACAATTTGCATCACCCTGGAAGTTCAGCTACAGTGCGACTGGTAGCACAAAGATTTGTGTGGCCAGGGATTCGTAAGGATTGTAGAGAGTGGGCTAGGCAATGCTTAAAATGCCAGCAATCTAAAGTTTCCCGCCATACCTTCTCGCCTTTTTCATCTTTCCTTCCTCCATCCTCGAGGTTTTCGCACATACACCTCGACATCATAGGGCCCCTGCCCCAGTCCTCTGAATTCAGGTACTGCCTCACCGTCATCGACAGGTTCACACGGTGGCCTGAGGCGTATCCTCTCAGGGACATCACTGCCGAGTCCTGTGCTGCTGCTCTCGTGTCTGGCTGGATTGCCAGATTCGGCTGTCCAGAGCGCATGACCACTGACCGCGGACGCCAGTTCGAGAGTCACCTCTTCCAAGCCCTCACTGCTTTGGTCGGTGCACGACACTTTCGCACCACCGCCTATCATCCAGCGGCCAACGGTATCGTCGAGCGACTTCACCGCCAGCTCAAGGCGGCCATAATGTGCTACGATTCTCCGCAGTGGACTGAAGCTCTTCCTCTTGTGCTTCTGGGTATGCGCAGTGCCTGGAAGGACGATCTTCAAGCTTCCCCGGCTGATTTGGTCTACGGCGAGCCTCTTCGTTTGCCTGGCCAGTTCCTGTCTCCAAAGGACGATTTCCTGACAGCTGACGCCACCCAGTACGCGACACGACTTCGCGCGTGCATGGCGAAGCTCTCACCACGTCCAACGTCCTGGCACTCCACTTCTGCCTTCTACGTGCCACGGGACCTACACACTGCATCCCATGTCTTCCTCCGTCAGGATCGATTAAGAGGAGCCTTGGAGCCACCGTACGTTGGACCTTACAGAGTCGTCAGCAGGCAGCCGAAGTTTTTTGAAATTCAGGTCAACGCCAAGAATGTCAACGTCTCAATTGACAGGCTCAAGCCGGCCTATATGTCCCGCGAGACCACTGATCCAGGGAAGCCTCACGAAGAGATCAAACGGACGGCCAGCGGAAGAAGAATGCGTCTCCCTGATCGATTTGTCGACCGTAGTCACGGTCTAGCGGGGGAGTGATGTGGCGCGCCTGTGTAATAATTTTGATATAAACTAAAGATGTAAATACTTTTTTAAGATTTTTATACTATATCTTTATTTTCCTACTTTTCTATCCTATGTATTTCGCTCCTTACTCTATACTTGTCATTCTCTTGTGTGTTTCGTTTTCTGCCTTGTGTTCTTATCAAAATACATCTTAACCTATTTATTATTGGAATTTTCTTTGCGGCACCGCCCACAAGCTTTTTGGGGCCACCCAACGACAGGCTGAGCAGCACAGCACCATGTCATCAGCATAACTGATATTATTCACACAGACATTATCTATATAACAACCATGTGTGCTGCTCAGCCCAGCGATGAGCTTGTCCATATATACATATATAAGAGCGAAGTCAGCCCATCCTGTCTAACACCACGTAAACTCTTCAGAGCATGTATTTCCCCACTTTACCACATTTTTCTGATTACCATACCAATGACTATATAATTTGTGTACCAATGTGCCAGTACATTTATAACCTCAGCCAACGAGAAACATCTTTAACTTTAAGTATTGTCCAAAGGTCCAAAGCTTATCATAACTTCATAACACACAAGATCAAATGCTTTGCTGAGGTCTTAAAACATGCATTTATAGGAAGGAGTTAGCTTCATAACATAATAAATAACAGAGAACTTTAACATAGCTCAATATCACTTAAAATCATATGTCAATCAAATAATCAAATCAATGGCACTTCCCGTAGACAATATCCACAAAAAAGTGGCTATTGATAATATCACAGAACACAATTACTCCAAGGAGGATAATAAGTATTATCTAGCACTTCAGCACACTTCAGCCAGAATGGTGGCTAGGCTAGGCTAGGTATTTGGTTTAATTTTTGTGTTTCGGATAAAAATCCTCAAAGCAGTAAAAACAAAATATATAACCGTACCTACATAAAATAAAACTTTCCTATTTTTGATTTACATAGTATCTTCATTACTTTAATTAAATGCCTAATTTTTATCAAAAGTAGGTCAACAATTTATCTTTAAAGTTATGTAAATTCCGATAACGAAACAAGAAACGAAAATTTGAATTTCGCGGGTAAAATTCCATTACATGACTTGGAGAGAAAGGAACAGCGAAATAGCAATTTGTGTTTGTCTCTTTCGCTCCATCTTTTCGCTCCGCTTTTAAACTCTCTTCTGCTAAAGTTCAACGTTTTACAAGTGCTAGGGGTATATTTACTATAAATGAAGTTGATTACACTCAAAAGTAGCAAGTTATTTCACACAAATTGAGAAATTAAACTTTTCCATGAATCTTCCGATACCAAAATACTCGCCTGCTTCATTTGACATAACGATATGAATCTGGGTTTCGAGTTTTTACTTTTTAATTTTTACAAAATACCGATTCTGGGCTTCAACTGTCAAAAATGTATAGAGAATTTTCTTCGTCATTCACTCTTTTTCTGACATATGGGTATGGGAAGAAATATGAAGTCCATGGAATTAGGCGGTACCGCCAAGTTCAGATTATGGGCTTCAAATGTCAAATAAAGCCCATATCCATATCCAGATTTTTTAGGCGGTAGACCAAAGAGTATTATAAGCGGTAGACCCCCTGGGGGGCTACCGGCTAAGAAATATGGAAATGGGTATGGGCTTCAACTGTCATTTGAAATCCTTATTTTGATAGATTTTTGCTGCTTTGTTCTATTGAACGTTGCTAGCTAGTTATCGTTATACCCGACGTCACAAAACAAGGAACAGATAGCGGCTATTTTCTTTATAAAATTGACTTAAAGTTCCTAAAAACGTATGAAGTTCATACCCATAAAGTTACGCGGTAGCCCCCCTGTACTGGGGGCTTAAAATGACGAGGCAGTATGGTCTCAGACCTTAGCCTGTTCCTTCCTGTGAATATAAATAAAAAAAAGCAAAAGCGCAATATTTGTTTATTTGTTCAAAGAGCATGTAATCCACAGATCACTATAATACTGTCTACGACAGATGGGACACTCAAGTTCTTGCGGTACAGTTTACGTTGATTCCCACGAAGCGCTAGTGTCGCCTGTCAGCATAGTGAAGTGCATATTCGAAGAATGTTACCTACTGATATCGATTTTGCTAGTGATGTACTAGTTCGATAAAAAATTGCGGTACCCCTCCTAATAATTTAATTAATTATATAAAGCTGTTCATTAGGTATAAAAAAACAAAGTTATAATTTGAATTATTTATTTTTATTCCTTAACCTATGTACCTTATATTTATTATAAGCCATTTTTTGTGGAACATTCATTTTTAATACATATTTTTCTTCTATGTCCCCTCTTAATATTTTATTTATTATATTGCACCAGTTATGTATGTGGAGTCTTAATATTAACTTAACATAATAGTCACTCACTTTATGTTTGAAGCAACCCAGCCAGTTTAGGTTGAATTTTTCTAAAATAGATTTAGTAATCAGTTTTCCCACACATCTATTGTGGGCATATTGGTTTAATTCACTATGTATCAAATTGGAAATTTCCCTGTAAGCAATTAAGAAACGCTTTGAAGGATACCGCAAATTGCTATTTTTTAATCTTTTATATTCGCGATGCAAGATCCACTGGTGTATATTTTCTTTTTCAACCGCTACAAGTGTTTTAAGGCAGTCCCTGCAATTATTAAATCTTTTAAAAATTTTCCTGCATAAATATCCTGCTGTGTATGCACACAAATGGACACCAACTCTTTCATTTATTGCAGTTATAACTTGATTACTATTGATTTGTTCTTTTGATGGTACTGAAATTTTATGCACAGGGATATTTTCTTTGTCATCATCATTATTAGTAGGAATTTCCTCTTTTAATAAATTAAAAAAATCAACAATTGTGTGGCCCTCGTCATCCTCACAGTTAGCATAAATACTGTGAGGGCCCATTACATTTGAGATCAATAACGATTTATAAGCGTTTACAAATGTGTAACAATTGGTGTTCGGAAAAGATCGACACTTCTGAACGCATCCCTAATGTCACGTCAAATTGACATTAGCTGTCACTTGAAGTTGACAGCGACACTTGATTGAAATTCTTCTTGGAAAAATGTCGGAATAATTTTGCTGAATTTGTTAAAGGTCGCTCGCGTTGAATGTGCCTGGCATATCGAGTTTGAATCCATCTTAAATTATCTATGTGATCCCGTTTTGTACGACCAAGGTTTTGATGCCATCTCTGGAGTGGCCGGTCGCGGATGCTTTGAAAGATAACCTTTTCTACCACACGCGCTTGTTGTCGAGACACTATATCGTAATAAAAAAAGCTCCCACGTGTGTGTCTTTGTGTATCTATTGTTGAAACGCCCAGTGTCTTGTGAACGCTGTTATTTGTGTTGTGAGTGAGGTCACTAATTGGTAAGGTCTGCAGAAGAAGAAGATACCTGGGGCGCGCGCCCCGTCTCGCCGCAGCCGAGGAGATTTTCGACACCACAGAACCGTATGTGAAATCACCTTACTTAACATTCTCTCCACTGTGTATCGCAGTCCTATTGTTCAGTTACATCCCGGCTGAAACCAAGATTTGTCCGGAGTCTATACTCATGATAGCCTTCCACTGCGCCAATGCTGACTCCGCGGTCTAGGCAGGGGTGTACTGAACATTTCTTCATGCCCGCATATCAGGAACGGCTACGTTCGACAACGCTGGAGAGGGCGGCCACTCCGACTCAGGCCGCATCAACCACTGTGGACCCCACCAGAGGGGGTGGTTAATTAGGGTTGGGGCTACACAACCCCGAGACGCTGACTCCGCGGTCTAGGCAGGGGTGTACTGAACATTTCTTGGTAGCCAAGAGCGTAGCTTGAAGGCCTGAGAGGCCCACGCCAAAACTTTGTATTAATCAGTGCCGTTTGATGACCCAGTCTGGTCCGGACTAGATTAATTTGTACTTGTAAATGGTAATTAACTTGCATTTGAAAAGTAAAGGGCATTCCTTTGTTATTGGTTCCATGTCTTGTAATTAATTGTCATGTATTGAGGTTCCAAAATGTAAACAGATGCCTTTCTTTGTTCATAATAATTATTATTTAGTTTTGTCAGCAAATTTGAGTTGTGAATATTGACAAGTTTGTTGCTAAATAATAGCTAATAAAAGGTTAGCTAATAAGTTTGCACTCAATACTTAGTGAAACTTAAATGATTTAAGACATTGTTTACACATTGAAACTTATTGAAACTTGTGCTTTGAAATAATTAAAATCATCTTGTTGTATGTCGATATCCAAGTGAATTTCAATGGTCAGTGATTTGTTTGAACTGAATAACTTTTGACTTACAAAGTCAAAGTTAGTTTGTGTCTAAGTTATAACCTCTTGAGAGTTAGAGTTATAATTATATACTTGAGTTTTGTTGTTTTCTGATAACCTCCAAATATTTAAGAGTTTGTGTCATTATAAATACTTTGTTGTTGTAATATTGGAATTTTGTGGTTATCAATAACCTCAAAATATTGGAGATTTTGTGTTGTAGTGAATATTTTGAATTTGTTGTTTTTGTTGATAAATTTGTGACGTTACAATGACGGCCTCCTCTGCTAAAGCCAAAATACGTTCTGAGTTACGGTGGTTAGCGTCTGCAGTCGCATTGTTGGATCGACCTGATAGGACGGAGGCCTTGTTGAACAGATACGTAGATCTGCCCGTACGTTTGGCTGTTGTTGATGAACAGTATGCCTTATTTTTGGAAAGGACTGTTGAGGCCGATGTGGAAATGCGACAAGAAGTCGATTTGGATGTGGACCAGTGTTATGATTTTGCGGACAGAATTACCCAGGTGGCTCGGCCTTTGCAAGTGGCAAGAGAGAATGAACCGAGCCCGTCCCCGGTCACATCTAAAAGTATGCCCCCTCTCTTTGCTAGATTGGCCCCCTTAGACTTAAGGCGCTTTGCTGGTCGTCTAGAGGACTGGGAGGGCTTTATTAACATTTTTGATAGTCTTGTACATGCCCGGGACGATTTGACCCAGGGCCAGAAGTTAGCTTATTTGTTATCCGTGTTGGAAGGGGAGGCCCTTGAATCGGTTCAACATTTGGCCCCCTCGGATGAAAACTACCCTATTGCTAGGGATTTGATTGCCCGTCGGTACCAGAACGTCCGACGTCTGGCGGACAACCATGTTGCCGCCATTTTGAATTTACCCCGCGTTGCCAGCGTGATGCACTTGAGAGTGGCTTTGTTGAATCCGCTGTTGGTGGCATACAACGCATTAAAAAACTTAAAACTCCCAGTGGAGCAGTGGTCGTTTTTGTTACTGCACATTGTCCTGGGAAAGTTGCCGGACTCTGTTAAGGTCCGTTTTGAGCAGCAGTATGGTGGGGATAGTGCGACTTATCTGCCACCCTTCTCGGACCTCTTGACGTTCCTGGAAGGAGAAAGTAGACTGGCAGATAATTCCTCTCTGGCCGGTCCTATGGGACCCGAACGACCTGTGCCACAGAGTAGATCCCCCACCGGACCCCCCCGTAGGGGGCGTATGGCCCCTCGCGCGCCTGGCCGCTATGCCGCCGTCCAGGAGACCGCCCGCTGCTTGTACTGTCGGGAACCGGGTCACAGCACGATCCGTTGTGATAAGTTCCTCGACCAGCGCGTCCAAGGCCGTCGAGCGATCGCGCGACAACGGACATGGTGCTACTCGTGCTTGGGCCTGCACATGCAGCGCGAATGTACCCAAGCGCACCCATGCCGCTTTTGTCAGGGCAACCACCATCCCCTCCTCTGCATGAACAGCCCAGAGGGCGGCGGAGCGCCGCAGCGCGTCGCTGCAGGATCACCGCGTATGGGTGGGGGTCTCGGACCCCCCGCGGTGTTTGCATCCCGCAGCAGTTCTAGTGGCCACCAGAGTGGCCCCAGACGCTCTCCGCCACGTTTGGAGCCTCAAACGGGCGGGGGTCCCAGGGACCCCCCAATGGGAAACCGATCCCCAAGGATGGGGATGAGTTATGCGAGCGTTGCCGGAGGTCGTAGAGGCCCCCCGCGACGTTTTGAGCCTCGCACGGGCGGGGGTCCCAGGGACCCCCCAATGGGAAACCGATCCCCAAGGATGGGGATGAGTTATGCGGGCGTTGCCGGAGGTCGTAGAGGCCCCCCGCGACGTTTTGAGCCTCGCACGGGCGGGGGTCCCACGGACCCCCCCATGGGAAATCGGTCCCCAACTAGGGGGTTCGATTTTGCGAGCGTTGCGGGAGGTCGTAGAAGCCCCCCGCAACGTGTTGAGCCTCGCACAGCCGGGGGTCCCCGGGACCCCCCCTCTGAAAATCGGTCACCGTGCCCCCGCGACTATGGGGCGACGTACACGGTGGATGATAGGCACCGATTCTCGCCGCCGCTCGCCGAATACCCGCGTTTGGAGCGGCGCCCGCCCCGTCTTCAAGGGGCCGGGAGATATAACCCGCCTGATACCGGGCGAGTTGGACGTAGGCAGTATGTGGGAGATTGGGACCCACTGGATCGCTATGAGCGACCCCCTTACCATGGGGGGACGTCTGGGGACCCCACATACTAGCAATCAACGTGTTTACGGTCGATTGTAGCCACCCCTCCAGAGACCGTTTTGTTGCCCACGGCCTCTGTGCTTGTCAGGGGATTGAATGGCGACCTTGTGGAAGTTCGCGCCTTGTTGGATTCCGGTGCTCAGGGGTGTGTTGTGTCATCTTGGTTAGTTAGGCGGTTGGGCCTCAAGGTGCACCCCCACACGGAAGGCGTGAGAGGTGTTGGCGATGTGAAAGTCCCCGGGTTGTTAGGGCATGTTGACTTCACATTTACATCCCGTAATAAGTCCACGCCAGGCATTAAGACCTCGGCGATTGTGTTGGACACAGTTGTTGGCCGTCAACCTTCAGTTGACTTGGGACCGAGTATGTTGTCTTTGGTGTCTGATTCCCCACTCGCCGATCCAAATTTCTTCCGCCCAGGCCCGATTGATGCTCTCCTTGGAGCCGATGTCCTGGGGCGAGTTTTGTTGACGGGGAAGCGAGTTTTGCAGCCAGATGGCTTGGTAGCTCTGCAGACGACACTCGGTACAGTTGTGATGGGCCCTGCTCGCCGCGTTTTGGATTCCCTTGATGAGGATCGCGGTCTTGTTTTTAATGTGTCTCTCTCCGAAGTGGTGCAGAAGTTTTGGGAGGTTGAGGAACCTCCACCAGCCCCGCGGGTAGACCCAGTAGCGGATGAATGCGAGTTGTATTACCAGAATAACACTGGTCGCCTCCGCTCTGGTCGTTTGATCACCCGTCTCCCCTTTCGTGCCGGCCGACCTCCTCTGGGCGAATCCCGACCGCTAGCGGAACGTAGGCTAGTGGCGATGGAGCGTCGCATGAGCAAGGATCCGGTCTTCCGCCAGAAGTATGTTGAATTCATGCGGGAGTATGAGGAGTTAGGGCACATGTCCGTGAGCGATTTGGATTGGCGCTCCGTTGAGCACTTCTTTTTGCCGCACCACGCCGTTTTGAAATCCGGAAAGATTCGGGTGGTCTTTGACGGTTCGGCTCCCACCTCTACTGGAGCGTCCTTGAACCAGTGTCTGCATGTAGGTCCCAAGCTGCACACGGAGATCTCAGACATTTTGACCAACTTCCGGCGGCACCAAATTGTATTTATGACTGACATCCGGATGATGTTCAGACAAACGGTCATCCATCCAGAGGATAGGAGGTACCAATTGATTTTGTGGAGAGAGAGTCCTAGGGACCCCTTGTTGATTTATGAATTGAATACGAATACGTACGGTTTGGCTTCGAGCCCGTTTGTTGCGATTCGTTCTTTGTTGGAGTTGGCCGAGAAGGAGCGCTTGAGATACCCTCGCGCCTCCGCCATTTTGGCCAGTGACGTCTATGTGGATGACATTTGCACGGGCGCCTCATCTGTCTCAGAGGCGATTGTCCTGAGAGACGAACTCACCGCCCTTTTGAAGTCGGGAGGTTACGAGTTGAGGAAATGGATATCCAACTCGCCTGATGTACTGGTAGGTTTGCCCGAAGAGCACCAGCAGGACCCCCACCTATTCGAAAATGTTGATAATCCCCATGTGGTGACCGTCCTTGGCGTACAGTACAAACCGGTCTCTGACACTTTCACGTATTGTGTGGATTTACGACCACCGAAAGTCTGGACCAAGCGTTTAGTATTGTCTACTGTCGCACGTACCTTTGACCCCAATGGGTGGATTTGCCCCGTGCTGTTTATGGCCAAGTGTTTCTTGCAACGGTTATGGGCTTCGGGTGTGTCGTGGGATGAACCCCTCTCGGACGAGTTACTCCGAGATTGGTCGAGCTTCGTTTCATCCCTCCCCGAGATTAATGAAGTGCATTTGCCGAGGCTATTCCTCCCTTCTGAAAATTGTAAAGTTACTCTTCACGGCTTTTCCGATGCCTCCGAACGTGGATTTGCTGCGGCCGTGTACCTCCGCACCGTTACTGTTGACGGAGTTGTTGCTGTGCATCTGGTGATAGCGAAAAGCAAAGTCGCTCCCCTTCGGACTCGTCATACGATCCCGAGGTTGGAATTGTGTGGAGCTGCCCTCCTAATGCGTTTGTTGAACCACGTATGGCTCACATTAGGTCGATCTATTAAGATACAAGAGGTTTATGCTTGGACGGACAGTCAGGTCGTCCTTTGTTGGTTGAAGGCTCCGGCGCACACCTTGGACGTGTTTGTGGCCAATCGAGTGTCGCAGATTTGTAATTCCGACATCGAGTTGATTTGGAGACACGTGCCGGGAACCATGAATCCCGCGGATTGTGCGTCTCGGGGTTGTGTAGCCCCAACCCTAATTAACCACCCCCTCTGGTGGGGTCCACAGTGGTTGATGCGGCCTGAGTCGGAGTGGCCGCCCTCTCCAGCGTTGTCGAACGTAGCCGTTCCTGATATGCGGGCATGCGTCCTGGAGACTAACCCCGCCGGGGAAAAGGATTTGTTGTTGGATCGGTACAGCTCCTTACAGAAGCTGCTTGGTGTTACCGCTTGGATCAGACGTTTTGTGTACAATTGCAGAAACCCACGCGCGAGGCGTGATTCGTCGGTTCTCACTCCGGACGAGCGTAGGGACGCGCTCTTGTTTTGGGTCCGGAGAGTACAAGCTGATAGTTTTGAGTCCGAGATTGAAATTTTGCGTTTAGGCCGTCGCAAGTTGAAGGGCGCGGTATCGCGATTGAATCCCTTCCTGGACGAGAGTGGGCTTTTGCGAGTCGGCGGAAGACTTCGAAATGCGAACCTGCCGTATGGAGCTCGTCACCCCCCTTTTGTTACCTAAAGCCGGACATTTGACTCAACTGATAATAACAGATCGCCATGTGAATGCACAACATGCTGGCTGTAATGCTTTGTTGGCCATTTTGCAGCGTGAATTTTGGATTTTGTCTGCTCGTCGAGCCATTCGCACTGTGGTTTTCCGTTGCCTGCCTTGTTATCGATTGAAGGCCGCGACCATGCAGCCCCAGATGGGTGATTTGCCTGCTGATCGCGTCACGGAATGTAGAGCTTTTGCCGGAGTCGCCACCGACTTCGCCGGTCCCTTTACTGTAAAGGCTTCGAGACTGCGTAATGCTAAAACCTATAAGGCGTACTTGTGCGTGTTTGTGTGTTTGTCCACCAAGGCTGTCCATTTGGAAATTGTCTCGGAATTGTCTACCGAAGCCTTTGTCGCCGCCTTGAGCAGATTTGTTTCCCGTAGAGGACTGCCGTCATTGATACGTTCCGATTGTGGTACTAATTATAAGGGAACGTGTAATTATCTTAAGGAAGTAGTTAAGTTTTTTGTTGATAATAAAATAGACATTGGAACCACCCTCTCCCGGCGTGGGATAATCTGGAAGTTTAGCCCTCCAGCTTGTCCGACCTGGGGAGGAATTTTTGAAGCTTGTGTAAAGGCTGCCAAGACACACTTGCGTCGCGTGATTGGAGAAACTATTCTCACGTTTGAGGAACTTGATACGGTATTTTGTAAAATTGAGGCCGTCCTCAACTCGCGACCCTTGTGCCCGTTGTCTTCGGACCCGAATGACCTGGAAGCGTTGACCCCAGGTCATTTCTTGATCGGACAGCCCCTTTTGGCTTTGCCTGAATATCCGATTCAGGATGTAGGATCCCATCGTTTGTCGCGATACCAACTTTTGAAACAGATGTCCCAAAACTTCTGGGCACGTTGGTCGATGGAGTATTTGCATATCCTACAACAGCGCGTGAAGTGGACAGATAAAACCACCCCACCCCAGACTGGCGACCTCGTGTTGATTAAGGATGCTAACCTGCCGCCCCTATGTTGGCGAAGGGGGCGCATTGTTAAACTCTACCCCGGAACTGACGGAGTTCCTCGTTTTGCTGAGGTTTTGGTTCGAGATTCGGTTTTGAAGAGAGCAGTTAGTGGGCTCTCCCGATTACCCGTAGATTGACGTACCGTTCTTAACGGTCCGGGGCGGGGGGATGTTCGGAAAAGATCGACACTTCTGAACGCATCCCTAATGTCACGTCAAATTGACATTAGCTGTCACTTGAAGTTGACAGTGACACTTGATTGGAATTCTTCTTGGAAAAATGTCGGAATAATTTTGCTGAATTTGTTAAAGGTCGCTCGCGTTGAATGTGCCTGGCATATCGAGTTTGAATACATCTTAAATTATCTATGTGATCCCGTTTTGTACGACCAAGGTTTTGATGCCATCTCTGGAGTGGCCGGTCGCGGATGCTTTGAAAGATAACCTTTTCTACCACATGCGCTTGTTGTCGGGACACTATATCGTAATAAAAAAAGCTCCCACGTGTGTGTCTTTGTGTATCTATTGTTGAAACGCCCAGTGTCTTGTGAACGCTGTTATTTGTGTTATGAGTGAGGTGACTAATTGGTAAGGTCTGCAGAAGAAGACGGAGCCACAGGGGGGGCCCCCCTTACACCACTTCTGCCTTGGAGACGGTCGACCCACAGACCCGTATGTAACCTTACCTTACTTAAAAGTCTCTCCGCTGTGTATCGCAGTCCTATTGTTCAGTTACATCCCGGCTGAAACCAAGATTTGTCCGGAGTCTATACTCATGATAGCCTTCCACTGCGCCAATGCTGACTCCGCGGTCTAGGCAGGGGTGTACTGAACAATTGGGATTATTATTTCTATAATTTATAGCTCTTATACGGCCAAAAAAGTTTTCCAGCGGATCTTGATTAATGAATCTCGGATAAAAATACTTCAATCCATAAGTTTTAAATAGCAAGTTGGCTATCCTGTCAAAGCTTTCTAGTGTGGTGACCCAACCATCAAGAGAGGGGACTCGTACATGATATTGCTTATTATTGTGTAACGCTCTTTTACTGGAGGAGTCTATAAATCTTATCTTTTTTAAAGTTTTGATGGCTTCGCGCCAAAATTCAAAGTGATTTGAACTGGGTGTTACTGGTCCTCTCATTTTTCCTTTTTTTGTGTTGCGTTTTGAGCCATTAACACTATCAAACAAATTGTCCATGAATCCTACTGCTTCGCCTGTTGTCTTCATAGTTTTGCTTACTTCTTCGCCACCCACAGTTTTATCTGAAAAATTAAATGTTTAGGTATCAGCATAACATTCATTCATATTGAATTCAACACACACACATTCATATTGAATTTGCGCATTTAGTATTTTTGATTTAATATTTTTATATAAAAAGAATAATTTTTGATTTGCAATTAAATACTACCCCTAATTTATCTGTTGTACAGAGATGGGTATAGAGGTAAAAGAGGAGTTAAAGATTAAAAGTAAAAGTATTGGACTTACTGAATAATGAAGTATATTTAAGCAGTGCACTGGTTTGCTCACTCAGGACTTGCGCTGCTACATTAACTTTCATTTTTTTTATTTTTGACGGTATAACGTGGTGGTCTGTAAGTTTTTTGTTCATTCTAGTATGTCCAAGTTGACAATCAGCTTTATATACAGTCAAAATATCTTGCCATGTTGCAAGGGCACCATTGAATAACATGTCTTTTGTTAAAAAGTTGTTTCTGATGCCCTTTAACAAATGTGGTGGGTCAAACACCACACTAAGTTTTTTTCCAGATACTTCAATAGTTCCATCTGAAAATGTAAAGTTAAAAATATATTAATGAAACAACAATAAAATGCAACAAAAAAAATATTGCAGATACTCTGATTCAATATTCTCTTTACTGACCATTGTTTTCACCTTTCTGGTTTCTTCTCTTTTCAGTTTCTTCACGAAACATTTTTATTGCACTCCTAAATGTAGTCCCCTGGTCACAAACAAGAGCTACTGGTACGAGTTCTGATTCTGATACCTTCGCAACCACCTCTTGCAATATTCTTTTCACTTCAGCGGCAGATGTTGTTCCCTCACAGAAATAATAACAAATTGGTTGTTTCCAGTTTGAGCATACTCCTCTCAACATAAAAACAAGAGCATGATCTGAGTAGCTGAAGTGTCTCTGATCACCCAAGTCTTTAAATCCTTTAATTTCGTCCTTTGCTTCAACATATGTTAAATGAGGAGTGAGAGCTACCTCATCAAAAACTATTGAGCAAATTTTCTTCTTTACATCCCATTTTGTAGCTTTTCTTTTAATAAGCCTGAATATGTTTTCATTAATTCCAACACCAAAATTTACTTTTTCACCCAAGCGATTCAGTGTTCTTTTTGAAGGAAGTCTGAAGATTTTTTGTAAAAGGCGATATCCCTTGGGACTTTCCTTCATGAGGGTAAGTGCCAATAATTTCTCATCATCAGTAAATCTCACACCTCTCTTTTTTTTATTTGATGACTTAAGCTGCATCATAATAAAATTCTGTGCTTGTTTACTCATTTGACCAAGACTGCGTAGAAATGAATCATCTTCACTCAATGTCTTTGCGTTAGCTAGTCTCACATTAAAGGGTTTTTTCTTAACTGCGAATGCCTGCTTTTTAACTTCCTTGACAAAACTGGATTGCGACAGGTTCTTTGTTGTCTTGGCTGTAAAGAAAATTTGCTTGTTATTATTTTTCATACATAGGTATAATAATAAGTAAATTTTAAGCCATACATATAAATATTTACCTTGACTTTTGGCTCGGTACAATCTCTTGGATGTAACTTTGACCTTAGAATTGGGTGGTATTTGCACTGAAATTTCTGTAAAAAAAAGTATTAAATTCAATGTAGGTAAGTAAAAAAAGACATTTTGATACCAATTAAAATTTAATCGTCATAGAATACCTTTTATGTTAAACATGTTATCTTGGCTTGTAGATGGTTCATTTGTAGTTGTCATAAGCGAGTTTATTTCCAGTTCATTTCCTGAAACAATGTTTTTATGAATAATCACATAAAACATGAGCATTATTGAGACTGTAATTTGATTAACGGCTTTTTACTCAAAGTTTTTAGCCTTTTTACTTATTACTTAAAAATACTCAAAAGGCTTTTTAGCTAAAATCTTTGGTTGAGGTCTCTTTAACTTTAAGGAAGCCGTCAGTTTCATACTGTTTCTGTCAAATCTGATGACTCTTTTGAATTCCCGATGACCTTTTTAAATTTGTTTGATTTTTTGGCGATAAGCAGCATTATAACTTCAATATTCATAGTCCCTTACCTATCAATGGAAGTGATGCAGGTGTTGGTTGGTTGGACTGGTCAGTTGCACAGTATAAATGATCTTGAGCATGATCTAAAAATGCATTAAGTATTAAGGTTATTTATTATATAAGTATAATATAACATACATTATATGTGTAAATAAAATGTTAAGATCAAAAATGATGTGAAAATGATAATGTTATATAAATAGAATTTTGTAATACTCTTAAAATTCACAGTTATTTACCTGTAACAAGAAGAGGTTCTTCAATAATATCAATTTCAGATATCTGTTGCCTGTCTGCCTTATAGTAGTTATGTTCTTCAAGAAAATTTACACCTGTAAATAATTTTAGAAATTATTAATTTCAGTATAAGTATTCACATTCACTACATTATTTGTTTGTTCCAGTTATTTTTTACTTTTTTGTATTCACAATGCAATTTTTATAATTGAAACATGGAAAATGAAGTATTTTAGAAAAAATCAACCCTTTGACGTCGTGACACAGGTCGATTTTCCATGTTTGTTCCAGATCAAATTTTCCTGACCAAATAAAGTTGGGTGGTGAATAGAACCTTTATGTAATTATTGTTGTTTTAACATCATCTTAAGCTGCGTCCATTCTATAGCCATTTAACTCTGATAAATTAATTGTATGACTAGGAAGATTGTGAATAGTGAGTGAGAAAAAAGTTCACATATTACATGACTGTGTATGAACAAATTAACAACAGATCTGTGTTAAATTTAACACACTAAAAAAAGATATTTAAAGAAGCTGGTCTACAATAGTTTATAGGTAGTAGTAGTAGTTGATCACAAAAGTCTATTTGCTTTTAGGTAATAAAATTACAATTTCCAAAACTAGATTTTGTGTACTTTTATAAACTAGCGGATTCTCATAGTTTTACCCGCGTGGTACCCGTTCCCGTGGGAATATCGGGATAAAATATAGCCCATGTCACTCAGGAAGAATGTAGCTTTGTAATGGTCAAAGTATTTTCTAAATTGGTCCAATAGTTTCGTGCCTATACGATGCAAACAAACAATCAAATCTTTCCTCTTTATAACATTGTAGTATGTAGTATAGTTTAGATTTATTTACTTACTGAATGAACATAGAGGTATTCCATGATGAATTTCTTTCTCCGAAAAAAGGCATGGATAACCTTTTGGGAGACGATCACCCTTTGAATCCAGTTGGTGCCTGTCAAAATGTTTTTGGCACACACGCTTTTTCACCAATTGGTCCTTAGATAGGCCACTTAATAAAGGATTCACAGGCAATAAGAAAGAAAGCCACAAGCTCCTTAGTTGATCGTCCTTTGGGATGCAGTAAAGGCGATGAGTTTTATCGTTCGATTCACAACCGACGACACAACACTTGATGGGCCCCATGGCAAAGTTCGTTGATTCTTCACGACGAGAAGTATAACTTGGATCTCAACTCAAGCCAGTAACGGCGAGGAAATCACAAGAAATTATGTCACGACGAGAAGTATAACTTGGATCTCAACTCAAGCCAGTAACAGCGAGGAAATCACAAGAAATTATAGTCACGACGAGAAGTATAACTTGGATCTCAACTCAAGCCAGTAACAGCGAGGAAATCACAAGAAATTATCGTCACGACGAGGAGAAGTATAGTATAACTTGGATTTGGATCCTAACTCAAGCCAGTAACGTAACAGCGAGGAAGGAAATCACAAGAAATGTAACCTATTAACACAGCGTGATCACAGCCACAGACATGACAGCAACATGACAGATGCCGATGACATTTATTTTTTTCACGGGGCGTGCGACACTAGCGCTTTGCGCTCCTCTCGGGAACTACAGTGTCACAGGCCTGGGGGGCTACCGCGTAACTTTATGGATATGAACTTCATACGTTTTTGGGAACTTTAAGTCAATTTTATAAAGAAAATAGCCGCTATCAGTTACTTGTTTTGTGACGTCGGGTATAACGATAACTAGCTAGCAACGTTCAACAGAACAAAGCAGCAAAAATCTATCAGAATAAGGAATTCAAATGACAGTTGAAGCCCATATCCATATCCAGATTTCTTAGCCGGTAGCCCCCCTGATGTAATCACTATTTGTTTGTTTGTTATTTTGTGATTTTGCCCCTTTTTAATCATAAGGTACTATATTTATGTGATTTTGTTGTTTTTCAATAATTCTGTGATTCATTGTCATTGATAAATACAGCGGGATATTCTCCTCTCGTGAATTAACTCATTGAAAATCGGAGTTTTGATTAAATTTTCGTGAGATTCAGACTTTGTGCTTAGATTGACTTGCTCGTGAGTGAACATGCCTCAAACTTATTTGATTCTGATTGTTCATCAGCACAAATTGATGGTAAGTACCTACAACCAATAGCAAGACTCATTTATTAGTAATATAACCTATACTTTAAAGGTACGGAAATGCATTCATTTAACTGATTGTAGATAATTATCTAACTACATCTCCAATCCATACATAAACATAGAAGTATAAATATAATATGAAAGGGATTAGGGAACAGTTAAATTTGGCTACAGAAAATACGAAAACTTTGTGGGACAGCGTTATGAATAAAACTTATCTGCAAAAAAATTAAAATTAAAATCATGAACTTTTATGCTGGAGCTTCACCTGTGTTTAATGCCATTAATAAGCGCTATTTTATATAGTATACCCATATATTATTGTTCCGATCGCTTGATCAGCTTGGAACGACGAAGATGGATGAATGATCTGGGTATGCTCCACTCGATTGCCAATGGACGCTCTGACAGCAGGTTACTAGAGTTTAATAGAGTACCTGGTCGGTCAGTGCGTAATCAACAACTATTTTGTAAATCGTCTGCCAGAAACAATGTGACGCAGAATAGTCCATTGCTGAGAATGTGTTTGTTGTATAATGAAGTTTGCAATAACATTGACATTTTTAATTGTAGCTTAAATTGTTTCAAAAGAGCGATGTTGCAACACAGTAAAAATTGAGTTACTGGATGATTCGCACGAATTTAATTCGCCCGAAGCAAAATGTGTGAATCAACACTTGTACTTCTTATCTTGCAATTAGTCAAAAGACTATGAACACATGTGCTGTTATTGCTTAATTGTCAGTTAGAGAGGCTTCCCCAGTAGAAAGACCTCTCTCTATGTCTTATTCAGGCTCGTCCAATTCAAGGACTTGCCATCTTTTTAGTCTGCGCACAGCTTCGGGAATGGTGAGCTGCACCGCAAGTTCATTTGGATGGTTTGAGAGTCTCGCCTTGTACTTTGTGCAATTAGCCTTGATCTCCTGCTTAACTGTGTTGATGCCGAGACATTCATGGAGTATGTTAATTTTTGTAAACCATGGTGCATTGGAGATTTGTTTCAGTATATAGTTCTGAACCCTTTGTATTATGCTTATGTTTGAGTCACATACTGATCCCCAGAACTGGATACCATATGTCCAGATCGGCTTTAAGAATGTTTTATAAATTAGCCGTTGGTTTTCAATTGATAGTAATTCACACTTTTTAAAAATATTATTTTTCTGTAGGCGATTTGCACGAAATTAATTTAAAAGCGTGCAAATTGACACCCTTAAAAATATGTAGTAGTCAATTCGCTCATATATTATTTTACATTTAAAAAATAAGAAGTACAGTCATGCATGTCTCGTAAATAATATGAAGAAATAATCAAAGTTTAGATAATATCAACTTTACTTGAAATTAGGAAAGCCGTTAGTTACTATAAATACCTCTGATTGACAGCCGACAACAGATTAAGAGAGAGAGATAGCACACTTTTGTAGTGTGTAGGTACAATTTAAAGAAACTACAAACTTTAAAGAACTACTAACTACACTTTAAAGAAATTAAAGAGAAAGCTGTATACGCACCTCACTCATCAGCGTTGGTCATGAGTCTTCAGTAGGGATGCCCGATCTGAATTGATTTTTAATTCAGAAGATGGATCAATTGATTTAGTGGGGGCGATGCATCAACAAAGTAAGATTACGACGACACTAATCGTACCGATTGCCTATACCTAGCCAAAATACCACTATAATTTTTCGTCAGCAGAAATAACTTTGTTTTTCATAGTGTTTGTATGAATGACATAGTTATATTTGCGGTTTTTGAAAATGGGTAATACAGTGTGAGTCTTTATAAAGTGCACATATCAAAATCAGGGAAACTACACTATTTTATCGACAGTAAAATTACAAAAAAAAAAAAAAAATTTTTGTTATTTTTTAAAAATTTTGGGTTACACCTGTTGACCCTATTTACATAAATCGTCATAATTTTTATACTAAGTGTGCTACCACAGTGGAATAAATTTTGTGATGATAACTAATAATAGGCCGTACCCATATTAAAGTAAAAATATCCAAGAAAACCAACCCTACAATTTTATAATTAAGTAAGTGAAACTTAAAGAAAATCTGAAAAATGGAAAATGAAGTATTTAGAAAAAATCGACCCGTCTCACAACCAGCTCCCATGGGACTCGAACCCACGACCTTTCGCTATCCGGGCGACTGCTCTAACCACTGAGCTACGGAGTTGTTCGGAACACAAATCAATGAAATTTTTATAAAATCTATCTGTTCCTGGCAATTTTTAATGGAATAATTAAAAGTATGGATATTCCTATAATTGCAACAGGATTTTTTTGTAGATAGTTTAGAATTAGATGTTACGAATGCTAATATTAGTCACAAACAAGTCTTGGAGATGCTTAGTCATTGAAAATAAAATATTAGCCTGGGGAATGCTCTGACTGCTTGAACGACTACGTAGCTCAATGGTCAGAGCATTCGCTCAGACAGTGAAAGGTTCCGGGTTTGATTCCCAGCGAAGATACTTGCAGAATGGGTCTTTTTTTCTAATATTTATTCTCAATAATAAATTTTTTAAGATAAATTAAGATGCTTAGTTTTATAAAAATTGATTAAATGTAATATTTGATATTTTCTTGGAATTACACTCCCTGCTACTGAGGCAATTTATTCAAGACCAACTTTTTTTTATAGATGGATGGAATGAATAGTTTTGGCACAGAAGACTGGGACACTTGGACAGAGATTACCATAGTATGACACATGGCGCTAGAACAATAAGCGCAGACGGGTTGGTGCAACAACAAGACAGAAGCCAGTAAACTAAAGTACGGAATGCTGCAAAGGTAAGCAAACCAGGGCTACCGGCAAAAAAATATGGATATGGCTTTAACTGTCATTTGAATACCTTATTTTAATAGATTTTTGCTGCTTTGTTCTGTTGAACGTGGCTAGCTAGCTATCGAGGCTTTTTTTTATAAAATTGACTTAAAGTTCCAATAAACGTATGAAGTTCATACCCATAAAGTTACGCGGTAGCCCCTCAGATTACCCTTTCCACATAGGGTGCATTCCGATTCAGACCAAAATCAATTTCAGCGCTGACAGCGATAACAGGCGTACCGATTCAGATCCGGCATATGACAGTTGGGACCTCTCAACGATTCGGAACGTTCGTAATCGCGCTCATAACGCTCACTGAACAACCTCAAATTCCGACCACTTAATTATATTAGAACTTAACGGAAGATGGATAATGTTGAAGAAATATTGACGCTGAAGAAGTATCTTCTACTCGCCGATTCCCACTCGCACTTGGATACGGTTATTTAACTATTTTTTAATAAAAAATACACCTACTGAAGTACTTAAATATAAACAAACAACGGTCAATTTTGACAGGACGCTCACAGTGATTCGGAGCATGGGCAGCGTAATCGCAAGATAGCGGATGTTATGACGCAATCAATGACGTCACACGGGATGTCGTTGTCGCGCTCACGGTGATTCGTTACGCAAATCAGCGCGATGACATCGCTGACAGCGTGAATCGGAATGCACCGACAGTAAATCCATACCAATATTAGAAAGAGAACAGATTTGTGTTTTTGTTTGTAACTAATGTAAAAACTCAAAAAATACTGGACCGATTTCGAAAATTCTTTCGCCACTAAAAAGCTACATTGTTCCCGATTCCCAAATGACATAGGCTATGTTTTATCCCGATATTCCCACGGGAAGGGGTACTACGCTGGATAAAACCACGGGAAGCCACTAGTAATAAATATAAATATTGGAAACCATCACATACATTGTATTTTTTCAATAGGTACCAAACACACTGCGGGCAACACACTGCCTGCACCACAGCGTGCGGCACGCTCGCACATTACGGACAACACGCCACGCTCGCACACTGCGGGCAACACGCTCGCACTCTGCAAGTAACACGCTTGCACTCTGCGGGCAAAACGCTCGCACACTGCGGGCCACACACTGCCTGCATCTCAGCGGGCAACACACTGTCTGCCTGCATCTCAGCGGGCAAACGCTTGCGCACTGCGGGCAACACGCTCGCACTCTGCGGGCAACACGCTCGGCCACTGCGGGCAACACGCTCGGACACTGCGGGCAACACGCTCGCACACTGCGGGCAACAGGCTCGCACACTGCGGGCCACTCACTGCCTGCATCTCAGCGGGCAAACGCTTGCACACTATGGGCAACACGCTCGCACTCTGCGGGCAACACGCTCGCACACTGCGGGCAACACGCTCGCACACTGCGGGCAACACGCTCGCACACTGCGGGCCACTCACTGCCTGCATCTCAGCGGGCAACACGCTCGCACACTGCGGGCAACACGCTCGCACTCTGCGGGCAACACGCTCGCACACTGCGGGCAACACGCTCGCACACTGCGGGCAACACGCTCGCACACTGCGGGCCACTCACTGCCTGCATCTCAGCGGGCAACACGCTCGCACACTGCGGGCAACACGCTCGCACTCTGCGGGCAACACGCTCGCACTCATCGGCGATGCCAAAAATATGGTGAAAAAGGTGAGCTCTACCTAATCAACCATCACATCAGCAATGTTTAATGTCCCGACAACTAGGTAAATTCTTTGTGACGTGCCGAGACCTCTGGCGCAGAAGGCAGGTAGCCTACCCCTGCGCCAAATCGGTCGTCAAATAATAACTTTACTCTTAATCCACATAAGTTGCAATTGCAAACCTACTATTATCGATTAATTACTCAGAACCTTAATCGATTAATCGCGAGAATCGATCACAGACTCGTATGGTTACATGCCTAACACGTCACTTTAGCATGTGTCAAAACGGGCCTCTTATTTTGTGACGACTGTAGTGGACCTATAGGTTGATTTGATATATCTAATAATAAGAAGTTTAAAAAACTAATAAACACACTTTTATAGGAACAGACTAAAAAGTACAAAATAACCGTCTATTCAGTAACTGAAATTAAAAAGCGTGGTGCGCCCTTTGCAAAGCATGCACTTCAAGTACTTAATATTGACAACGCGCACCACGCTTTTTAATTTCAGTTACTGAATAGACGGTTATTTTGTACTTTTTAGTCTGTTCCTATAAAAGTGTGTTTATTAGTTTTTTAAACTTCTTACATATTTATTTTTACTTTTTAGTTTAATAAATGGCAAGCTATGGATGGAATGGGTGATCGATTTCACAGTCCATTCATGTGTCTGCTCACCCCGTAAACATTATAACTCAAAGGCGTGATTGTATGTATTTAGTTTTACAAATTCAAGTGGAGTCTATTAGTTACCAGATGCGCGAGCCGAACCCTTACTTTATCCTTACTCCATCATCAGACCCTCACCACCAAGTGAAGCGAATAGGTCTCATCAGAACGAAACAACGGAGCCCAAACGCGAGGGGTTTCCTAGTAGTCATTAAGAAGTGCCACTGGCTTCCTCCCTGCTCCATCATCAGACCCTCACCATCAAGTGTAACGAACAGTTCTTATCAGAACAAAACAAATGAGCCTAAACTCGAGGGGTTTCCTAGCAGCCATTGAAGAGTTCTATTGCCCACCTCTTGACTCCATCATCAGATCAGCTCGATGGTAGCAAATTATTCTATTGTCATCGGATTCATATAGACTTGCAAAGTTTCAAATCAATACGACAATTAGAAGTAGGTTAAAATTGATTTCCAAGATTTTCTTACATTGTGACTTAGTTACAAGTGAAGCTAATAAAAGTGTGGTAAAAATCACTAAAAGTTTTGTATTGTTCACTAGTTAGAAGTCATTTAGAATATGCGAGTCAGATATGGAATCCGCAATACAAAAATAGATAAAATAGAAAAAAATACAGAGAAAGTTCTTAAGATTTCTTAACTTTAGATCACTACATAGTATAAAACAAAGTCGCTTTCTCTGTCCCTATGTCCCTTTGTATGCTTAAATCTTTGAAACTACGCAACGGATTTTGATGCGATTTTTTTTTATAGATAGAGTGATTCAAGAGGAAGGTTTATATGTACTTTTTATCCCGATATTCCCACGGGAACGGGAACCACGCGGGTGAAACCGCGGGCGGCCGCTAGTCTAAAATAAACCTGAATTCAAATTATATTGAAATCTGCCAACATCACCATCTATTACCACTATGTGTCTGTCAAATCGATTGGTAAGATTAAGTTTTAGTACGAATATTTTTGATGCTATATGTGAAAACTTATAAAGGCATGTTTGGACTAAATCAATTATGTTCTATTTGTTTGTAATGTATGCTGTTTGTTTTCCATGAAAATAAAATAAAATAAACATTTTCAGAACGCTTCACAGAAACAGACACTTGCTTTATAGAGATTCTTGCTTTACTCCGTAGGACTGATTTCGGAACTATGTATTATTGTTTACTATTATGATCTACCCAATAGTTACAAATAACAATGTTACAGCGGATCCCCGCAAGAGGACTGCGGCGCTAGTGGACGGGACTCGCCATAGCAGCCGCGCTACGGACTACTGAGCTCATTACGTCTGGTTAACGGTGACAAATAGGTAATTATTAAAATATTACCGTGGGAATATGGGGATAAAATATAGCCTACGTTACTCGGGAAGAATGCAAGTTTCTAATGGTGAAAGAATTATTAAAATAGCTCCAGTAGTTTTTGAGTTTGTCCATTACAAACAAAAATCTAAACTTTCCTATAATCCATACTAATATTTCAAAATTAAAGTTGAAAGTGTGTTTGTTAGTTAGTTTGTCAGTAAGCCAAGTCAAATCTAACCTTCTTTAAGATCTCACATTTTTAAATAACAGCAATTGTATAGGTATCCAATAAAGCAATGAAATAGAGGTTAATACTTGTTCATAATGTTCTTTTCTCTACTCATATTATAAAGAGGAACGATTTGATTGTTTGTTTGTTCGCAATTCGCATCGAATAGGCTCCGAAACTACTGGACCGATTTAGAAAATTCTTTCACCATTAGAAAGCTACATCTTCCCGAGTGACATAGGCTATATTTTATCCCGATATTCCCACGGGAACGGGTACCACGCGGGTGAAACCGCGAGGATCCGCTAGTGTTCCTATCTATATCTATCTTTACTAATATTATAAATGTGAAAGTGTGGTTGTTTCTTTGTTTGTCCGTCTTTCACGTCAAAACGGAGCAACGGATCGACTCGATTTTTGGTATGGGGATAGTTTGGGAGCTGAAGAGTAACATAGGCTACTTTTTATTCTGGAAAATTATAAAATAAAAATGATTAAGTATTTTGTATAGAAAATCGATAAACTGTCGTACTATATAAAACTGTCATTTCTTCCATAGCCGCTTCCAAAGAGGTATGTCAAAGAGTATTGTAATCACTGACGTTTTAGCCGCTTTGGATTACCTACTTTTTAATAAGTGACATATGTGACAGGCAGTGTATAAAACTTCTTCGCGGTTATTTATTTTCATCTGTCTAATAATAGATGTTGGTGATACGAAGTTTACCGGGTCCACTATAATTAATATGGCAAAACAACGTTTGCCGGGTCAGCTAGTATATACATATTTGTATTTTGCATAGAACTTGGCACTCATTTAGATCTCCATTCTTTTGCGGCGAAGCCCACAGCCAAGCCTAATGTTTGTATTGAATAATGTTACAGCGGATCCCCGCAAGAGGACTGCGGCGCTAGTGGACGGGACTCGCCATAGCAGCCGCGCTACGGACTACTGAGCTCATTGCGTCTGGTTAACGGTGACAAATAGGTAGTTATTAAAATACTAGCTTTCCGTGAACTACAAGACGTTATCCCGCAGGAATGTGACTTTTTCCGGGATAAAAAGAGGCCTATGTTCCTCTCCAGGCTACAAAGTATCTGTGTCCCAAATTTCAGCCAAGTCCGTTCAGCCTTTTTGGCGTGATTGAGTAACAGACATTCAAACAACTAAACTTTCACATTTATAATATTAGTATTCCCGTGGGAATAAGGGGATAAAATATAGCTTATGTCACTCGGGAAGAACTTATCTTTTCACTGGTGGGGAAGAACTTTTAAAATCTGTTCAATAATTCTTTAGTTTATCCATTACAATAAAAAAAAAGCTTCCCTCTTTAAAAACACTAGCGGCTCCGCGTGGTTTTACCCACTTGGTATCGTTCCCGTGGGAATGGCGGGTAAAAGATATCCTGTACGTTACTCGGGAAAGATTCTAGCATTCTTCCCGACTCGGGAAGAATGCTAGTTTCTAATCAAATCGTTAGAGTTTATAAATTACAAACAAAAAACCTAATCTTTCCTCTTTCTAATGCATACTAATATTTGAAAATTAAAGTTGAAAGTGTGTTTGTCTGTTTGTTTGTTAGTTTGTATTTCACGGAAATACTAGTTATTAGTATAGATTGCCCACTTGGCCCCGGTTATTACTTTATTACTATTTTTTTTATTAGTAAGTATACACATTTTAGGGAATTAAATTGGCTATATCTTAGTATGAAATCAGACACGAAATAGCGAGAAAAAATCAGCTGTTCAATAAAAAAGTACAATATCGGCTGGACCAAAATGTATGGAACAGCTTATTTTTTTTCGCATTTTCGTGGCTGGCCTCATAGTAAAAGAAAGTCGTATTGATGGACACTTTTAATTATCCAGTTGCTATGGACTATGTGACGTCACATAAAATTGAATATGACGCCCTCTAGATGGCATAAAGTCTAGAACTACCTAAATAAATATTTTTTTTCAATAATGCCGTAAGTATTGGGTATCAAATGAATTATCATCATCAACTTAATTAGCACATTTCAAATATGTCAACTTTATTAGCTAACAAAATCACGCCTCAAAAGTTATTTATGCGTATTTTCTGTAAACGTGCGCAAAATACATATTTAATTATGGAATATGCTGAAAACCCGCATGTCTCATGACATTCTTCATCTCTAAGAAATGAGGGCTACTGTTTTTTTGCTCGCCAGTTGGCGCCACAGTCGCGAGAGGTCCTGTTACAGTTCGTTTGTTACGGCTCTACGCGTGTGAAAGAAAACAAATCTTAAATAATACCAATTAAAAATATCCAGCATTCCGCAATGTTATGCAGTCCCGTCATGTTTGAAAAACCTCCTTTTCTTAGCTCCGCTTTTAAAGCACTGACGCTCACGTAATTCGTATTTGCCTTTTCGAATCTCGTATTGCAAAATACTCCCATTTTATTTATTTTAGAAATAAACGCGCGTGGCTCACACACAAAGTATGACATTTGACGTTTCGAAGACCTCACGCGACACCAGCGCCTCTAGCGGGGCATTCATACGCGTTAGCCCTCATAGGAAAGGTTAATCTATACATAACCCCTTTACAGAAAAACAGGCACTTGCTTTATAGAGATTCTTGCTGTATTCTGTAGGACTGATTACGGAATTATGTATTATTGTTTACATGGAGCTAGACTTAATACTGAGGTAACTGGAGTTTTCACCCTGAATAAAAAAGTGTGCCCAGCAAATTCGACATTTAGTATGTAGTGGTTGTCAGTTGTCTCATATGACCATACGTATTTTTTCAAAGTGTAGGTGAGACGGAAGACAGCCACCGTGTAATTTGTGGTCACAAAAAAGTGTTAGTACTGCACTCTCCAGTTACCTCAGTATGTAGTCTAGCTCCATGATTGTTTACTATTATGACCTACCCAATAGTTACAAATAACAATGTTACAGCGGATCCCCGCAAGAGGACTGCGGCGCTAGTGGACGGGACTCGCCATAGCAGCCGCGCTACGGACTACTGAGCTCATTGCGTCTGGTTAACGGTGACAAATAGGTAGTTATTAAAATACTAGCTTTCCGTGAACTACAAGACGTTATCCCGCGGGAGTGTGACATTTTTTCGGGATAAAAAGAGGCCTATGTTCCTCTCCAGGCTACAAAGTATCTGTGTCCCAAATTTCAGCCAAGTCCGTTCAGCCGTTTTGGCGTGATTGAGTAACAGACATTCAAACATCCAAACATCTAAACTTTCACATTTATAATATTATTAGTATTCCCGTGGGAATAAGGGGATAATTATAGCTTCTGTCACTCGGGAAGAACTTATCTTTTCACCGGTGGGGAAGAACTTTTAAAATCTGTTCAATATTTTTTTAGTTTATCCATTACAATAAAAAATCTTTCCTCTTTAAAAAACACTAGCGGCTCCGCGTGGTTTCACCCGCTTGGTATCGTTCCCGTGGTAATTGCGGGTAAAAGATATCCTGTACGTTACTCGGGAAGGATTCTAGAATATAGTTTCTAATCATAATCGTTAGAGTTTATAAATTACAAACAAAAAACCTAATCTTTCCTCTTTATAATCCATACTAATATTTTAAAACTAAAGTTGAAAGTGTGTTTGTCTGTTTGTTTGTTAGTTTGTTTTTCACGTCAAAACTAGTTATTAGTATAGATTGCCCACTTCGCCCCGGTTATTACTTTATTACTTTTTTATATTAGGTTACTCATTTTAGGGAATTAACTTGGCTATATCTTAGTATGAAGTCAACCACGAAATAGCGAGAAAAAATCAGCTGTTCCATAAAAAAGTACAATATCCACTGGACCACAATGAATAGAACTGCTGTTTTTTTTTTTGCAATTTCGTGGCTGGCCTCATAGTAAAAGAAAGTCGTATTGATGGACACTTTTAATTATCCAGTGGCTATGGACTATGTGACGTCACATAAAATTGAATGGCACCCTCTAGATAGCATAAAGTCTAGAACTACCTAAATAAATATATTTTTTCAATAATGCCGTAAGTATTGGGTATCAAATGAATTATCATCATCAACTTAATTAGCACATTTCAAATATGTCAACTTTATTAGCTAACAAAATCACGCCTCAAAAGTTATTTAAGCGTATTTTCTGTAAACGTGCGCAAAATACATATTTAATTATGGAATATGCTGAAAACCCGCATGACTCACAACATTCCTCACCTCTTGAGAAATGAGGGCTACTGTTTTTTTGCTCGCCAGTTGGCGCCACAGTCGCGAGAGGTCCTGTTACAGTTCGTTTGTTACGGCTCTACGCGTGTGAAAGAAAACAAATCTTAAATAATACCAATTAATTAAAAATATCCAGCATTCCGCAATGTTATGCAGTCCCGTCATGTTTGAAAAACCTCCTTTTCTTAGCTCCGCTTTTAAAGCACTGACGCTCACGTAATTCGTATTTGCCTTTTCGAATCTCGTATTGCAAAATACTCCCATTTTATTTATTTTAGAAATAAACGCGCGTGGCTCAATCACAAAGTATGACATTTGACGTTTCGAAGACCTCACGCGACACCAGCGCCTCTAGCGGGGCATTCATACGCGTTAGCCCTCATAGGAAAGGTTAATCTATACATAACCCCTTTACAGAAAAACAGGCACTTGCTTTATAGAGATACTTGCTGTATTTCGTAGGACTGATTACGGAATTATGTATTTCTAGCTGACTCGGCAAACGTTGTTTTGCCATATAAATTTTATTGGACACGAACTTCGTATCACCTGCCTGACACAATGTCACTTATTAAAAAAATAGAAATTCTAAGCGGCAAAAATGTCAGTGATTACATACTATTTGACATACCTTCTCTTTGGAAGCGGCTAAGAAATGACAGTTGTGTGAAGTATGACAGTTTAACGGTTTTCTATACAACATTACCATTTTTATTTTATAATTTTCCTGGATAAAAAGTAGCCTATGTTACTCTCCAGCTCTTAAATTATCTCCATACCGAAAATCTCGTCGATCCGTTGCTCCGTTTTGACGTGAAAGACGGACAAACAAACAAACAAACAAACAAATAAACAAACAAACAAACACACTTTCACATTTATAATATTAGTATGGAAGTATGGATTGTTTACATGGAGCTAGACTTAATACTGAGGTAAGTGGAGTTTTCACCTGAATAAAAAAGTGTGCCCAGCAAATTCGACATTTAGTATGTAGTGGTTGTCAGTTGTCTCATATGACCATACGTATTTTTTCAAAGTGTAGGTGAGACGGAAGACAGCCACCGTGTAATTTGTGATCACAAAAAAGTGTTAGTACTGCACTCTCCAGTTACCTCAGTATGTAGTCTAGCTCCGTGATTGTTTACTATTATGACCTACCCAATAGTTACAAATAACAATGTTACAGCGGATCCCCGCAAGAGGACTGCGGCGCTAGTGGACGGGACTCGCCATAGCAGCCGCGCTACGGACTACTGAGCTCATTGCGTCTGGTTAACGGTGACAAATAGGTAGTTATTAAAATACTAGCTTTCCGTGAACTACAAGACGTTATCCCGCAGGAATGTGACATTTTTCCGGGATAAAAAGAGGCCTATGTTCCTCTCCAGGCTACAAAGTATATGTATCCCAAATTTCAGCCAATTCCATTCAGCCGTTTTGACGTGATTGAGTAACAAACATTCAAACATCCAGACATCTACAGTCGTCACAAAATAAGATGCCCGTTTTGACACATGCTAATGCTCGTGGTTTTTTACTATCACATTTTTCCTATACTTACAAAATTGCATTGTGAATGCATAAAAATAATATAAAATCTCAATATGGCTGTTTCATCTTAATCGATTGTTAAACATTTGTAAAAATGTTTCTTTCGGATGCGAGGGTTTCCTCACATTGATGAAGCAACGCTGGCCTACAGCGTAACAAGTGATAGCAAAATTCGACGAGTCGTGTAAGCCTTTCGGTAGCTTAGTTGGTCAGAGCATCGGGCCGGAATCCCGGAGGCGCGGGTTCGAATCCCGCCTGAAAGCTACTTATAGGGCTCGGAGTTTTTTACTATCACATTTTTCCTATACTTACAAGATTGCATTGTGAATGCATAAAAATAATATAAAATCTAAATAGTCTATTTATTGAAAATTTCCTGTGGTATTATGGGGATAGAATATAGCTTATGTCACTCAGTAAGAATGTAGTCGCTCATCTTTTTACCAATGAAAGTTATCCATTACAAACAAACAAAAAATATTTTTTTCCCTAAGTATTACATACTATTACTATTATTAATTATTATTTGTTTATTATTAAGTAGTATTGTTATTTGTTAATATTTTTTTATTTATTTATTTTTTATAGTTTATGTTGTAATCTTCATATATAAAATAAAATATATCGTATACTTACATATAATATGAAATTAAACTTGATTGCTGATTGTGCATTGCTTTTAATATTTTTTCTTGTTTAACCTTTTTTAATAATTTTTTAAGTTTTTAAGTTACCTATAAATTGAGTTGATTTAACTTACATTATTTAATGTAATCGAGAACTTCCATGTAGTTTCACATGCCTACTCTCGAAAGTGACTTTTATGTTTTAATGTATTGCTGTTTAGCTTGTTACTGTTTTAACTAGTTTTACTCGTGTGTTGTAATTATGAATTTTCGCTGTGTACATTTGTATTGGCCTTGGCTGCTTAATGTACTAAATAAATAAAATTAAAAATTAAAATTAAAATAAATAACTTAACGTTAATAACAATAACTTACATAAATCTTTCCTCTTTATAATTTACTCGCAGCTACTCGCGGTTTCACTCGCGTGGTATTTGTTCACTCGAAGAATGTAGCTTTCAACAGATGAAAGAATTTTCAAAACCGGTCTAGTAGTTTTAAGGGGTTGTAATTAATTGATCACCAAACTAACCTAACCTAACCCACAAAAATACTAACTTAGCATCTAAAATCGTATTTGTATTTGTATTTGTATAAAATACTGAAATGGACGCAAAGTCCACCACTTTGCGTCTATTTCAGTATTTTAGTTGCTTACTTATTATTTTTTGTGGCTCTATTAATTATTTCTCGTTTTTAAGTTAATAAATAAATAAATATTTTCTAACATTCAAACCAATTATCTATATACACTTTTAAACTTTCGCGTTGCATTATATAGTATTGAGAAAACAGGTATTAAACGCGTTTTTAAACTAAACATAGGTGTTTAACACCTACCTTGAACACATCACAGCTGTAAAAAACCGCCAGACTAATAAATCGGCGATTGCAGAACATTTGCTGGAAAGTGGCGCAAACCACTGGATCGAATTTCATCGCACGCAGGTTCTTTCCACTGATCGCCATTTTTATTCACGAGTCGTACGTGAAGCGATTGAAATTAAAAAACATCCAAACAACTTCAATCGGGAAGATGGCTACAAATTATCTGCAGTGTGGAATCCAGTAATTGGAAACGCACTACCTCTTTGTTCGCGGTCGGCCAACTACCAGAATACGGCTATGATACGGAATAGGGACACCGTTAGTGTTGTGTGTGACGGTAGTTGGAAAAATTATTCGACGGTGGATGAAGATTCCACCGCAGAGGAGGAGGCGTAACACCGCAGCTCCAGTCAGCCCGTGACCACGGCCGATGCAACTCGGTCGAAACGTCGGGAAAAGGTAGGTGTTAAACACCTATGTTTAGTTTAAAAACGCGTTTAATACCTGTTTTCTCAATACTATACAATTATCTATAGTAAATTTCTTAAGAAACTGTGTCTATGTTAACTTGATAACGGATAAATATATACTTAAATACTTTTTATACCAGACCAAGACAAATAGACATGTTCACGCATACAAATATTTGTCTTGTTCGGGAATCGAACCCGAGACCTCTAGCGCAGAAGGCAGGTAGTTTACCCCTGCGCCAAATCGGTCGTCAAATTACAGGGCTGGTGGTGTTTTTTTAAATTCATTTTTTAGAGTTCCGTACCCAAAGGTTAAAAACGGGACCCTATTACTAAGACTCCGCTGTCCGTCTGTATGTCTGTCACCAGGCTGTATCTCAAGGACCGTGATAGCTAGACGGTTGAAATTTTCACAGATGATGTATTTCTGTTGCCGCTTTATCAACAAATACTAAAAAACAATAAAAAAAAATTTAAAGGGGCTCCCATACAACAAACGTGAAAAACGTGTTTTTTTTTTGCCGTTTTTGCTTGATATTAATAACGGCAACAAATAGGCGCTTGAAATATTCACAGACTATTTAGTTGTATACTTGAGATTTAATATTATGTTTATGCACTTACAATGCAATTTTGTAAGTATAGGAAAAATGTGTGATAGTAAAAAACCACGAGCCATATAAGTAGCATCCCGCCTGAAAGCTACTTATATGGCTCGTGGTTTTTTACTATCACACATTTTTCCTATAGTTGTATACTTATTCACTCCAAAAATAAATAATTTAATTCGAATAAAATAAATTACGGGGGGCTCCCATACAACAAACGTGATATTTGATGGTACGGAACCTCCACTCGACTCGCACTTGCCTGTTTAGTAATATAATTAATCCATGATAATTACAAGCTTTTTATTAACTTGCCATATTATTTAGTTAGTATGTTAGTTAGTTAGTGGGGGACAAATCTTGCAAGCTTAATTTGACCCACTTCCCAGTGTCCGATGGAGCTAAAATTTTGTGTACAGGTTTGGTTTATTTAGATGACAATACAATATTAAAGTACAGTAAGAAAAAAGCTTGACATAAAATAGTAGATTGTACAACAAGTGCATAAAACGTACCATTTTACCCGAGACGTATATATCCACCCGAGCCGCAGGCGAGGGTTGATAGTCAATTCGAGGGTAAAATGGGTTTTATGTACAAGTTATACACTCTGCTTTTCACTTAGAGTCCGAGAAAAATAAATAACAATATTGCAAAATAGAAAAAATAAAGACTTCGCCATATTGGTGGGAAGACTTTCTTTTTCTTTTTTTATATGTGGCATTGGCAGCACAGTGACTTTAGCATAGATCGTAGTCCATAATGCTCTTGAAATACTTATTTCTTAGAAAACTTATTAATTTTGCCTAGTTTTATTAATTTAGTAATTTAAAATGGATTATGTACAAAATCGAAGGAACAGAATGAAATACCTAATAGAGACTTAGACGAAGATTTTACTTTATGCACTAGAGCATAAAAAGCGATTTTATGCAGCCTATACCCAACATAAACACGAACTTTACGAGCATGAGAAGTGAAAATGAAATTTTTACTAAAAACTTGTTGTATTGTTACAGTGTAATGCCGCACCGAGTGGCGCAACATGGTTCTCCGATGGGAGCCGACCCTCACGGCTGCCGGGATATTTAGCGGCCACAGTTCATATTTAATTTCATAATGGGCGATTTTATGAAAGCTCGTTGTAATTAGCTCACTAGATGGCGCTGTCCCACTTATGCACTTAGAAGGAACGGAACGTTATAAATTTTACTTTGACGCGACTTTTGTTTCATAAAACGGAACGTCAGACAGATGTTATTTATTTACCATAATCTTTAAATTTACCTATTTCGTTTCTGTTCCTCACAGTAGTACCTATCAGTACTTATTTAATTTATTAGGTATAAGTTTCCTTTGGGTTTTTAAAAGTAATTAATTTAAATATGATTCATACCAAAATATACCATAGACATGTACATACTTCATTCAACGCCATCTAGTGAAAGTTATGGAAGCTTTTTTTTAAATGGCCTCAGAAAATCGCTCATTGAATCGGTTAATTAAGAAAGGAAACATGTCACCTCTTTTCTAATTTAGCAACTTTTATGGATTTGGATTTTTTATGGCAAGACAGCCAAGAAACGGAATATTTAAGTACAATAGTTTAAGAAGTACTTATAGGGCACCACATTTTTACATGACAATAAGAAACGGAAAATTTACAATTTTACAAGCTTTTATTTAGCTTGCAGTGTATGTATGTATGCATGTATGAATGTCCGTTCGGGTCAAATCTTGCAAGCTAAATTTGACCAACTTCCCAGTGTCCGATTGAGCTGAAACTTTGCTTACAGGTTTGGTTTGGATGACAATACAATATTAAAGTACAGTCAACAAGAAAGCTTGTCATAAAACGAAGTTTTTACAAAAACTTATTTAGAAATTAATTTGTTTTATCTCCTGTTAAATTTGCGAGCCATGACGTGTTCCCCTTCTTAATTAACCGATTCAATTTTTATAATTTATTTATTGAACCATAATAGCATTACAATATAGTAAGGTCCGGACCCTCGATCAACAATAACACCTAGGTCCAGATACATAGTTGGAGTGACAAACACGGCAGAGAAAATATGCGCCCACTGAGCCAATTGAGCGTAATCAAAGCTACTTATAGGGCTTGTGGTTTTTTACTATCACATTTTTCCTATACTTACAGAATTGCATTGTGAATGCATAAATAGTAGATTGTACAACAAGTGCATAAAACGTACCATTTAACCCGAGACGTATATATCCACCCGAGCCGTAGGCGAGGGTTGATAGTCAATTCGAGGGTAAAATGGGTTTTATGTACAAGTTAAACACTTCTTTTCACTTAGAGCGTGAGGAATAGTACATTACAGCCGAGGACAGGTAAGTAAGAAATTACATTGTCGAGGATGGTTTGAAGCACGAGCCGCAGGCGAGGGCTTTAATCATTCGAGGCAAGGTAATTTGCTTACCGTACAAGGCTTGTATAGTGCTTTTCTCAAGAAATGCGAGGAAATAAAAAAAATACTGTTTAACTAAATAATATTTATTAAAATTTATATCACACAAATGTAAATGCTATTGTTTTCCCGGGCACAGTTATGAATAAATCGCCCATAATAATATTATTTTAATGATGTAGGTATCATTAAAATACGCCAACAACACAGATTCTGAAAACGTATGCGCTTTTTTTCACTTTTCCAAATCAGATCCTAGGTTTTCATATATCTTTCTTTTGATTTTGCTGGCAGTAAATTTTCTGTTATTCATTTTGCTTCTGCTCTCAAATTTGGTGGAGTAGGTACATAAAATGTCTGTATATGTTTCATTGGCAGAACTCATTTTGATAATTTATTACACAATATAAATAAACTGTATTGATATCAAATCTGAAATCAACCGCTGAAAATCATTCCCGCCGTTTTTTTAATATTGGTTTGTGAGGCCAAGTGGAACGGTCATACAGCCTATTGATACTTAATACTTGCTACTAAAATGCGCAACTTCAATACCCGCTTCTGGGTGGTAGATGGCGCTGTACATATTTCCCATACAAAATTACTCGTAAAGGATATTTTGTCTATGATAAATCTCATTTTGTTTTTTCGATTGATGTTCGTGCTAAGGGTACATAGCGCTTTTGGTACAATACGAAGTAATATACTCTGTGCGCACCGTATTTAAAAAAAAGTTAACCTAATTATGATATAATAATTACCTATATAATAAATAAATAAATAAATAAATAAATAATAAACAAATATTTTCTTACAATCACACCAATTATCTAAGCCCGCAGTTAATTTCTTAAAAAACTGTGTCTACGGGAACTTGATAACGGATAAATATATACTTAAATACTTTTTGTTTGTAAATACATACTTAATATACATAGAAAACACCCAGACCAAGACAAATAGACATGTTCATGCACACAAATATTTGTCTTGTTCGGGAATCGAACCCGAGACCTCTGGCGCAGAAGGCAGGTAGATTACCCCTGCGCCAAATCGGTCGTCATAATAATAATAATGTGGCTGTATGGTGCAAATGTCCCTTTGCTTTTTCTGTTTTTATACACAGGAATAACGAAAGAAAAAATAAAGAAAAAAATTTGGTAATAATATCTTTGGATAGTACCTTTTCCGAGTTTTTGGCGCCATCTTGGCGGGTTAGGTTAAGTGGATATTTTAATTAATCGCAATTTGTTTCATAGTGGACTTTGTGACTCAAGATAGGTGTAGTTTTGTGCCCCAAGTGTTTACGCAACTGGACGATGTGTGGAATGATTAAAATATGCGCTATCTCGGTAACGTGATGCCGAGTGTTTTATTGTAGTGGTGACTACCTCAGCAAGAATTACCGAGAAGACCGACTCGACATACTTGACGCCAAATACTCCAAGAAGCATTAGAATGTAACACACCTACATTCTAATGAAAACATAAGAAACTATAATAACATACATAATACTCAAGAATTGGCAGTATGGCTTGATGTCTTCGCCTGTCCAAAAAGGACGAACTTTTTTACAATACAAATAGTACCTTTTCCGAGGTAAACATTCTAAATTTGAAAATCACTGCAGTAATGAATTTCAGTACTTACTTACTGCACTGATTTTAGTGCAGTAAGTAAGTACTGAAATTCATTACTGCAGTGATTTTCAAATTTAGAATGTTTACCTCGGAAAAGTGCCACGTACTGCATTCTTTTCTCAAATATAATATTAACATTTCAGAGCATAAGTGTGAAAAGTAAATAACAATATTGCAAAAAAGAAAAAATAAAGACTTCGCCATATTGGCGGGAAGACTTCCTTTTTCTTTTTTTTATACGTGGCATTGGCAGCACAGTGACTTTAGCATAGATCGTAGTCCATAATGCTCTTGAAATACTTATTTCTTAGAAAACTCATTTATTTTGCCTAGTTTTATTAATTTAGTACTTTACATGGATTATGTATAAAATTGAAGAAACAGAATGAAATACTTACCTACTAAGTTTATTTAACGAAGTTTAATTGCGTGTGTGGCTGTTTACCTGACGCCCTTTGTCTTAAAGTCTGAGACTTAGACGAAGATTTTACTTTATGCACTAGAGCATAAAAAGCGATTTTATGCAACCTATACCCAACATAAACACGAACTTTACGAGCATGAGAAGTGAAAAATAATTTTAAATCTTAGTTTCTGTCATTTATGTATGACATAAGATCGTACATTATTTACCTTTTTTTCTCAGCCATAAAAAGTTTTGATTTGATTCGTCAGCCTTCATACTATTGTTGATCGAAGCTCCGGACTGTTATTGATATGTCAATATAGTGCGACAAGCTTTTCTGTTCCGGTGATTATCTTTGGAACTAAAACAGTTTTCATACGACAGTCCATTTTGACAGCTAATTTCGTATTGCAAGTGACTCCTCTGTCACGGCTGTCACCGGAAAAGAAAAGCTTGTGGCACTGTATTTAATAGTGACATTTAAAAATAAACCATAATGTATAAAATTGAAAAAAAATGTTCAGTTTGTTTAATAGGAAGCAAGTACAGTGCCACAAACTTTGCTGTGCCGGTGGCCAAAATGTGAAACTAGCGTGTTTTTTTTAATGTCACTTTGCTGTCAAGTTGATGTCCAACCATAGCGCTGCTAGCGGCTGAAGTTCTTAGAAGTCAGGGCCGGTTAAATTGTTACAAAAAAAAGAAAACCGTACGTAGCGCCGCTGTCACCGGAACAGAAAAGGTTGTGGCACTGTAATGAGCTGCTGAATTGTGATTAACCGTGACTCTAGCCATCTCTTTCTCTCGTTTAGTCACATAATGCCTAATTCGCGAAATGGCTAATTCTTAAAAAGACTTATTTAAAAGACGGAGGGCGAGGAATTGTGCATTTTGCATTTTTAATACTTACTAATCACCCTATACATCATATCAAAAATTCAGAACTACCGGACCACTTGTTAGAGAACCCCCCTTAATTAGTCTCTATTTACTGGCTTATAACGTTTGGTTCACGTTTTAGAATAACGGGGTCAAAGTAGGTAGATTACCTATGTTTAATTTATTCATTTGAACTTAATGTAAAATTACTTAGAGTGTGTGTCAGATAACTCTGCACGTGCCTGGCGCGTTTTTGGCGCTAGTTACAGTGCATTTTTTTGTTCTAATATTATAGAAAAGATTAGTATTAGATTTTTACCGCGCGCAAACTTATCTGACGAGCACTCTAATAGCGTGCAGTCTGCACACTACCGCCGCCATTGAAAAAAATCATACCTAGAGTGCGCGCCAGATAAGTCTGCGCGCGACTGGTGGCGTATTTAATGTTGCCAGTAGAGCTTTGTGGTACTTTTTATCGCTTAAAAGATATTTGATGGCCTATCGTTTAGTTTAATTCAGTTTTTTTGCGAAAATTAGCCTTTTTTAGCAATAAAACTCCATGAAATTAAACGACAAGCTAGAAAATATAGATAAAACAATAGAAAGTACCACAAAGCTTCTTCGGAGTGCACTACAGAGAGATAATTCGCAATATTATGATCTTTATCACTATGATTTTTTTTCCAATGGCGGCGCTAGTGTGCAGACTGCACGCTCTTAAAGTCCGTTCGGTTAGATAGTGTCGGTACCCGCATGGCATTGTGGCTCTTGCTATAAAATCCTTACGAATGCAGATATAACTAATACGCTAATACACACAAGTTGGGTACCAAAGTCAATTAATTATGAAAATTTGGATATTTTAATATAAAAGGAATTTAAGTAAGTGATTTACAAATAAAAGGGCGACACTATCTAAGCGAATGGACTATAAATAATGTTTAAAATCAATCGAAGTTAAACAGTTTTAATTTGATTTTTTTATTTATAAATACAACGCGTGTTAATGATTAAGCGCTAACCTCTTACGTGACGATTGTGCTCATGTATATGAACAACTCGACAAAAAAAATCTGATGTTCCTTACATTCTCGAGTTGGTATTGACATTTGACTTTTGTATGAAACCGTTGATTTATTTGTTGAGTTGCAGAGTTGGCCCCATAGTAAAAGTTGTTCATATTCATGAGTACAATCACCACCTATGAGGTTTTGCGCTAATTCGCAAAACCTCACGTTTAGCACGTTGTATAGTTTGAATAATCTGGATAAATGTTACAGCTCTTCAAAATGTCAATGAAACTACAGCACCACCGGTTCGCATAACCTACGGGCGCCGGCGCCGGCGGGCTGAAACTCGTCAAGGGCCTTCTTTGTGTTTTTCTCTTGTAAACTTTACAACAATCTCTACAATTTAACTAGAATATAATGATACTTTGCACTGATGATGGCGTTTTTGTTATGGATCCTTGATGGAGTATTGAACCGTATGAACCCATCTGGATTCACTGGAACTAATGCAATACATTTGTGGTTGTAAGAAGAAATAATACAAGGCATATTATTTATCCAAGAAAGCGCTATAGCTTGTCAAGCATACGTTGGCGATCGAGTGGCGTCGCCACCGTACTTGAATTTACCTCTTTATATGTCAAATTAATGAAAATTGAGCTAATCTCTACACCTACATCTAAAATTAGTTCCTATTTCTACCGCATGTTAACTTGACAGATATAAAATAATATTTACTTCCATGTTGATAGTCATTTGAATCTCTATTACTCATTAAGAGCTGGTACACACTGGGCGTTAGCGTTATCATTGGCGTTGCATTTTGTATGCAAATCTGTACAGCGCCTCTAGCGGGCAATAGCAGAACTACAGATTCTCATACAAAATATCTCGCGTACGCTCACCAAACGCTCGCCGAGCGCCCAGTGTGTACAGGGGGTTAAACAATGAGTTATCCTGTTACGTTATCCTGCACCCATCGACGGACTGGAATAGAAAACTGCACCCAACTTCATGAACAGCAAGACATGAGAATAAATAAATATAGTTCTCCTTGCAATTACATACATTATCCAGGCCAAATAGGTGTTATTGTTGATCGAAGAGGCCAAAGTAAGTTCTTCAAAAACTTGTGGAAAGTAACTAACGAGTAAACATACTTATATTTTTTTTTGTAAATACATAACAAAAATAAATAGAAAACACGTAGACCAAGATAAATAGAAAATAAAACAAGTTCATGCATATTCATATTCACACTCATTACATTACACATGTAAGTACTGTATTTCGGATTATAAGTGATGATAAGGTAAGTATGAAGTAGTTATAAGAATCATTACCTATACATTAATAAATATCAGCTACATTAGGTACCTATGTACTTTATCCAGGTGTTTTCTTTTTTAACAAATGAACATTTAATTACATTTTTTTAAATCCAGCAGTTAATATTTAACTGTGTAGATTTTTTTCGTAGTAGTCGAAAGCCGACAGACACCTTTTGACCTACCTTTCATGAACTGCGTACGTAAGTATTTGAATTTAGTTGCGGCTGCCTTTTGAATACATTTTAAAGTAGGTACCTTTATAAGGTGCAACGTGAAAATGAAGACCGGTGGGCCTACCATAATCTGTAGTTCTGCTACTGCCCACTAGAGGCGCTGTACAGATTCTCATACGAAATGTCTCCCGTTAAACAGTAGCTGGTTCTAGAGATGGAACCAGCTCTAACTGCTGGTACACACTGGAACTAGAGATGGAGTGGAACTAGAGATTTTCATACAAAAATGTAACGCTAAGACGCTCGCCGAGCGCCCTGTGTGTACAGGCAGTACAGGCTCTAATTATACTTTTACTATGCTCTAATGCTGGGGCTTCACCTGCGTGACGCCTAACGGCGTTAATAACGGCATGCGCGTCTTAGCTAACTAATTGTATCAAATTAGTGCGCTAAGACCCGGCTACATCTGCGTATTATATCAAATAGCGCGCTAATTAATGGCATTAGACGCAGGTGAAGCTCGGAAACGGAAAGAAAAAGTCATGGTAGGCCCACCGAACTTAAAATATCACTATCACTTCACTACATAGTATAAAACAAAGTCGCTTTCTCTGTCCCTATGTCCCTTTGTATGCTTAAATCTTTGAAACTACGCAACGGATTTTGATGCGATTTTTTTTAATAAATAGAGTGATTCAAGAAGAGGGTTTATATGTACTTTCTATCCCGATATTCCCACGGGAACGGGAACCACGCGGGTGAAACCGCGGGCGGCCGCTAGTTTTTTATAAACTAACATTACCACTGAAATTATTAAAAAGTTTCGTATATAGCGACATCTCTCGGTATACTTTTAAACTACGTAATATTAGATTGTCCAACTTTTGAACTTTGTTTTTATATTACTTTTCTTATAAAACGAAAATAAAATTATCCAAATAATCACGAACATGCAAAACCGCAACGACCGATGTCGCACCCGTGTTATTTTTATAATTCTTTATGTCATCTGGTAATATTTAACCATAAACTAGACTGGGGACAGACAGGCGGACATACATGGCGAAATGACATGGAACAAGGGTTCCTTGTTGACTATCGGAACCCTAAAAACTGATGATACATTTTACAGTTATTAAATTAGATTAAATAATAATTTCCACTCACCCGATGGCGGTTTTGTTTGAGATACTTGATGGAGCAGTTTCACTGGAACAAATGCAATACATTTGTGATTGAGTGAGGCATGAGGAGTGTCACACAAAAAAGCGCTATTTACTTGCATATTGAGTCATTTAATCTGTACCTCTAAACCATTGCTCAGTAAACGCATCAGGCGATTTATCGTCCAACTGAATCAAATTAATTATTCAATTAATTACAGCTGCATCCATCAACAGATAACCTTTAATAAAAGCTCGAGTTGGCAAGTCACAAAAGGCTCTATTTTTTACTGATATAATTTTTTGCTAGCTCCGTTTTATGAACAATTTTCATGCCATTTTTCTAGTTTTTTTACTTCAGTTTTAACATTAACAGACTGGAATAGAAAAGAAAGTTGCATCCTACGTTATGGAAGCAAGCAAGACAAATTGAAGAACTAATTACTTACACCTTCAATTTTCTAGCCCAAATAGTACCTACTATATTGTGTGTCCAAAGCAAAGTAAGCTCTTCAAGGACTTGTATTGTGGAAAGGAAAGTGACGGATAAACATATTTTTTTATGTTTTTTTAGTAAGTAGGTAAATTACAATTATAGATAGAAAACACATAGAAGAAGATAAAAAGACTTTATGATATGTTCATGCATACAAATTCTGGCACGCATTATACAAATGTAATGAATTTGTGGTTGTAAGAAGAAAGCGATTGCTATTTACTGGCTTATAGAGTCATTATAAAGGACAATGACCATTTTTGTATGGCAGCTGGCGTCTTTTTTTATCTTGCGGCCATAAACCAAACATTGAAATATAATTTGTTAGCAGCACTACTGACAATATTTGCAAAGGAATACCTGTAAACTCAGTCCGAACCCAGTGAGACTAACTAGAACTAACAGCAGTGGGCATCGTTCCTCCCCCAAGGCCAAGTGGGAGGCCTATGCCTCCCCCAAGGATCTCTACAACGATCGGTCCTGCGCTGCCCGCATTCAGCGGCTTCCCGCGATCTTGACCAGATCGTCGGTCCACCTTGTAGGGGGCCTGCCCACGGAACGTCGTCCGGTACGCGGTCGCCATTCGAGAACCTTTCCGCCCCAACGGCCATCGGTTCTCCGCGCTATGTGTCCCGCCCACTGATACTTCATTGATGCAATCCTTCGAGCTATGTCGGTTGTTTTAGTTCTCCTGCGGATCTCATCATTTCTGATTCGATCGAGCAGGGAAATACCAACCATCGCTCTCTCCATTGCTCGCTGGGTGACTTTGAGCCTTCTTATGAGACCCATAGTAAAAGACCACGTCTCACTTCCATAGGTCATTACTGGCAACACACACTGGTCAAAGACTTTCGTCTTGAGACATTGCAGGTATTTCGGACGCGAATATATGTCGGAGCTTCCCAAACGCTGCCCATCCGAGCTGGATTCGACGAGAGATCTCTTTCTCAAAGTTGGACTTACCTAACTGGACCGTCTGTCCTAGGTAAACATAGTGGTCAACAACTTCGAGTGTAATGTTCCCAACATTAACTGGAGCGGGTGCAACATGGGCATTGAACTGATTTTCGTCTTGTCCATGTTCATCTTAAGACTTATGACATGATCAATAACTGTATTTGTTTTATCATCTGTATGTAATTAGATTATTAATGTATTCTGGATTCACGAGAACAAAATTAAAAGCAATACAATTTTGCTGTTGTAAGAGGAAGATAATACTGGTAATACAGGAAATCCTTAATGGAGCATCTAACACATCTGGATTTACTGGAACAATAAATTGCAATACATTTGTGGCTGTAAGAGGAGTGTCTTGTATTATCGGAAAGACCTTGCATATTAACAGTCATTAAATTTGTACCTCTAAACCATTGCTCTGTAAATCCAACAGGCGTTTTATTGTGTGAATAGAACAGCTGCATCCATCGACAGCAGACGAATAGAAAGCTGCATCCAACTTAATAAACAGCAAGACATTACATTAAAGAAATTATCATCATCATCATCACCAGCCATACGACGCCCACTGCTGGGTATAGACCTCCCCCAAGGATCTCTACAACGATCGGTCCTGCGCTGCCCGCATCCAGCGGCTTCCCGCGACCTGATTGTCGGGCATGCCCACGGAACTTCGTCCGGTACGCGGTCACAATTCGAGAACCAATGGCCATCGGTTCTCCGCGCTATTTGTCCTAACCACTGCCACTTGAGATGAGCAATCCTTCGATCGATCGATGTCGGTTGTTTTAATTCTCGTGCGGATCTCATCATTTCTGATGCTCGCCTTGAGCCTTCTTATGATAGGCGATTAAAGTCGATGTCGGTCGATGTTTTCTAATACTTCAATTCAATACTTCATTTTCAATGGACATTGTAAAGTTCATTAGTATCTATCAAGTTTCCTTACTTTGGCCCCATCCTGAAATAGACGCTGGATACGTCCATGGCTGCATTCATCGACAGACTGGAAACAGAAAGCTGCATCCAACTTTATGAACAGCAAATACATTATAAGAACTAAATAAACAACACTACCATTCTTACAATTGCTTTATCCAGGCCTAAAGCAAGTTTTTAAGAACTTGTGTTATGAGATGAGAAGTAGCTAACAGTTTAGCAGATAAATATACCTACCTAACCAACAGGTTTTAATACTAGAAATAAATTTAAAAATAGGTAGATAAGACCTATACCAAGACAATGAGACCAGTTTATGCATACATATTCACACACATTCCACAAATGTAATGAATTTGTGGTTAAATAAGCGATCGCTATTTACTGGTATATTAGTAGTCATTAGATTTATTTATCTGAGCTTTTGCTCGCAAGATTTATAAGGCGTTTTGATACATAGTAGATAGTTAGGATTAAAATATCTGCATTCTGCATCAATAAACTTAATGAGGCTGTCCCCACTTTATGAAAGTCAAGACTGAATTAAATGAATTTAAAGATTATGCTTCGAAAATTTGCATTCTCATAAATTGACAGCTATTAGGAAAATAAATAATGACGGCAAACAAACATACAATATTGTACCGCGCGGGTACACGATAATGTACGTGCATTATCTATACCATACCATAAAGGCTTTAATTAACTCTCTGTAAATAATTATTGTCATCTTACATTGATGTAGGTACCTACTAAATCTATATATATATAAATGAATCCCTATTTCCCTTGGTCACGACATCACGCGTGAACGGCTGGACCGATTTGGCTAATTTTGTTCTTGAAATGTTCGTGGAAGTCCAAGGAAGGATATAGGGGTAGGGTAGGGGTACGGTAGGGGTAGGGTAGGGGTAGGGTAGGGGTAGAGTACGGGTAGGGTAGGATGGAGTAGGGGGTAGGGCCACGGGAACGAAGTCGCGCTGGGTCAGCTAGTTTGTATATATTTTCAGGCGGGATTTGTGTGTTTATTTTATAGCTGCTCGTTAATAAATTGTTATAATGTAGCTTCCTTCCTACTGATGAAGGAATTTTCAAAATCAATATCAAAATCGAACGAAAAGAACAATTCAATAATTTATAGATTCAGAGATTACCTAAAAAACCTGCTGTCCAAACAAACCTTTGAAATTCTCTAGATAAAAATTGTTTGCGACATCTTTTGATATATTTTGGAGTTTGACAGGAGACCTTTGTATGAGAAGTTTGTAGTTCTGCTACTGCCCACTAGAGGCGCTGTACAGATTTGCATACAAACTCTGAGCGAGTTTTCACACTTTCGCTGCTTTCGCCGAGTGCCAAATGTGCACAGGCTCAAAGGTGCAACGGTTGATATTTTTAAGTTGTACCGAACCGAAATTTCGATTATAATTTAATAGAACACAATATCAAAATTGTCACATATAGCGACATCTCTTTGTACACTATTGAACTACTTAGTAGCATATCCCATATTTTGAACTTTGTTGAGATTTAAATATTAAAATTATAACAAATTTTCGGCTATTTATGTTCATAGGTACCGTGTGAAACTGCATCGAATGTGACCGAATCTAGGCTCGATAAACACTAACCAAGGCATTATTTTCTGCTGCTATCATACTTTATATTTCCTTTTTACCAAGAGATGTCGCTAACAGTTTTCAAAAACGCCAGTGTGAAACGTTTCCGTCAAAAAAATCATCCATCCCCAGCCTCACCAAGACACCAAGATCCACAAACCACCAAGCCGCAGACCAAAATGCAGCCGTCTGTCCGTGCGTTACCTAATTAAGTACTTACCTATGTGTGAAAGTGAGACAAGCAAAGTAAGTTTTACTTTATTATTAGTGCCTAAGTATTCATTGATATAAGCTGATGAGTTTTTTTCGCCTGTTTTTCTTGTCAGTTAAAGGATGTCCATAACAGGTGGTAGGTAAAAAAATGTTGGACGATTCATAAGCATTAATTTTATTTAATCTATATAAATAAAAATTTATTGACTTTGACTTTGACTTGATCTGGGGGCACGGTAGAGCCCCCGCCAAGTCGAGCGCGAAGCAAACACTGCCGTACCATCCTTTACTGGAACCGCATCGCCGCATTTTCAGGCGCCTATTTGAGAACCTCTGGATAAGACCAGAACGCAGAAATTTTCGTCATCCAGTAAGCTATAATTACATACTTAAAATCCAAAATTTCAAGACTGTAGGTCATTTAGTTCCGAAGTTAAGCTTAAGCAAAGTTTCGCATTTGTGACACTCACTCATGATCATCAAAATAGAACTAGTTCCTATAAACTCAGAGAGCTGAAATTTGGTACAGAGTTAGGGTTTAATGGCCACATAAAGGGAATACTATAAAAACTAGGATAATTTCTAGTTACACCAACTGCATAAATAACTTTGTAATCCTATATAAATATATAGGATTACAAAGTTACATTTGCAGTAAATAAATCAGTATACCTGTATTTATTACATATGTGTAATACCTAGCAAAAAGATATGAAATCTCACCAAAATCATCCTATAAAAACTGACCAACTCTCGCTGAAGCTGCTTATTTCTTTACAAAAAGCGTTGAAATCTCTCAGTAAAGTCAAGCCAACTCTAATTTTCCTTTCTGCGATTTCTTTATTTATATAGTTACGTTTTAATTTTATGTGACTTGGTCGTTGACTTGTGCCCACCAAACTAACCAACATGTAGAATGTTCAATGCTTGACTTTACTGAGAGATTTCAAGGCTTATTACCGATCTTAAAGTGACATCGCTCACTAGATGGCGCTGTCCCACCTATGCAGGTGAAGGAACGGAACGTTATAAATTTTACTTTGACTCTTTAATAATAGTTTCCTTTTGGTTTTTAAAAAGTAATTAATTTAAATATGATTCATACCAAAATATACCATAGACATGTACATACTTCGTTCAACGCCATTTAGTGAAGCTTTTAGAAGCTTTTTTTTCTTAAATGGCCTGTCAGAAAATCGCTCATTAATCGCTCCCAATAGCGCCACAAGCGAGCGATTTGTGAACTGAAATTGCATGAAAGGTATTGTACCGACCTGTACCACAGCCATCTCTATCGTCTTACGATAGAGAAGGCTGTGCCTGTACCGATTGCAAACCAACCGCAACTAGTAGCAGTCGCGTTGCAATTGTACAATTAGCAACTGTTTGCTTGTTTTGGTAAAAAGCCTGCGGGTAAATTTCGAAAAACTAACTTTGATATTTTGTTCTCGTGTCCGGTCTGGTTATATGTTGTAATATATGTCGTTGTTTTCTCTTGGGATCTAGACATGCGGTAGCGTGTCAAGCCAAATTCAAGCTAACAGAACTGGCGAACAGCACCGTGTGTAATTACACGAACCATTTGGAGCTACTTTTGACCTCCTCAAATCATATCTCAAAACTATTACACATTAGCTTTTCACCCGTAGTTTTGCCCGCGTGGACTACATGACATTAATACCGTTCAGCCGTTTTGGCGTGATTAAGCAACAAACATCAAAAAATCTAAACATCTAACTAAACTTCACATTTATAATAATATTAGTATCAAGTCGGATATACATTTCAAACTTGGCTCATATATTGGGATAAGACTTGCGAGATACATAATGTGCTCCAAATTTTATAAACACACGTCAAACGGTTATTTAGATATTAACGTCTAAAAATCGACATTTTTAGGGTTCCGTGCCTACCCAAAGGGTAAAAACAGGACCCTATTACTAAGACTCCGCTGTCCGTCTGTATGTCTGCCACCAGGCTGTATCTCATGAACCGTGATAGCAAGACAATTAAAATTTTCACAGATGTATTTCTGTTGCCGCAACCATATATATTCTGTACCGCAACATAAAAACAAATACTAAACATAGAATGAAATAAATATTCAAGGGGGTCTCCCATACAACAAACGTGACAATCTTTTTTTTTTGCCGTTTTTTGCTCGATATTAATAACGGCAACAAGTAGACGCTTGAAATATTTACAGAATATTCACTTTAAAATAAATAATTAAATTAAAATAAAATAAGTATTTAAGGGGGCTCCCATACAACAAACGTGTTTCTTTTTTGCCATTCTTTGCTTGATATTAATAGCGGCAATAGGTAGCAGATGCTTGAAATATTCATAAAATATTTAGTTGCATATTCACTTAGAAGTAAATAACTAAATTAGTATAAAATAAATTAAGGGGCTCCCTTACAACAAACGTGGCAATTTGTTTGATGGTACGAAATAAAATGTTGATTAGGTACCTACAATAGGGTATTTTACTGTTGTTGAAATGTAGATATTTAATGATAACGTTAAAAAATATTGCAATCAAGAATACCAAATGTGAAAAAATAATTTGAATCTGTTTTATAATAAAAGAATTATAGTCTGTTTGATTTTGACTATAGCTGTCTCTTTCTAAAACGAAATCTTTTATGGCGTGACTATGACGCTACTAACCCACTGACGTCACTAAGATAGCGTCCTGTCCTTGTCTAATTATAAAGTTTGAAGTCCTATATCTTTGAAAATATTCAAGATAATTCAAAATGAAAACTTGTTTTGTGTAGCTAATATTTCGAAAAACATTTTAAAGAAATAAAAAAAAAATCAGTAAAATACCGTATTGTTTTCTAATAAATGTATTTGCCGAATTCATAGTTGTGAGTTTGTTTTTTTAGTTTTACGTATGGCATAATTAAGAAATAATAACAATGATTTAGAAATAGTTTGCTGAAAATAATTTAAATAAAACACGATATAAAAACTATTTTTAAATCGATTATGATCGGATGCGGACAGCACTGGAGTTGAAATGGAGACCAGTGATGCTAGGAATTAGACATTTATTACCCCTAAGACTTTGTTTTATGATAAGGCAGTTTGATACAACTATAAGGTCACGGAAATTTGTCTAAAAATGAGTATATTAAAGTAAAATTGTTTTTTGCTGAACACATTGTTCACGCCAAGCCAATTTTGAACAATGCCCTTTATTTATAACAACAAAACATAATGTCTTCTTATAACTTAGGATAATATATTAAAGCCTAAGGTCTGACTTGGCTAGTTTTAATATACGAATTTAAATTATAGCCTTCACAAGTTTTAAAGCCGTAAATTCTTATTTTATTCTTCCGAAAATTTGGCTTGCTGGTAGAAACTAGCCATTGAACATCTTCCATGACTGTTTTATTAGGTACTTAATAGTAATTCGTATATGTGAACTAGCCAAGGCATACCTTAGGCTTATATAATATTGTCCTTAGTTATAAGAAGAATGATATTTTAAATTGTTATACAATATTTAATGTTGATATAAAAAAATTTAGAACCGACCATTGAACTTGGCACCCATTTAGATCTCACTTCTTCTGTCGTTGAAGTCAACAACTGGGGCATACATACAGGGTATGAAAAGAAGCTTAACGAAGCCGTAATATACACATAGTGTACATCAAAGTAAGAAACATTCGGTAAAAATAATTGCTGGAACTACTTTAATTTTTAGGTTTTAAAATCGGATGTTTTCTAAGACACACAATGAAACGCGTGCAAAAAAGTGTGCATGTGTGTGTGATTGCCCCGCGAGCTTCGATCAACAATAACACCTAGTTCTAGATACATATTTGGAGTGACAGACATGGCCGAGCGTTATACGCCCACTTGAGAGTATAATTATAAGTAGATTATTTTGACAGTGACAATAATACTATGGTATTTCAAACTTGGAACGCTTCCTGTAATTTATAATGTAAGATCGTAACATTCGTAACCTCCTTTTTTCTCCGTTAAAAAAAAGTCAGTCTGTGCCATATAAAGTTTTCATTTAGTTCGTGAGCCTTCATCTAGTACCTACCTCGATAGCTAGTACTGTTGTTGATCGAAGCCCGCGAGTCGTGCACCTTCGCGTAAACTCGACAGCTGTTTAGAGCTGTACGTACAAGTGTATTTGTGTGCGTGTGCGGCAGTGGCTGCGCTTGATATTCATTGTGTCTTCAAATTTCAAAAGCCTATTTAACTAAGAAATTTTAATAACTAATTTTGATAATGTTTCTTTAGACGAAAGTTTAGTAATCACGTTTTACATTTATTTTTGTCGAAACCAAAGTTACAATATTTTGACTTTGACACTTCTGCCCCCTGATTCACGAACCGTTCGGAAACGGAATCGGATTCGAATTCTGTGCTTTGTCTTTGTCTATTCTATAGTGAGTGACAGAGACAGTGCATACATTCCGCTGTCGGGAGCGTTTCCGACGGTTTGTGAATCCGGGGGCATATCTCCGTAATCAGAAGAGTCCCAAGTATGGCCCAGTACAGAAAAAACTTCGTAATAATGGACAGAATACGTGGCTCTCGGCTTCTTTAAGCTTCTTTTCATACCCTGTATATTATTATACTGAACTTGGCTCTCATTTCAGATTTACTTATGTTTTTATGGGATTTTTATTCAACTATGAATGTTATAGTGTCCAATATTTATTATTATTTAAGCGTTCGTTCAAATTCTAATAACATAAGTACATTCAAGAAGTAGTTTTCATAATTTTTCTTACATATTTCCGAGAATAACGTGCTACGGTACGGTAAGCTCATAAATACACTAGGCCTACTAGGGTAAGCTTTACTAAGGTTTTGTTTGGCTTTTCATTAAGAGGTGTCGCTACACGTTTTTAAAGTGGCATAAATTTCGTACCCTCTGTGGAAAAAAGGCATAAGTAATCTTACTTTGAATTATCAATTTGAAATATGAAACAGTAACAGTTTCATATTTTTTATTTCTTGCTGTTGTATGTAGGTAACTTAAAATTTACATTTCAAATATGATAAAATTGATCATAAAGTATTACTAGGCTTTTTGCTAAGAGATGTCGCTAGTAGTTCCAATATATTACATGACCCAATTTTAGTTTTCACTACATTCAGCAAAAAAACCCTGTTAACTATGAAAAAATCTTTATTTGTGTACCTATTTATGTACAGTCTCGTACAAAACTATTTCAAAAGAGGTCATGTAGGTATGAAGTTGAATTTTAGTGGGGAGTAGAGTGAATAGTGGAGTGGAAAAAGGGGGTTAAAGCTTGTATGAAACTTTTCTTACTTCAATGGGTTCATTTGAAACTTCGTACCTATAGGTTCAGGGTTAATTTCAATAATAAATAATAAAATAAATAAATAAATATTTTCTTACAATCACACCAATTATCTAAGCCCGTAGGTAATTTCTTAAGAAACTGTGTCTACGTGAACTTGATAACGGATATATACTTAAATACTTTTTTGTTTGTAAATACATACTTAATATACATAGAAAACACCCAGACCAAGACAAATAGACATGTTCATGCACACAAATATTTGTCCTGTTCGGGAATCGAACCCGAGACCTCTGGCGCAGAAGGCAGGAAGATTACCCCTGCGCCAAATCGGTCGTCAATTAATGAATTCCTAAACCATATTCAATGAACATACCTTTTAGATCACATTTTTAAGCAATAGCAATCGTTCATTTAACAAAGAGACCACTATCCAAATTACCACATGTTGCCATGAGGCCATGATGTAAACGTAGACCCACATAATTTATTTAACCATTGTCAACGTTAAAATTGGTACCTAATTTTAAATATTATCAAGACAAAAAACATCGGACATTGACATTAAATCTAAGTTTTGACATTGTAACTTTTTAAATAATTTGTGTTCGTTTGTATCTGTCTGTATTTTTACTGCATTTGATGATAACTATTAATTACTGACATTCTTATAGACTTTAAAATAATTTTCTAATTTATGACATGTTGCTGACACTCTAAATTATATATTTCACTCTGTAGACTCAGAAATGTTGAAGTTGTGTCTGTAAAAAAAAGATGTTTGCATGTTCAAATAGTTATCAAGTTTAATTTTAATTTTAAGATTTGCATGCTATTGTAATGGCTGATTGAGCTGAACTTCATTTGAACTACATGTATAAAACAAAGTCGCTTTCACTGTCACTATGTCCCTTTGTATGCTTAAATCTTTGAAACTACGCAACGGATTTTGATGCGTTTTTTTTAATTGATAGAGTGATTCAAGAGGAAGGTTTATATGTACTTTTTATCCCGATATTCCCACGGGAACGGGAACCACGCGGGTGAAACCGCGGGCGGCCGCTAGTAAGATATATATTTCTTCATACCTTTATCTAGATTCATATAGTTTCAAAAACACGATTTTATGATTTTGCCTCGACACTTTTTCTTTTCGAAAAGACCTCTAAAAAATACGAAAAGTGAAGATTATTCTTAAATGGGGTTACTTACACTATTGGAAATTGGTTTAATTTGTGGACACCAATAATATTGAGGATCGTATAGAAGCATTTTTTTTAAATCGCTGTAGTTTTTTAATACGAAGTGATTTTGTGTATTTTTTTGCCTAATCTGCAAAATCGGTCTCGCTCCCGCGCGCGTCGTTTTCTTATTGCTATCTCGCTTCAGCGCATTTTTTTCCGAGTATCGCCTTATGTTGTAGACCTCATGAAAACATTGGTTCGAGATATAGCCTGTAGTTTTTGAGATATAATAATAAAACCGCAAATATAACACTAGGTATGAAAAACAAAGTCATTTCAGAAACGGCAAATGTAACTTTGTAGTTAAGACAAAGATACAAACACTATGAAAAGCATTTTTTTTTGTTGCTGGTGGAAAATGGTAGTGGTATTTTGGCTAGGTGTATGTAATCGGTACGTTAATTAGGTACGGAACCCTTCATGAGCCACTCGCACTTGGCCGATTTTTAACCGACTTCAAAAATTGAAAAGGAGGAGGTCATATAATCGTCGCGTTTTTTTTATATGTATGTACACCGATTACTCAAAGACGACTGAACCGATTGAAATGATTCAAACGTAATAACATCAGGTGTTTTTCCAAGTTGGTCCCATTTTTTGAAATTTTGAAATCGGTTCAGTAGTTTTCAGGAAATCTTGAAAATACTGTCGTTTTCGTTAACACTTCATGTGAATTTATTACGTATCTTTAGGCATATATAACTGTTTTGTTTATAAACCGATTTAGATGATTCTTGTTTTGTTGGAAAGGGGATACCTCAAGGTATTTTAACCGACTTCAAAAAAGGAGGTTTTCAGTTTGATCACATACCTATTTACCAGAATACAGGAAAATTGCTTGCATGATGCACTAAAAAGAGTGAAATAAAAACTATTTTTATAAAAAAATAAAACCGCCTTCAAAAAATGACATAAAAAAGTAAGAAATAATCCCTCACCAAATAACGTAAGTAGGGCAGAAGTACCCTTTGTGGCCACTTTAAGGATTTTTTGACTTTCAAGCACTAAGTACTAAATGGTCTATTTAAGACGCAAATTATATCTGAAATTATAGATAATTTATCTACTTTTAAAGGTACATTATTCAAATTTATAAAAGTTACACAGTTTTTTTTATATTACACACAATGTGTAAGAGGTGCCGGTTTTGGCCACTTACTGATAGTTAAACTTTTGTAAGTATAGCGAAACATCAAAACCAAACCCAGGTAAAATCAATATTTTCTAATGCGCTATAAATCAGTCAATTGCAAAACAACAATTTAATTGTAAAAAACAAAGGTTGATAAAGTATTTCATCCAAAACAAATTTTTTAAAATTTTCATACAAAACATTTTTTCAAACAGAAAATGGATTTTATTGAAAAAATTGAAAGAATAAGCAATAAATTAACTATGTTTCTTTATTTATTTTTATCTCCTGATAAAATTATAGATTTTGCATATTTGTTTGTAGTATGAAGATAGTAAGGATATGATTAACAGAGTAATATTTCTCTCATGTTTTACAAAAATAATTAATAACGAAATCTTTATGAGTTTGCGATCACTTGAGGCTGTCAAAATAGCAAACTTCTAAGTTCATCTAACTTCTATCGCATTGACATAAATGACCACAACCACAATAAACATTTACGAGAAATCATATTTAAAAAAAAAGGCCAAGTGCGAGTTGAACTCGCCCGTGAAGGGTTCCGTACCCACTTAACGTACTGATTACATACACCTAGCCAAAATACCACTATCATTTTTCGCCAGCAAAAACTACTTTGTTTTTCATAGTGTTTGTATGAACGACAAAGTTACATTTGCGGTTTTTTAAATAACTTTGTTTTTATTAGTGTTTGTATGAAGGTCAAAGTTATATTTGCGGTTCTTGAAAAAGTGTTACGTATACTCGTATCTCAGATTTTTCACTCTCTTATTTAGAGGGGGGTGGGGGGGGGGGGGGGGGGGCATACGCATTTTACCATTTTACCACTTTGGCAGTGTCTATATTTCACTGCGGTTTCACCCGCGTGATACCCGTTCCCATGGGAATATCGGGATAAAATATACCCTATGTTACGCGGGAAGAAAGTAGCTTTCTAATGGTCAAAGAATTTTCCAAATCGGTCCAGTTCGGAGCCTATTCGATGCAAACAAACAATCAAATCTTTCCTCTCTATAATACTAGTATAGATAACCTACGCTAATCAGGTATAATGTAGCATTCTAAAAGTGAAAGAATTTTTGCCACTTAACATGAGGTGTGATGAAGGCTAAGTAAGTGCTAACCCGTTGTGAATAAAAAAATCGATCCAGTAGTTTTTGAGTTTATTCATTACATACATACAAAACTTTCCTCTTTATAATAATAGTATAGATCACAGTCATACATGTATGGATATAGATAAGAAAAAGAATTAAAGAAACATTTAAGTATATTAATTTTAAAGACACTTGAATAGGGTGGACAAAAAATATTTTCAGTTACGTGTATGGGGAGCCCCCTTAATTTTTATATTTTTTTATATTCGTATAAAAATTGTAAAGCAGTTTAAAGAATACATCTACTACTTAATTGTTTTAAATTATATTTCGCCCCGTAAAATTTACTCGCAAATCAAAATTCAGTTGTTTACATTACATTTCTTTTTTTATGACACGGAAAAGCATCAACTTATTTGGTGCAGTAGTTTCGGAGAAAATTGAAGGGAGGGAAATAGTAAACTTTCGTCTTCTTACTTAATAACTTTAAGAAAAACTGACCTAAGATCTATAAAAGAATAATACTTTAAAATCCCTATAAGACCTTTTGATAGGCGACATACGTATGATACAGTAATAAAAACTTTTTTTATTTCCTCTATTTCGTAGGTACCCCAAAAGTTACCTCCCAATTCAAACTTCAGTTGTTTACGTTACGTTACGTTATACATTTGTATTTTAGCCAGCAAAGTGACGAGTCATGCTTTTAGTAAGCATACGAGTACCAAATTTCAACTCATTTGGTCCAGTCGTTTTGGAGCAAATTGACTCTAATACCAGAATCCTGTATAGGTTTCGTCTTTTATCTTTTGTCGAAACGTTATAAAATAAAAGCTTTAAAATTAATTTAAGACTAGCGGGTCCTCGCGATTTTACCCGCGTGGTACCCGTTCCCGTGGGAATATCGCTATAAAATATAGCCTATGTCACTCGGGAAGAATGTTGCTTTCTAATGGTCAAAGAATTTTCAAAATCGGTCCAGTAGTTTCGGAGCCTATTCGATGCAAACAAACAAACATACAAACAAACAATCAAATATTTCCTCTTTATAATATTAGTATAGATTAAATTTATATTAACTTAACATAATAAGTACCTAGGTATCTTTAGTGCCGAAAAAATCGGGTTAACAAATTGTATATTTAGGTTTGTTACAATAGTTTCCTGCTGTACTGCTGGAGTAACGCACTAGACATTCGATTTTAAAATAAGTCGAAAGGTAGACTGACGGAACGGCGCAGTCCAAACACAAATTATTTTTTATTCTTAATGCGGGTAGAAACTTAGAAAGTTATTTTAGTGATGCGACTTGATACCGGATAGTTTGTAAACACGAAATAAAAGAAAAAGGTAGTAATTTATCGTAGGTACTAATATTAATGGAAAAGTTTGTTAGTATAGATGAATAGATGTCTTGTCTGGATATAATATGGATGAAATTTGCAACAGATATACTCGTAGGTTAAATGCTGGAATAAGCCATAGGATAATGTTTATCCTGATTATCCCACGGGAACCAAGCGGGTGAAACTGTGGGCAGCCGCTAGTAAAAATGAAACTACAAGTTTTCATTACATATTGCCATCATAATAATAATTAAGTAGGTATGTATAATACAAGTTATTTTTAATTTAATCAGAAAAAATAGGTAGGTATAGTCCGTTCGGTTAGATAGTGTCGGTACCCGCATGGCATTGTGGCTCTTGCTATAAAATCCTTACTAATGCAGATATAACTAATACGCTAATACACACAAGTTGGGTACCAAAGTCAATTAATTATGAAAATTTGGATATTTTTATATAAAAGGAATTTAAGTGATTTACAAATAAAAGGGCGACACTATCTAAGCGAATGGACTATAATTGACTGCATAATTATAAATATGGGTTTCAAGTCATTATTGGTCAATTATGGTCAAGATTAACATTGACTAGCTGCTTTGCGGGGTTATACCCGTTCTCGAAGGAATATCGGGATTGTAATATAGCCGATGCGATGACACTATGTGACAAAAGTTACTTTTTATCCCGGAAAAGTATTAGGTTCCCGCGGGCGAAGTCGTAGGCAGAAGGCTGGTATAATAAATAAACGTGAAAGGGTGTTTTTTTGTTTTTCCGTCTTTCACATAAAAACGGAGCAACGGATCGACATGATTTTTGGTATGGGGATAGTTTGTGAGGTGGAGAGTGACATAGACTACTTTTTATGCCGGATACTATCACATTCCCGCGGGATAACATCGTGTACTCCACGCGAGCGAGGCCGCGGGCAGAAAGCTAGTTTATTATTTAATTATAATATATTTTTGGAGTTGATAAATGTTTAATTCAAAGTTATGTTATTAACCACAAATACGGACTTAGAATTAGATATTTTTCCATTTGTTGCTTGTTTTTCATGCTTTCCAAAGTTAAAGTCCCACACTCCTGTCTGTTCCGGTGACAGCGGTGACAGAAGAGAGGAGCCACTTGCAATACGAAATTAGCTGTTAAAATGGACTGTCGTCGTATGAAAACTGTTCTAGGTCCAAAGATTTTCACCGGAACAGAAAAGCTTGTTGCACTATATTTTTTTGTGACTCATTGAAAATCCGTCATTTATTTTAATTTTTAGTTTTTTGCATTCACAATGCAATTTTTGTTACTGAAAAATGGAAAATGAAGTATTTAGAAAAAATCGACCCGTCTCACAACTAGCTCCGATGGGACTCGAACCCACGACCTTTCGCTTTCCGGGCGACTGCTCTAACCACTGAGCTACGGAGTCGTTACGAGAAGCGTCGAATTTATCCAATACTTCTTACGCACTGTATAGTCAGTGTTAAAACTAAAAATTAAAATAAGTTTCAATAGTAATTTCATCTTTAGCGATAAGGTATTTCTTTCGCGTGTGAGGGTAGTAATATCTCCACATTGATGAAATTAACACTGACTATACAGTGCGTAAGAAGTATTGGATAAATTCGACGCTTCTCGTAACGACTCCGTAGCTCAGTGGTTAGAGCAGTCGCCCGGAAAGCGAAAGGTCGTGGGTTCGAGTCCCATCGGAGCTAGTTGTGAGACGGGTCGATTTTTTCTAAATACTTCATTTTCCATTTTTCAGTAACAAAAATTGCATTGTGAATGCAAAAAACTAAAAATTAAAATAAGTTTCAATAGTAATTTCATCTTTAGCGATTGCCAAATACCTGGAAAGGTATTTCTTTCGCGTGTGAGGGTAGTAATATCTCCACATTGATGAAATTAACACTGACTATACAGTGCGTAAGAAGTATTGGATAAATTCGACGCTTCTCGTAACGACTCCGTAGCTCAGTGGTTAGAGCAGTCGCCCGGAAAGCGAAAGGTCGTGGGTTCGAGTCCCATCGGAGCTAGTTGTGAGACGGGTCGATTTTTTCTAAATACTTCATTTTCCATTTTTCAATCCGTCATTTGTTTGCGACAATTGCCATAAGCTTAAGGCGCATGGAGTCGTGAAACGATCATTTTTGAGGCCCTAAAACTCATAAGTTAGCCTACTGATGAATCCAGAATGAATATATATTAAATATTGATATATAAACTTCAATCTGAGCATTAGAAAAAAACATAGTCTTTAAGATACTATAAAAAAAAACATTGAAATGAAGCTTTTTTCAACTTGAAATTCGCTACTGCTTCTAAACTACAAATGATATTTTCACGTTTCTTTCAGGAAAAGATTGCTAACTTGTTTAACTTAAACTGAGCATTTTTCGTTCTAAAATAATACATAGTTTTGACGAAACGTGTGTAAGGATACCTATAATTATAAACTTAATTAGTAACCTACTTGATGGATAGTTTTTATTAAATAGTACGTAAATAGGATCATGACCACAGACATAATATAATGCCCGTGCTCATGAATGTATATTTGTGATAGGTCGCAAAATGATCCGCATTATATTCTATCTAATTACGACATGAATAATTAAATAGTAAATTTATTGTCAACTTTAAAAGTAATACGAATGTTTTTGCCATTAATTATTTAATATAAAATTATGAAAGATATGTACTTGATCATATCCGCAAAAAGTTATGGTATGGAGAAGTGGCGTCGCTTTAAAGGCTGTTGATAAAACTATTGCTCCTAAGAAATATAAAAAGCGCGCCACTACATACGCCAATTATTTAATTGTAATCGTATTGTTTTAAATATGTAAAACCGATAATAACATATTATAATTTTGCTGGATTGATGCCACATGATTAAGGTATGGTTTTGTTCAGACTTTTGTTTAGAGTGACATTTTGGAATTGTGATGTAATTTATTCTCAGTGGAGTTCTTTGCTATTGGAATATGACAATGATTAATAATAATAAATATAATAAGGCCATTGACGAATGTATATGGTGTTTTAATTAATGCCCCTTTCAATTCAGAAGTGGGATAAACGAGTAATTTCCTCGAGAATACTCGCGTATCCTGCCCGCTGAGTATGTTTTATTTTTATGAATGTGCTATTTCTTATAATTTTAACATGTCATAATTAAAGAACTCCGCTGATTGATGCATATTATAAGTGAATTGAGTGATATTAGATAAAGTTAAAGAAAATTATTGATTTTCATGATTTTTTTTTCGTTCCATAAAGGAACTGGCTAAGGTTTATGACCATACAGCCTAGACATTAGGTAGTTGGTGGAATATAGGATGTTGAATTATTTTATTTTAGATGTTAGTTTTTTTCTGTGATATCGCAATGCACGAAAAACTATTCAGCCTATGTTAGTAAGGTAGCCATTATTACAGCGCTGCGTTTTTTTCTCTATTCCTAACAAGTAACTGTTAGTGATGATGATGATGATGAATTGTTTTTTCCACAAACTTTGCAAGACTTCTCTTACAACTTATTATTTTTCATATGAAATGAATACATAAGTACCTAGTGGTTTTAAATTTGTGATGACAAATGTTTGGTTTGACAACTTAGAAGCCAAGGCCGGTAAAGATGCCACAAAAAAAACGTGATATTTATTATTTATTTGTCCGAATTGCAGTGTGATTGCGGTTTTGTAGTATGCATTTACTAATGATTATTATTGATACGCTCTTTTTTTTTATTAATTTTGAATCTATTTGGATTTTGAAGTCTTTAAATTGCAAGAAACGCTTTTTAAAACTTCTAAGTTGATTTATTGTTACGGCTGCTTTGGAATATGAATACTAATTTTACGCGAATGAGTCTTCTGGCTACGCTGAAGGTATTTCAATATATTTGCTTATTAATATTTTGCAATATGTGTACGTCTTACTAACCTTTATTTTTGAAACGAAATATATTTATACAAATATGAGAAAAAAAAAAAAAGTTTTATGTTATCGGGTTAATATAAATTAGAGGTATTTGGTCACACAAAGGGCTGTTTAGGCCAGTTTTTGTATGCTAAAATAAAACCGAATCACGTAACCCGTAATTTTATCCCCTTGTAATTTCTTAAAAGAGGGATGGGCTGATAAAAGATTGACTTGTCAGTGTTACCGTGTGTCTTTCTGTATGGACCAAATTATTATGCGGTTTATTTTTTCTGAAAGCTTACGTGATCGAGATGGTTCTTAGCAACAATTTGTTGTGTATACCTAACCTACTGATCGCTGCATATATAGGTAAAGTAAAATAAAATAAAATTTAACGATAAATTATTGATCCTATTGTCCGGAACAGTGGGACAAATGTGCGGTCGCGACTACTATTTGGCATCAAGTAAACATTACGATTTGTTCATATATATATGGGATTAAGTATAACATGTAATAAAGAATGATTGCATTTGGTCGGATTACCGATTCTAAACACACTGCTTTATGGCTTCGAGTATACTCAAAGTAGCGTTATATTACCTATCTATGCCTTAATTTTGCGTCTGAATGAATGTCCCGTTGAAGGTAATACTCGATATTGATAAATTTGATGATACTGAATTAAACCATTATGAAACATTGTCCCTTACTTCAGTTTTTATTTTCGTTCACTTTTAATTTACTTCTATTTGGTTAAGTTTCATTGACTATTGATTATTGGTGGTTTTATTTGCTTCACTATGAATCCATTATTATTAACGTGGTCGAATTGACATAAGTTTGTTCGTGTAATAAATATTATATTTATCTTGTTAATATACTGACTGGCTAAGTTATATAAGCAGCTATAAAATTTAAAATGAATGATAAATAAATAAGGTTATGTAAATATTTAGAACTGTGGTGTTCTTTCTCTATTCTTATTTTCATTGATGAGACAATTATATAAAAAGAAAAATAGAAAGCCCTTTTGCATACGGTTAAGAAGCTCTTAATTAACTCCTTAAAACTTAAATAAATTATTAAGTGGAGAAGATGATCTATTGATTATTAACATGAAAGAAAGTTGTTCTTATTATTCCTGTAGTAAAGTCCTTTAAATGAAACTCGGATTAAAACGGCATGCCATTTTGCTGTCATTCTGGAAATATTTATGTTTATGAAATTTTAAGGAATATGCGTAATTAACAATACCTACCCTTCCTTGTATTGAATATCTTGTATATCGTTGACTATGTCAGTGGTAATTCCGGCACATGTGAATAAAAGCTTTAATATTATGTGGCTCGGGTTAATAAATAAAACTGGCCTGTTACCCTATTTTTGAAATTCTTATCCTTGCTGTATAAACAGGATAAAACAATAAATATACTTATATAAATAAAAAGAAATTCATGATTTGTTGGGTTTTTTTTCATCAAATCAATATGTAATCGGATTAGTAAATAACTCCCAGCAGTAACTGGTGTTGAATACTATTCCCCTAGGCAGTGAGGTTGCTTATTTACCGTTTGTTATTAAGTTGTACTTACCTACCGATTTTAATGTTTGTTTTCTTGTAATACCTACTAGTGTGTGGAGAAATATATTTTATTGCGACTCCAACTGGTGTGCAAGAGTGAACTAGTAGGATGAGGGAAGTAATGAAAGTTTGAGCTCTCTTAGTTGGGGCAGCTACATAATATAATAGTTGTAACCATAATTTATTATTCAAGAAATTACCATTAATGAATATTACAAATTATATATTGAACTGTTTACATTCCAGCATAATAGGATTTGATATTTTGATAATAAATAACTATAATAAACAATGAGATGAGATCAAATAATAACTGGAAAGAAATATAGTGAAGGTATATAATGGAAATGAAAACATATAGAATTTGGTTCCGATGATATAATTATTATAGGTGTATCATTTTCTTTAGTTAAATGCAACATTATATACCATAAAAGTTTTAGGTACATCCACAACATTAAGTTCTTAATTGAACTAGACAGTTACTTTGGACTACTTACATCAAAAGATGTTATTAATGGTATGAGAATTGTTTAAAGATTTTACGCTTTTGAATATGTAATGTCACCGAGATCAAAATGATCTCGTCCAGGCTAGAGCTGGAACGGCGCGTATAGCACAATGATTTATTAAGTATATAAGTTATCCTTTTGGACATTGGTGGCGAGTCAAAATAAATAATTGGAATTCATATAAGTATTTATTGTTTTAACATTTTACTAAGATCACACACACAAGTTTTTAACGGTTACTATGGAAACTGTATTGGAAAATGTAGGTCTGTATGGACTTTATCATGGCCAGTGGCATCTAGTTCCCCTAAAGAATATTGAAATGAAATGAAATGAAATTTATTTTATTTGCTGAAAACAATGTACATATATTGCGATAGTCTGCAATATTAATTTGATTCAATCGTTTTCTACCATATACATGTTGGCTTGCAAATATTAGCATATTGAACAATTAAAAGAAAAGTAGTCTCACTCTTTGTGTAAACACTCTTAGCAAAATATTGAATAACTTTAAATGTACCTATTTGAAAAAGAAATAATTAATATAATTATATTTTTGGCATTAAATTCTAATCTATGACATTGGAAATTAAAATACGGTATTCGCATATAAATAGGTCTGTTAGGTTGAGAGACAAATGAAATGCAATGTGGTTACAATGAATTGATTTAGTTTTGGCGTAATTCAGTTACAGATATTGTGATTGTGCTTAACTTTGCAATGCATTTCTAGGGCTCATGCCTTATAAAAAAAAATGGTACCTAATGAAAAAAATATGAATGAAAATGAAAAAAATCTTTAAGTATTGGTTAGGTATGTTATTAACGATTATTGTTAACGATAAAGCAAATAAGTAAAAGACAGTCGTAGTCGTTTTTATATGATGTGTTGAGAGATATCGCGATGCTAGGAACAACTAGAATGATTCACATTCGTAAAGGAAAGGATTTATTAATCATCATTGTCAGGAAATTGAGTTGTAAGGTGCTAACAATTCTCTGAAATTCCAATTTATATTTCCGAATTTGACATACAAGTAAAGTCGCTGATGAAAACGATATTTGTAGCCAAGAAGTTGTGCCTTGTGATGCAAACAATTTATTACGCCTCTAAAAATTATACTTATTGGTAAATTTGGTATGAGTGTTAAAGAAAAACCGATATTTCATTCATTCATACACCTATATTATTATGTTGTCTGTTATCAGGCCGATCTTCCTGATGTCCTATAAACGAATCTTTCGAGATTAAAATAAATAATACTTACATCTAAGATTTACGGATCTAGATATTCCGTATCGTTAATATGCGATCTGTTACTCTCATTCAATATTAAACTAACATGCGATTAAGTATTTGTTGTGTGCATGTTTCAGTCATGGCGAATGGCGTAAGGCAAACGAATTCGAGGTTTGAAATAATTTTGATGATATTGATACTTGGTGACTACTGAATGACAACAAGACGTGAGAATTTGCTCGGAGAAACCCCATGAATCACGAGTATGGAATAGATACTTAAAGCTAGATTTTGACACCCGAGCGAGGGAGCGGAAGGGAGCTTGAGAGTCAGGCAAAGCCGCAAGCGCGTGTGGTGTCGTGACGTGACGTACAATATAAAGGTAATAATCAGACGTGGCTGTGAGAGCGTAAAACGTCATTGATGAAAGATGCTGCTTTGAAAGCGTAAGGCATCCTTTGAGAATAAGACGCTGCTGTGCTGTTAGAGCGTAAGGCGTTCTTAATGTCAGTTTGCTACAAGATTATACTAGAAAGTGAGAAGAGGAGCGACGTGATTTACAACGCGACCAGTTGTTCGAAGTCCTGTGCTCAAGAAGATCAAAAGAAAATCAGACAAACTTAATTTTAACTTAGGTAAGCGCTATTATCCCCGATATTGAACAACATAACGCCGATGTGACTCAGATGAGTTGAATGACAGTTAACAAAATAGTTATTCAAGTTAAAATGAAGTAAGTCATTCCCAATAAACTAGAAATGTCACATCGACCTATGTTCACGCAGCATAATACGGGGTAATGCAACTAAAAATAACACATAAAGAATGATATGTCAGCATCTGAAATAATTTCACCTGAAATATTACAAATTTAGATACTTACTTATTTTATAAAATGATTGCATTATATTGAATTGGTATTCAAAGTATTCAGGAAAGTTCTACGAATGTGTTAAATTATCAAATATTTAACAAAGTCAAAAAGCAAGTTGTAAGAGCTTCTAGCTATCTAGAATAGTACCTATGTATTCAGTATGCGATGCTGACGTTTAGTATGTGGAATGAAATTAAGGAATATACCTTGATTCCTATTTGTTACTATCCCACTTAAATGCTGTAAGCATTGTAGGTCACAGGTAAAGGTAAATCTCTTTCCAAGATTATATTTCAGTTAATGTAAGATGTCCCTAAAGTCAAAGAGTAAAATAATTAACCTAAAGTATTGTGAATTCTGTAAAATTATTATTGTGACTAAACATAGTTTTGATGTAACTGCAGGGCTATTATTGACGCGACCTTTGGTTAGCTAGGTCGGCCTGAAATCCGAAGTAATATAGAATTTAATGACGATTACCATAACTTAGAATTAACACGAATTGTTTTACTTGCGTAATAGTGTCAAAGACTGTGCTGTGTTCGTAAATACTTAAAATTTGTGTTATCAAATTGTTTAATTATTTTGCTGCGATTATTTTATTATTGGTCAGAAAAATTTAGTAAGAACAAGTATTCTTAAAACTCGATGTCAATAATTTAATTTAATTTGATACTTATTTGGATTTAGTTAGTTTTAATACAACTATTTTAATAGTGGGTTTTCCGAATTAATGTAAAAATTGTATGGTAAAAGTTGTTTTTTTTTTTTCACGCGAAGGGACTCGCTTGAGCAGGATGGCCGACTGTAAGGATACCTATAATTATAAACTTAATTAGTAACCTACTTGATGGATAGTTTTTATTAAATAGTACGTAAATAGGATCATGACCACAGACATAATATAATGCCCGTGCTCATGAATGTATATTTGTGATAGGTCGCAAAATGATCCGCATTATATTCTATCTAATTACGACATGAATAATTAAATAGTAAATTTATTGTCAACTTTAAAAGTAATACGAATGTTTTTGCCATTAATTATTTAATATAAAATTATGAAAGATATGTACTTGATCATATCCGCAAAAAGTTATGGAGAAGTGGCGTCGCTTTAAAGGCTGTTGATAAAACTATTGCTCCTAAGAAATATAAAAAGCGCGCCACTACATACGCCAATTATTTAATTGTAATCGTATTGTTTTAAATATGTAAAACCGATAATAACATATTATAATTTTGCTGGATTGATGCCACATGATTAAGGTATGGTTTTGTTCAGACTTTTGTTTAGAGTGACATTTTGGAATTGTGATGTAATTTATTCTCAGTGGAGTTCTTTGCTATTGGAATATGACAATGATTAATAATAATAAATATAATAAGGCCATTGACGAATGTATATGGTGTTTTAATTAATGCCCCTTTCACGTGTGTTTAAGCTGTTTTGGTGCGGGTAGCGAGGCGGGAAAATTAGGCCACGCTTCTATGCCCAAGGTCGTTGGCGATACCACGGGCCTCCCCGCGGGATAACGTCGTCGTGTAGTCTACGCGGGCAAAGCCGCAGGCGAAAAGCTAGTAAGGCATAAAATTGAAAAGCATTAGGTACCTTTGAAATTCATATTTTCGTATTTCATCATTTCGAAAAGCATACTTTAAAACTCATAACTAGAAAATGCATAATTAATTTTTAAAACATTTATTTTATAAAAAATCGGCCAAGTGCGAGTTGGACTCGCCCATGAAGGGTTCCGTACCCACTTAACATACCGATTGCCTATACCTAGCGAAAATACCACTACCAATTTTCGTCAAAAAAATAACTTTGTTTTTCATAGTCTTTGTATGAACGACAAACTTACATTTGCGGTTTTCGAAAATGTGTTATATCTCAAAAATTACTTTTTATAACTCGTTCAAACCAATTTTCGTTGAAAGTTTTTATTAAGATCTTAAACATATATTTTTTCTAGATTTTTCACTTTCTTATTTTAAACATTAGAGGGGGGGGAACACACATTTTACCACTTTGGAAGTGTATATCTTTCAAAATATTGACTTTTCTAAAAAATGATAAAAGAAACCTAAATGTCATTTTTAAATACCTATCTAAAGACACCCCACACGAATATGTTTTATGGAAATATTTTTTTTCAGTGTCAGTTCCATGTATGGAAACCCCCCCTTAATTTTTTTATTTCTTTTATTTTTGAATGCAATTCCTAAAGCGGTTTACAGAATATATCTACCTACCAAGTTTCAAGTGCGTAGTCTTAATACTTTTGGAATAAAGTGGCTGTGATGTGACATACGGACGGACGGACGGACAGACAGACAGACAGACAGACAGACATGACGAAACTATAAGGGTTCCGTTTTTTGCCATTTGGCTATAGGAACCCTAAAAATGTTAATATCTCGAAAACGGTGCGTCGGCGTCGTCGTCGTAGCCAAAATCTAACGAAACTTTTGATACCCGGATGTATTTGGGAGACATCCACTGGTTTTTATTTTTATATATATGTGTTTTTTATATAAAACTGGGCAGGCATTTTTATTAGGCAATTTTTATTCTTTTCCAAGGATTAGGTACTATCTTAGTAGACGATTGAATTTTTTTAATTAAAATCCTACTAATATTATAAATGTGAAAGTTTAGATGTTTGGATGTTTGGATGTTTGTTACTCAATCACGCTAAAACGGCTGAACGGATTTGGCTGAAATTTGGGACACAGATACTTTGAAGCCTGGAGAGGAACATAGGCTACTTTTTTCCGGAAAAATATCACACTCCCGCGGGATAACATCGTGTAGTCCACGCGGGCGAAGCCGCGGGCGGATAGCTAGTGTTTTCATAAAATATCTACAGTGTACATTTCGATAACATGAATCTTTCATTGTGTTTATCGACAAGCACGCACGTTACCCTGCGCATCACTATGAAATATTACAATTCTAACTGGAATTTTCCGTTTTCATTTGCCACTTTGCGGGCGACACCTTACCAAAGCGGTCGCGCCTTGCTAAAAAGTTTAGAAAATATTTAAATTTCTCAAATAGCTTTCATCTTAGTTTCTTTAATCGAAGCTATAATAAAAAGTCTAAATTCGCATCGTCGTAGCTGTAGGTACCTACATAGACAGTTTGAAATAGTAAAGTGACATCGCGTGGTGCCAGTCAGACTACTAGTTAAAGAAATTGGTAAGACGATATTGCTTTTGAGTTTTAATCGATTCCATGCTTGATGACTGGAAATTTGTGTATTGAGATAAGATTTGTTCAGGTCTTCAATCCCGTGGAGAAAATGAGCCACGTGCCGCGCAGGCGCAGTGCGTTGCGCCGACAAGATGGCGGGTGGCGATGGCGTCTTTGCCCCAAACACCAATCGGTCTGCGCGTGATGACGGTCCAGCCACATGAAGAGCTGTGGAAAGTGGTAAGTCGTCACTAATGTTCTTGACTTTTGTAGATTAGCGCTCCGCCCGCGACTGCAAGTGAAATTTCACGGCACGCGACTTTTAACTTTAAAAAAGTTTTTTATATAATTTTATTGTTCCTATAAATGGCGATTAAATTAATAAGATGAAAGAATTTTCAAAATTAATCCAGTAGTATTGGAGTTCATTCAATATCGTGGCTTTCCGCGGTTTTACACGCATGGTTCCCGTTCTAGTGGGAATAGCGGTATAAAATCATTGATATTAGCTCGATGTATAAAATAATATAGTCTATGTTATTCGGGAATAACGTAGCTTTTCTAGGTACCTACTTAGTGGTATTTTTTAAGACGGTTTAGTACCCAGTTTTTGAGTTCATCTATTACCTACTTGATACAGTACTGGGCCCCGATTCTGCTAAATTAGGAAAAATCACCAGACAACTATCATACAGAAATCATACCAACGAACTACCAGAGTCAATTGGTATTCTACTAAATTTGTTTGGTTTCACGACAGGATGACATCTGGATGACGACAGGATGACGACAGGATGACATCTGGATGATCATGTTATTTGCTTCATTATTCTCTTTCGGAAAAGGCAAAGAAATAAATTTTATACAGCCATTTGCTTCCTTCAAGATTTACAATATTTTTTTTATCAATATACGTGCTGGACTTGTTTTTTTAATTGCATTTTTTTTAATCATTTTTACAGGATTTCGAACAAAATCTAAAAGGGTTTTGTGCCTATTTAGGGTTCCGTAGTCAACAAGGAACCATAGTTTCGCCATGTCCGTCTGTCCGTCTGTCCCCAGACTAGCTAGAGTCTTAGTACTAGAACATACTTATAAATCACCCCGACAAAGTGGTGAAGTAAAAATTTATAAATATATTTTTTTTCGGTATTCTCCTCTACACGTGAAGTGGCCGAAGTGGGGGTGTATTTTTTTTTCTTGTCTACCCCATAGTGTGGGGTGGGGTGTCGTTGGATAGCAATTATAAAAATATTGCGAGTTTGTGAAAACAGTTTTTTGATTGAAGCATCCATTCTTCGGGTTATATTGAAGTTTAACTAAATATACCTAGCTATATATTATAACATACCTTCAACATCACGGGTATCCCATCACGCCTCATCTCATTCGGAATAAGTGGAGTGAGGTCCTCCGCCAACTCCCTGACTCCAGCCTTCGTCAGTCTAAATGTGCGCACAAATTCCGCGTCCGGGAGCAAAAATGGCTCAACATTTTGACGTAATGTCGCGCGATCTCGCCGTCGATTTCGTCGCTGTTGATTTCTTTGGTCTTGCCTATCAGCGATTTCTAATAATCGCCGACGTAAAATAATGTTTGATGGATTCATCTTAACGATAATTCCACCAACAAACGTGAATAAACTAAAGAAACACAATATTTTTAATTTTATTTGTAGTCTTCACCTTTCTACAGACGAACAATTTGATTGACTAGCTTACTTTTGCAAAATGACAAAACAATGACAAATCAATGACAAATCAATGGTCGATCATCGGTATTTGCAAACGTCAAATAAGGAGTAGCATACCGATTAAACGACAAGTGATTGACCATTGATTTATCATTGAACAATAGACTACCGATTGGTTGGATAGTATTTCATTGGCCGACCAATGACCGACCAATGATCAATCATTGAACATTCTTGGACAGTAGACTACCGTTTGAGACTTTGGCGTCCAATTGATTTGTCATTGAACTACCATGTATTTAGTAGATTCGGGCCCCAGATATAAAACTATTATGAAAGACGGGATTTTTACCATGTTTAGATATACCTATTGGTTTTCGGGTTCCCGATATTATTGGTACGGGCATTGATTTAAATATGGTACGAGTATCGAGCGCAATAAACGAACAAGAAAGAGGGTAGACCTCTGAGTACTGAATCCTATGGAGATGGCATACCTACGAAAAATTGAAGCATACACACACACACATGCACACATACCGAGAAACCAAAATGGCGCCTTTCCGTAGTGCTGCCCTATTTGTACATCGATATATTTATTGATGAAGTTATAGATACAAGTATTTTTGTGACTACCTACCTATATCACCCTATATTTTATAAAAGCAGTTTCGTAATCACCTCGATAATTTAAAACGGAATTATAGTGTATAATTATATACCTAGTTTTTTAGAATAATAAAACTTAATAATGTGCTTAAATTATACCTACATTTGCACATAATTAAGTTCTTTATGACAATTACATAATGTGTATGTGTTTGTGCATGTACGCACACAATCATTGGCCCGACCGCGCGCGTGAGTCGCAACAACTGTAAAGCCCCCAGTACAGGATGGCCGATCATGTTGACCGACCATGATGGGCCATCGTTTACAGGGCCGGTTTGCGTGTGATTGCCGTCTGCGAGCAACGCAAACCGGCCCTGTACACGATGGCCAACATGGTCGGCCAACTTGATTGGCCATCCTGTACTGGGGGCTTAAAGCCCCCGGTGTGGGAGTTTGCGTGTGATTGCCGCCTGCGATCACACGCAAACATGCGGCCCATCATGGTCGACGAACATGAGTGGCCATCCTGTACTGGGGGCTTCAAGGCGAGAAGAGCCGCCAAGTGCTTCCTCATCTATAGTAATATCGTAAACAGGAAAGATTTGATTGGTTGTTGTTTGAATTTAATAGGTTCCAAAACTACTGGACTAATTTAGAAATTTCTTTGACCATTAGAAAGCTACATTCTTTCCGAGTGACATAAGCTATATTTTATCGTGATATTCCCATGGGAACGAGTACCATGCGGGTAAAACCGCGAGGATCCGCATGTTATTATTAAATTTATTGCTTGTTAAGTACATAATGTATCAAAAACTTAAACGCAGATGTAGATTAAAAATAAGGTCCTGTAGTTTATTTACAAACTTACCTTAGTAAAATATAGTTCATGTTGCAGTAGTAGTAGATAAAAGACCAACCTACTATATTTTACTGAGGTTATAGTTTGTAAATAAACTACACGACCTTAGCTTCAATCTGTACGATTGTAGATACATTAATACTTAGCGAGCAACAAATTTGATTGAGGGCGCCCCACTTGTCGGCTCTACTCGCCTATTCTTAGAAACTGCAATTTTGTGATCAAATTTTTTATGTTTTCCGAGTCACGCGTCTATACAAATGCGAGACCTCCATAGAATTCCAGATCAAAGGTCGCGAGAACCAGTTTAAGTAAAAAAAGGTAATTAAATAAAACAAAAAGCTCCATATTGTAAAAACCTATTATGTTTATTCAACAAAGATTGTTTTTTTTTACATAACACACATTACAATATAAATCACAAAGGAGAATGTCTACTAGGTACCTACCTACCATAGAAAAAAAGAAATGTCTCAAAAAAAACAAGCATTAATACGTAATCTATACATATAATAAAACAGAAACGGAAAAAAAGTCTGTACATGAAAGATTAAAAAAAAAAATTACTGCTATGTGATGTGTACAGGATATAGACCCCAAAACGATATTTATTAAAATTTTTGTCTGTTTGTCTGTTTGTCTGTTTGTCTGTTTGTCTGTTTGTCTGTTTGTCTGTTTGTATGTTCGCTTTTCACGCAAAAACTACTGGACGGATTTTTACCAAATTTTGTGAAGTAATAGCTTATAACCCGGGTCAACATATAGGGTACTTTATATTTAATAAAAACCCCTTATTCCTACGGGAAAATACAAAGACTGATTCTTACTAAAATAGATGGCGCCACATGATTATGAAAATACGTTATATTTAATCGCTGTCTCAATTAATAATGAATCATGTTTGTTCGAGATCAGCAAGAACAAAACGCAAATTTGTCCTCGCCCAACCATCATCGCGCTACCTCACGTGGGCACCGAACCGCCGCTGCCATTGGTAGCAATATATTGTTCCCAACCCTCTCTCCTCGAACGTTGTACTTTATTCAAATTCAAAAAAGCGAATATAGAGGCCAAATGGTTTGCAACGCAAGTGTATCTTTTATTTCCAATTCCTACATAAAACATAAATTCTAAGCAGTATCTAGACACGATAGTAATCAAATAAAAACCTTAGTACCGAAGGTCGCAAACGGTACATGTGGTCCTTCTGCGCCAAATATCATCGAATTCAGCATCCTGTGGAGTACGCTGTCGTGACTGCTGCTGCTGAAAATTCAGGAATACGCATACTTTGGACCTGGATGACTGCTAGGAGGCTAAGCGCATAAAGGAATCGAAGTTGGAGTGGCATTCTACTGATCATCATACGCATCTGGTGGGACCAATCATCCTTTCTTTTCCCTATCACCTCCTAGCTCTCTTTGTGATACCTGTGTTTAAACTAATTTCAGTGTGAAATACGCATAGGAGCGTATTGGATAGCCCGCGATTGACTAATCGACCAGCTTGTGACGTTGCCATCACTGCTGACTTGTGTTCGAGTCGAGCATCCAAATTGTAAGTACTCCTGTTCTCACTGACCACCAAAATGGCTGACGAAAATGTTAAATCACACGATAAATCTCCTGCCTTACTTACTACCGATAGCGCTAATTCGAAATCTCGCGATAGATCTCCCGTCGATAGAGTTTCTACTTTAGTTCGTGATTTAGTGAAAAAGCGCGGAGTCATTAAAGGCAGGCTTACTAAATTTGCATCCTTTCTATTATCTTTAGAAGAAAGCGATACCCAAAGCTTTTCATCTCGAAATCGCATCGATTTAAAATTACGAATCAAGGGAGCCGCCAGTTTATATGCAGAGTTTAACGACATACAAAATAAAATCGAAGAATGTGTTTCCGAATCCGAAATAACTGAACAACTAGATAATAGAGAGTCGTTTGAAAACTCCTATTATACTACATTAGCTCGCGCGGAGCACATTCTAACCAGTTTTGAGGTCGGTGATGATTCTAATAGTCAACATTGTTGCAGCGAACAAGCGCAGTCAGTAAAATTGCCTACTATTTCTCTACCCACCTTTGACGGTTCCTATGAGCGCTGGCTTGAGTTCAGAGACACGTTTATATCGTTGGTACACAATTCTAAACGTATCAGCAATATCCAAAAATTCCACTATTTAAAATCTTCGCTTAAAGGTAACGCTGAACTAGTAGTAAACTCGGTGGAATTTTCATCCGATAACTATAATGTCGCCTGGGAGTTATTACTCAACCGTTTCAACAACAACAGACTTTTAGTGCACAATCACAATTGTCTAAAGAGTCACCCGCGCACATTAGAAAGCTCATCGACACTATTTTAAAAAATTTACGCGCTTTAAAAATGCTGGGCGAACCTACTGATTCGTGGGACACGCTAATCAATTATATTATAGTGTCTAAATTAGACAAAACGACCGAACGCGAATGGGAAACCTACAAGTGTACGTCGATTCCGAACGATAACAATTCTAAGCACATAATAAAGGTGGATGAATTGATTAGTTTCTTAAAAAACAGGGCGGATATGCTTGAAACATTGCAACTGTCGCATAAAGTATTCACTCCGCAAGCTGAGACTAAAAAACTTAGCTCACAGTCACATTATACACCCCACTGCAATGTTTCTACGCAAAAACCGACCGACCGCCAACCTCGCTTCACTAAATCGTGCGTTAAATGCGACGGTAGCCATCCGCTTTATTCGTGTAAAAGGTTTATCGATAGTGACTTAAAATCGAAACTACAGTTAATTCGCGAGCACAAACTATGCGGGAATTGTTTACGTTCGGGTCACGCACTTGATAGCTGTAGGTTTGGACCTTGTAAGAAGTGTAACCGCAAACACAACACGTTAATCCATACTGATAACTCGGACGGCTTAGTTGCACTTCATTCAAGTGTCGCTCCCGGGAGCGCTGAGGTGAGTGCAGGCGCAGCGCCGCCGCCACGGGCAGGTGACCCCTCCTCCTCTTCAGCCGGCGCGGACTCGCTCCCGATACACGTAAACAAGGCACACATGCAAATTGGGTGCGCTAATTCAATAGATACGATTACGCACACTGTTTTATTGTCGACCGCTATTGTTCAAGTAGCTGATATTAACGGTATTTATCACCCGGCGCGCGCGCTGCTCGACAGCGGAAGTCAGCGGTGTTTTGTATCAAAACCATTTTGTAATGTATTAAAAATACCGATTTTACAATCAACTTACGAAGTTAGGGGTGTAGGTGATTCAGTTATACAATGTTTGGAAACTTGTAACATTGAAATAAAATCGCGCGTTGATGAAACCTATACCACGCAAATTTCTTGTTTTGTCTTATCACAAATAATGTCTACGCTGCCGGCTTTATGTCAATCAAGCGCACAGTTCTGTATTCCAGACAACATAATGTTGGCAGATCCGCAGTTTCTTAATTCCGAAACCGTAGACATTCTCATAGGCGCTGATAAGTTTTGGGAACTGTTAGGTGAGGGGATAATGCGACTTCCCAACGGCCCTTACTTACAAAATACTCGATTGGGATGGATTATTTCCGGTCCAGTACTTGGTAATACGCGGAATGTAAAGCGAATCCATTGCAATTATAGTAGTACTTTAGACTCTCAACTACGCTTATTCTGGGAGCTCGAAGAACTTCCTAAGGTCAGTGATACGCGGACTGAGGAGGAGCGTTTATGTGAGGAACATTTCCTTCGCACTACAAAGCGCAATAGTGAAGGAAAGTTTGTTGTACGTATTCCATTCAAACAGTCACCTGACTCATTAGGCGAATCGTATACACAGGTCGAGCGCCGATTTTACGCTTTAGAAAAACGGTTGCTGCGCTCGCCTGATTATAAATTATTATATGCGAATTTTATGCAGGAGTACTTGGATTTAGGTCACATGAGTCCGGTAGCTAGCTATGACCATCCATGCTATTTCATGCCCCATCATGGTGTGTTTAGGGAAAACAGTACCACCACCAAGTTACGTGTGGTTTTCGATGCCAGCGCGCCATCAACATCTGGCAAGTCGCTCAATGACTTACAATTACTCGGTCCACCTATACAAGGCGATTTAATTGCTATTCTCCTGCGCTTTAGGCAGCACAGGTACGTGGTGTGCGCCGATGTCGAAAAAATGTTTAGAAATTGCCTTGTTGATGATGACCAACGTACGCTTCAACTAATTTTATGGCGCGAGCATCCATCACAGCCTTTAGGTATATTTCAATTAAACACCCTTACCTACGGAACCGTTAGCGCACCATTCCTTAGTGTGAGATGCTTGAAACAGTTAGGGATTGAGTCGCCTCATCCAGAAGTTCAAAGGGCTGTTAACGAAGATATGTACGTCGACGATCTTCTGGTAGGGGATGATAATATTACTAAATTACTAAAATTATGCGAAAATATTAAAAATGCGCTACAGCTTGGTGGTTTTCCGCTTCACAAGTGGATAAGTAATTTTCCATGTGATTTTGATGATTGTTTAACTAGCTGTTCCAAAGAAATTAAATGTAATGAAAATAATACCGCAAAAACATTGGGTTTAGGATGGAATAATTTAACTGATAATTTCTACTTTAACACGCAGGTTCTTATTGACGATAAGCCCGTGACTAAAAGGTCAATTCTATCTAAAATATCCCAAATCTTTGACCCCCTTGGTTTGCTGAGCCCTATTATAATTACCGCAAAGGTCTTATTACAACAACTGTGGCTGCTTAAAATAGGCTGGGACGACGAGGTTCCGCCTAGTGTCGCGCGTACGTGGAACCGGTTTGTTGTTTCTTTACAAGCCCTCAATACGATCCGTGTGCCGCGTCATGCTATAGGTAGCAATCCTACATCTATACAACTTCATGTTTTTAGCGATGCGTCGCAGAGCGCGTACGGCGCGTGCATTTATTTACGCACTATAAATCAGGACCAAAGCATAACAGTTAGACTACTTATTTCTAAAGCTAAAGTCGCACCCCTAAAGATAAGCCCGTAAGTATACCACGGCTCGAACTTTGTGGTGCCTTACTGGGTGCCAGGCTTTTGGATAAGGTTCGTAATTCGCTTAATTGTACGCTCGATGTTATTGTTTTTTGGACTGATTCGACCATAGTGTTAGGGTGGCTGCGCATGACACCAAGTAAATTAAAAACGTTCGTCCAAAACAGGACATCTGAAATTCACGAACTGACAAACGGGGTTGTTTGGCGTCACGTTCGTACTTACGATAACCCTGCTGATTTAGCCTCGCGTGGTTGTAGTTTGGAAGAACTTTCCTCATCATCTTTATGGTGGGAAGGTCCTGATTTTTTACAAAGGCCTAGTTTTTCACTCGATGACCTCCCTGTGATGGAAATCGGTGAGGACCTCCCCGAAGTAAGACCGGCTATATTATCATCTTTCGTAAGTCATGACTCGCCTGACACATCACTCTTCCCATACAAGCGGTTTTCACAGTTTAATCGTATACGACGTACTGTAGCATTTGTGTTGCGCTTTATACACAATGTAAGAAATAAAAATAACAGACGGGTGGGCGATATTAGTGTGGATGAGTTAGATGCATCGGAGAAAACTTTGGTTCGTTGGTCTCAGATGGAAAGTTTTCCTGCGGAGTATTCGCTGTTAATCAATGGTTCGCAAATAAAAAATAAAAATAATCTAAATAAATTAAACTTGTTTATCGATGACGATAAAATTATTCGTGTAGGTGGCCGGTTGGAGAATTCGAATGAATTTTCTTACAATAAAAAACACCCTATTTTAATATCTTGTAAACATTACTTAACGTTGTTGTTGTTTCGCGGTGAGCACCTTCGGCTTCTCCATGCTGGACCCCAGGCCTTACTTTATAATTTACGAGAAACCTGGTGGCCTCTTGGTGGTAGAAGTTTCGCCAGGAAGGTTTTTGCCGACTGTATAACGTGTAAACGCATTAACGGTAAAACACTTACGCCTCAGATGGGCAACTTGCCCCAGGAACGTATATCGCCTAGTTATCCATTTATTCGATGCGGAGTGGATTACTGTGGGCCAGTGCTCGTACTTAACCGTAAAGGTCGAGGGGCTCGAACGTCAAAGGCCTACGTGTGCTTGTTTGTGTGCTTTGTGACGCGCGCGGTTCATTTAGAATTAGTCACCGATCTCACTACTGAGGCATATTTACTGGCACTCGATAGGTTTATTTCGCGACGCGGTAAACCATTAGAGATATTCTCTGACAACGGCCGCAACTTCGTAGGGCTGATGAATAGCTTTTCTGATTTTTTACGCAGATGTGATTCAGACATAAAGGAATTTGCTTCTAGTCAGAACATTAAATTTTCATTTATCCCCCCCTATTCGCCTCATTTTGGTGGTTTGTGTGGAGTGAAATCTTGCAAATTTCATCTATGTCGTGTTGTAGGCAATGCGCACCTTACGTTTGAAGAGTTTAGCACAGTGCTATCACAAATTGAAGCTGTCCTAAACTCCAGACCCTTATCTCCACTTTCCCCAGATCCTACAGACCTTTCTCCTCTAACTCCCGCTCATTTTCTGGTTGGTCGACCACTTACAGCACCAGCCTGCGACGACCTTACTGACGTTCCTGCACATCGGTTGAAGAGGCATCAGATGGTGGAACAAATGCGCCAACATTTTTGGAACCGCTGGTCCAAGGAGTATGTGACGGAGTTGCAGGTGCGGACTAAATGGACCAACAATGAGGCTGAGTTAAAGGTCAACACTCTTGTCTTGCTCAAGGACAATAACTTGCCACCCCTGAAGTGGAGCTTGGGGCGAGTGCTCAAAACTATCCCGGGCAAGGATGGTGTTACGAGAGTGGCAGACATCCATACAAGTTCGGGTGTTGTTCGACGTGCATACGCCAAGATCTGCCCTCTCCTTCACGATGACGACGAGATTACGCGTTAGTGAACTTCGAAAGCGACTGCTTTCAAGGCCGGGGGCATGTTCGAGATCAGCAAGAACAAAACGCAAATTTGTCCTCGCCCAACCATCATCGCGCTACCTCACGTGGGCACCGAACCGCCGCTGCCATTGGTAGCAATATATTGTTCCCAACCCTCTCTCCTCGAACGTTGTACTTTATTCAAATTCAAAAAAGCGAATATAGAGGCCAAATGGTTTGCAACGCAAGTGTATCTTTTATTTCCAATTCCTACATAAAACATAAATTCTAAGCAGTATCTAGACACGATAGTAATCAAATAAAAACCTTAGTACCGAAGGTCGCAAACGGTACAATGTTATTTTTTTTACCTGCTTCAAAACATAATATAAATTGAAACCCATCCAGGCACATATAAAATCATAAAAATAATTTCATGTTATTTACGTCATTATATCTACTAAGCAATAGATGGCGCAGGTAGTCAGTAAGATATACCTCTCACAAAAGTACATTCGAATGATTATTTTAATTAGGGTGAAAGCCCTCTCTGTTGCCACTTTAAGATGTTTTTCACTTCTTTCGCATCATAACTACTAAGCAATAGATGGCGCAGGAAGTCAGTAAGATTACGATATACCTTTCACAAATGTACATTCGAATGATTATATTAAGTAGGATGAAAGCCCCCGCTGTTGCCACTTTAAGATGTTTTTCACTTCTTTCGCCTATGGTCTTAAGTAGGTATCTATAAAATACAAAATTTATATCTAAAATTGTCAAGAATGTATCTTATACTTTTCTTTACATTTTTAAATTCTTACAATACAAAAAAACTACTTAAAAAAATTTTACAGACTCCAAAAAGTATTTGTCAACTGAAAAGGAAAAATATAATATCTATAATTTAGGTACCTTTTTGAGGTCGGTGCCAGTCAGTTTATTTTTTTTTAATTACTTTTTATTTCTTAAGTTTTAGTGTACAATAACAATAAGTTTTAGTGAATTGCACTATAACATACCCACGGAAACTACTAAACTGATTTTGATGAATCTTAGACTGTTGCTAAAGTTAGAATACACCTAATTTAAATCAAATAGAACCATCTCGATATGCCTTAAGATTTCGAGAAATTCGTGGACAAACATAGTAAAAAACATATAACTAAGTATTCATATACTTACGAAATTTAGTTTTATTTTAGTACTTAAATTAAAAACCTATTTCTTAAACTTAATATGTGCGAAGGGTGCCGATTGATGTGTTTTTGTTAATCAAATTTTAAAAGATACATCGAGAAATCAATACTTAACTAACATAGATAAAATAAAAGAAACATCTAATTCGATGTAAACTGAATTATTACTATTGTTATTATGACTTAAAAGTCATAGATAAAAAGTATACTATCAAGCAAAAGTCATTAACGAAATGTTTTAAGCTAAGTAATCACTCGGGACAGTGGCCAAAACTGAAGTTTTCACCCTGTTGATGTAATATTTCTATTTCGCATTTCCACTCGACGCTAGATGTCGCTACAGTAAGTATAGTGGTGCCACAAATATATCTGACCCGGTGACAGTGGTCGTGGAGGAGCCACTAGCAATACAAAATTAACTGTCAAAATGGACTGCCGGCAGTCAACAGTATATTTAGTACCAAAAACTAACCACTGTGTGAAATAAGTTTGTCGCAATGTAGACAAAATGTCACCAATGTAATTTTGAAAAATTTGCTCATAAACGCTAATTGGCCAGTACCTACGTAGATACCGACACCTACCTACCATTTTTTATGTCATTTAACCGGCTCTGGCTACTTAGGCCTTCAGCCGTAGGTACCATCCAATAAAATAAAGGAATATTAAAAATAGTTTTCTATCTAACTGATTTATTCATTTATTTACTAGGAAAGCTTACATAAATGATGTTAAATTAAATAATTAAATGGTAGGTATATCATTACATTTTATACCTGTTACTTAAAGAAAGTTAATTACAAGCTCTCACAAATAGGAAATGTCTCCATATCAAAATACTAGCCTTCCGCCCGCGACTTCGCAAGCTCGGACTAATAATAATAATATAATAATAAGCATTTATTTCAGAATTACATCCATATTTTTTTTTTTTAAACTAAACGACGACGTTATCCCGCGGGAATGTGATATTTTTCAGGGATAAAAAGTAGTCTAAGGCAGCCATTACACAGTCCATCCAGATCGCGATCACTGATCGTGATCTTGATCGCGATCGAGATTTACTATGTAGATATTTTGCGATCAAGATCGCAAACCGTCAATCACCTTCGTACACAGTCAATCTGGATCGCGATCATTGATTTTGATCGCGGATCGCGATCCAGATTGACTGTCTTATGGCTGCCTAAGTATGTCACTTTTCAGCTGCCAAACTATTCCCATTCCAAAAGTCACGTCGATCCGTTGCATCAATTTTGACGTGAAAGACGGATAAACAAACAAACCCTCTTTCACATTTATAATATTAGTATGGATACACACAATCTCTTTTTCATTTTATAGTAAAAATATGATTGGCCTGATATTATGCATTACTAATTAAGAACATAAATTTTAGCTTGAGACCTCCCACGCATACTTGAGAAAAAGTTTCTTGATAGGTAGACGGACAGATCTATGAATGAGGGCTCAACTACTTATGTTCATGCAGCATTTGATAACAACATACCATGTTCATACCCTAGCCTGCATATTCGATATTCTTTAGACCCTTTTAGTAGAGAATAGGATTTCAAGAAGAGCGTTATGAAATCTGGGAAACAAACACACATAAACTAAACTAACACAAAAGTCACTACACCGCGCGTACGAAGTCGCGGGCAACAGCTAGTAAAATAATAAACAGTTTGAATCGAGATCTTTACAAGCAAGCATATTTTTTTTATATATTTAGAATATAGCGAAGCGACATCTAGTGGTAAAAAAATATACTAACTTTTAATGTGCTAGAATGAATGTAAGTTGGACAACAACTTTACATCAAAATGACATTTAAAAAACACGTTATATATAAGTATCCAGTTTTTGGCAACCGGAACAGAATACGTTGTCGCACTATAATTTCGATTTTGCTAGTGGCCTAATTAACGTCTTTTTCAAAACTTAAACTGTCGTTGACGTTTGAAACTGTTCTTCAAAATGAAAAGAGCACATTAAAATAGTTTTCGTACGAGTCTTTAAATTTTCCTTTCGCATTGTATCCAGCCATATTTTACTTTTTTTGTTATTTTTAGGCAACCTAAAACAATAAAAACAGTTTAAAATAAATACACTCAATTTACACTTGAAATTTGAAAACATCGATAATTCGATAAGAAAAATGCTATAAGGGCAACCCTAGTGCAAAACAAACAAATTTATATTTTCTTGAAATACACCAACAAAACTCACCAAAATAAGTAGTAAGCTACATTTGGTATGAATTCTAAGTAAACTATTCACAGGAAAACCAAAACACAAGGCATTTATTGTATTGTTTTGGTGTTTTTGCAAAATAAATAGTAGGTACGTACCGGTGTAATGTAATGTTTGGACGATTTTCACTTTTTTTGATGCCACAAACTACCACACTGCAATTAGACATGTTCCTTGTTGCTTTCTCTCACTTATTAATACCTTTTATTCACATGAAAGTCTCAAATTAAAAGACTTTTATCACAAAACACTGCAAATACAACTCGCGTTGACAGCTCACATACCGAGAAACCTAAATGGCGACCGGCTTCAAGCATGCATTACGATGACGTCACGTTTCAATGTTGCCAAAAAATAGGTCGAATAAATATATTGCTGTCTCTTTTTACATGAAGTATTGGAGGTAAGATAGAACGAGATGGCTACAGGTTTATGAGTACAATGTCGATTTAGCTCATATTTGTATAACCGATAGTTCATATAGATCAATATGCCATCTCCATAGGATTCAGTACTCAGAGGGGTAGACAGATTCGTCTGCTCCTAATAGGTACCATCCACCCGCATTTACCTTTATTCAGTTAAGTACTCCGTGATCATGGCGTGTGCAACTGCGCCGAAATATCGGGAACTCTAAATCAATTAGGTAGGTAGGTATAAACATGGTAAAAATCCCGACTTTCATAATAGTTTTTAGTGATAATGACCATGTAAGTATAAAATGTTATTTAGTAAAGATATAGATGTGCTGCACCCATTGAGTTTACCGTCGTCGTGCTACTAGTTCCCGTGGGAATATCTGGATAATGTAGCTTGTTACAGGTTAAATAACTTTCAAAATCGGTTAAGTTATTAAATATTTTTTTTACTTTTTTGCATTCACAATGCAATTTTTATGGTCGCTATCCGGGCGACTGCTCTAACCACTGAGCCACTTAACGACTCCGTAGCTCAGTGGTTAGAGCAGTCGCCCGAATATCGAAAGGTCGTGGGTTCGAGTCCCATCGGAGCTGGTTGTGAGACGGGTCGATTTTTTCTAAATACATCATTTTCCATTTTTCAATCGGTAAAGTAGTTTTTTCCAGAGATTCCACAAAAGATACAAATTGCTTACTAACGGCCTCTCGCGGTTTCACCCGCGTGGTTCCCGTTCCCGTGGGAATATCGGGATAAAAAGTACCTATCCTGCGTTACTCCAGGCTATAATCTATAACTGTAGCAAGTTTCATCCAGATCCGTTCTGTAGTTTTTGAGTGAAAGAGTAACAAACATCCATACATCCATACTCGCAAACTTTCGCATTTATAATATTAGTAGGAAGTAGGGAGGAATTTCAAATATATGTTACATGTACATATCACGGACCATTTTTAACCGACTTCAAAAAAAGGAGGAGGTTCTCGTTCGGTTGTTTTTTTTTATGTTTGTTACCTCATAACTCATAACTTTGTCAATTATAAACCGATTTCAGAAATTCTTTTTTGGTTTGAAAGCATATAATTACAAATTGGTCCCATTGTTATACGGTCAGGATCTGATGATGGCATCCTGGAGAAATCAAGGGAACTCTTCAAATGCTGTAACTATCGCATTGGGTTAAATAGTGCATGTAATGATAGTTATAAGTTTTGTCTATATAAATAAAATAAAAAAATAAAATAAATAAAAATAAATAAAAATATTATAGGCACACCTATAGCGATTTTGGTATTTTCTTAAGTAACTCGTGCATTTGCTTTCGGTAAGCACCATTTGGTGAGGAGTAACTGATGATGAAGACCACATATGGCCATCGAAAACATTAATTAAATAATACATATTTTACGGGCGCAATACGATTCCTTTAAAGGTTCATAAGTAATTTTCAAGTATTTGCGACTGGTAGTCATCATCTCACGATGATGAGCTGGTGATGGAAGGTACAACTCCTCAATAGTTAGGAGTTGGAGGATAATTCTTTAAATATCGTTGATACGTAAATATTTGTAGTTGTTACCTTTCAGGTTATTTAGTTAAGCTGATGATGGAAGGTAAAACTCTTTAACGTTGAGTACCACAAGCGCAAATAGAATTTTAAGTTGTATTCTTTCAAGTAATTTAGGTTAGCTGATGGTGGAAGGAAACTGCATAACAGTTAAGAGTTGGAGGGTGGTGCTAGTCTGAGTGTTAAGCGCAAATGGAATTTTAAGTTGTATTCTTTCAAGTAATTTAGGTTAGCTGATGGTGGAAGGAAACTGCATAACAGTTAAGAGTTGGAGGGTGGTGCTAGTCTGAGTGTTCTTATTTAGATATGATAGTCGTTGCACATTGAGCTACCCTTGCTCATTAAGCTGTTTCTTATAGTAGATTTCTTACACTAAAAAAGGAAAAATAAACAAATTTTTTCAAAAAAATTAAACCGCCTTCAAAACAAAACTGCAAACAAAAACTCATTTCCCAAAAACACGTAAAAGTGAAAAATAAATTGAATCATTCAATTCAAAGTACGAAAGTCCGGTAATTTTTCTTATTAATTTTGAACTTACTGATCTGATTGAAGTCGGTGTCAAGCCGAAAGTAACAAGAACGAATACTTAAAATTCAATTTCAAAACTCATTTTCATTTCATTTCATTTCAAAATAGTGAAACAATAATACACAATATCTCATGCGCAGAGTGGTGTAAATTGTAACCTATCAAATACATATTACACTATATTACATATACACTTTCGTACTTTGAATTGAATGATTCAATTTATTTTTCACTTACGTCTTTTTGGGAAATGAGTTTTTGTTTGCAGTTTTGTTTTGAGGGCGGTTTAATTTTTTACGACACTTTTATTAGCTTCACTTGTAACTAAGTCACAATGTAAGAAAATCTTGGAATTCAATTTTAACCTACTTCTAATTGTCGTATTGATTTGAAACTTTGCAAGTCTATATAAATCCGATGACAATACAATAATTTGCTACCATCGAGCTGGGGGCCAAGTCTGCTAACGTTAAGTCACTATCGTGTCTTAATCGTGTTTCGATTGTAGTTCAGTTGTATTGCTTTTTTCCACACTAGTTACAAGAAATATGTACCTTTTTCACAATACTATTGGTGGTCACACCACACACTACATTCACATCACATCATACCTACTGTCATAATTCATGTAACTAGTGTTTAAAAAAGCACTACAACTGAACTACAATTGAAACACGATTGAGACACGATTGTGACTTAACGTTAGCAGAGGCTTGGCCCCCTGATCTGATGATGGAATCAAGAGCTGGGCAATAGAACTCTTCAATGGCTGCTAGGAAACCCCTCGAGTTTAGGCTCATTTGTTTTGTTCTGATGAGACCTATTCATTACACTTAATGGTAAGGGTCTGATGATGGAGCAGGGAGGAAGCCAGTGGCACTTCTTAATGACTACTAGGAAACCCCTCGCGTTTGGGCTCCGTTGTTTCGTTCTGACGAGATTTATTAGCTGCACTTGGTGGTGAGTGACTGATGATGGAGCAGGTAGGAAGCCAGTGGCACTCCTTAATGACCAATAGGAAACACCTCGAGTTTGGGCTCATTTGTTTCGTTCAGACGAGACCTATTCGCTACACTTGGTGGCGAGGGTCTGATGATGGAGCAGGGAGGCAGTAAGGGTTCAGCTCGCGCATCTGGTAACTAATAGACTCCACTTGAATTTGTAAAACTAAATACATACATTCACGCCTTTGAGTTTTAATGTTTACGGGGTGGGCAGACACATGAATGGACTGTGAAATCGATTACCATCCATCCATAGCTTGCCATTTGTTAAACTAAAAAGTAAAAAATAAATATGTAGTTTAAGAAACTATAAAAACTATAAAAAGTACAAAATAACCGTCTATTCAGTAACTGAAATTAAAAAGCGTGGTGCGCCCTTTGCAAAGCATGCATTCAAGTACCAACGCGCACCACGCTTTTTAATTTCAGTTAATGAGTAGACGGTTATTTTGTACCTTTTAGTCTGTACCTATAAGTGTTTTAAAGTTTTTTAAACTACATATTGTTATTGTTCTTGAGTTTTACCTGAAAATTGGGTATCAAGGTAAGATTATTACTTATTGCAGGTCTTAAATCCCATGGAGGAGCAACCGCAAGGCGCGCCCAGGGTCACGTCTCGTCGCCAAGATGGCGGCGCCGGCGCCGGCATGTGGTGGCAATGGCGGTGGCTTGATCTTGGCCGGGGGTCGCGTGGCGTCGTCGCTTCAGCTAGCAGGGGAGTGCCAGTCCTACCCAACCCTTATTTCCCACCCTGATCTGTCTAAAATGTAATAAGTTAATAACAAAGGCTTATTCTTTGGTTACCTACGTTTTCTCGCAAGTGTTGCTTATCCAAAGAGGTTTGGGGTTCTTTTAACTTTATTATATTTAAACTCTAATTAAGACTGTTAGTTTAGTACCTAGATAGATTTTTTTTTATTTATTTATTTATTTAATTAATAGATATTGAACAACGCGATTTTTCGAAAGCGCATCATTTCAATGTCTGTTTATTATTTCTCTTTTGATTGAGTCTGCTTGAGTATTGAAGATTTAGTAGTTAATAAGACTAGTACTTAAGTAGGTACTTAGTCTGAATAATAAAATTAGTGAAGATTATTTCGAGTTTTTTTTTCAAGACTTGAATAATCAGAAGCACTTGCGTTGTATTCACCCGAATTGGCCGACTATTCCAGGCGCGTGTGACACCGCGGCGCCCGCTGCCGACGCGTCGGCGTCCCGTCGCTCGTGTCGTCGCCGCGTCTCGGCGTCGTCAACGCGTCGCGGACAAGTGGCGACATCGCGCCACATGCAGCCAGTTGCTCAACATTGGTTCGCTGCACATTTTTTTATTTACTAATTCATGTCCCTGTTCATTTATTATTTTATTGCACTGTTTAGTAGGGACATACTCTTTCTTTGGTGTGAATTTAGAACAACATGGGCCTATATTATCTCTTTCAAGAAAATAATTTTAAGTTGGTAACATTTAAACAGCATACGATCATTCTTACTTTAAAGAAGCCCGTAATAAATCGAAATTCATGTATTTACGAAATGTTTTTTTTAAGAAACAAAAGCTAGGAATTTATTTTTCAACACACTTGCTCATAAAGTGAGCCTTATTACATCGATTTTATGGCCATAAACCGAACTATAACACACGCGTGCATAATAATATTACAGTACTAGTTGCGTAATAGAATTATCCCTACAAAGTTAAGTAAGTACCTAACTACAAATTTATATGCGAGTAAACAGAGACCTTTAAATTTAACCGGGTAATACAGTATCCCTACAAAGTTAAGTTAGTACCTAACTGCAAGTTATATGCGAGTCGACAGAGCATTTTCGATTTCACCGGGTAATAGATACAGTTATTTTTTTGTAACAACAAAAAGGTTTTATACGGCTGAAAATCCATTTACGTTTTTAGAATAAATAAATGTGTCGCTAAAGACAAAAAACATAATAAACTATATTATTATCAAATTATTTATAATTCACAATATTTTTTTATAAAACACTAGCTGACCCAGCGCGACTTCGTTCCCGTGGCCCTACCCCCTACTCCACCCTACCCTACCCCACCCCTACCCTACCCTACCCCTACCTACCCCTACCCTACCCTACCCTACCCCTACCCTACCCTACCCTACCCTACCCTACCCCTACCCTACCCCTACCCTACCCCTACCCTACCCCTACCCTACCCCTACCCTACCCCTACCCTACCCCTACCCTACCCCTACCCTACCCCTACCCTACCACTACCCTACCCCTACCCTACCCCTACCCTACCCCTACCCTACCCCTACCCTACCCCTACCCTACCCCTACCCTACCCCTACCCTACCCCTACCCTACCCCTACCCTACCCCTACCCTACCCCTACCCCTACCCTACCCCTACCCTACCCCTACCCTACCCCTACCCTACCCCTACCCTACCCCTATCCTACCCCTACCCTACCCCTACCTTACCCTACCCCTACTCTACCCCTACCCTACTTCTACTCTACCCCTACTTACCCCTCCTTCCCCTATTTCCTCACCGCTAAAACCTTCCTTGGACTTCCACGAACAATTAAAGACCAAAATTAGCCAAATCGGTCCAGCCGTTCACGCGTGATGCCGTGACCAAGGGAAATAGGGATTCATTTTTATATATATAGATGTGCATTTTATCACTATTATTATATTAATTTTGAAGTAGGCTGTATGGCTGTATGTAATCAATCACCTTACATTTGGCGCGTGCATAAAAAAACTTGCGCGCTTTTTCCCTTAGCTAATATTAGGTTATTGTATGCAATAAATGTTTGTTTTTCCTCGCATGTGTGTTGAAAAAGTGCGTATGAAACTCGTGAGCAACTTACTCACTAGACACTCGGCTGATTTACGCCCTCGCCTTCGGCTCGGGCTGCAACCCACAGCCTCGTGTATAATGAGCAACCTTAGCTCACTTGGATCATAATATACTATTAAGAATAGAACTGAATTTGGTTACAGTCAAGTCAACCACTCATCGGCAATGAAAAAGGTTTCAACTGATTTTGTATGGGGACGGGACTTGCAAAATTTAAAAAGAAAAGAATTTTATAAAAACGAGATTATCTCAAAAACGGTGCGTCTCGTAGCGTACCTAGCTAAAATCTAACAAAATTTTCAACCCCCTTTATGGTACTCTGGAGATAGTTAGGAGGCATCCGATAGACATATAAAAAAAAATATTTTTATTGTTCAAAAAAAATTTTTTTTGTTCCTAAATTTTTTTTTGTTATATCAAAACTTCAATATTTTTATATACCTATTATAGAAAAAACAGAGAAAGCGAAGCCCCCCGCCACCTTTCTTTTATTTTTCTAGATAGTTTTAGTAGTCTTTATTGCTTTTCTTATAGAAGGGGATGAAAAGCAGAGTGTATTTACATTCCTTATATTCGAAATGAAAAGTAGAGTGTATTACTCGGCCACAAAATTATTTTCACCTAGGCCGACGTATATTGAATCTCTCGCTGCGTTCAGGATTCTACTCTAGAATCCTTCACTGCGCTCTGGATTCAAAATAGCGCCCTCGCCGTAAATATGTTATTTTGCTCCCTTGTAATACAATCTACTATTATTATTAGATATCTTAAAAGATCGTAATCGACTAAGCATTCGCGATTCTATGCTTCAGCGGACTTTCAATGTGTCTGGCAAGATGTAAAAACCATTGAAACTGTCCGGCTATTGAGATACCGTTTTTTTCATGGGGCCCCAAGTAACATAAATAAAATTTAGCTTTTATACTATAACGAAACGGGCCTCTACTCCGGAGGGCGTGAGCGCTGCCATAACCCGCACTTGCCGGTGGTACTCCGTGTCCCTGGACAGATCGTCGTCCGGACACAGAGCATACATAAGGCTGTGCATGGCCTCGTCCACGCTCCCAGCATATCCTTCGGCGAAGGTCGTGCCATTAATTACGTTACGGGGAGGTCTAGACCTCCCACTCGCGGCTCGGTAGGCCTGTCCCCATGGGTCCAGGTTTCCGGTATCTGCGATTTTCTTAAAATGCAAAAGTGGCGCCTCCCCCATGGCTGGGGTGGCGGTTCGCAGTACCACATCGGAGAGTGGGCGTTGGAGTCTACCCCTATTATTACCCTTTTCCCTTTCAGGGAATCCAGGACTCTGCCTAGGTGTTCCAAGTGTGCGCCAATGTCGTCGCTGTACTGGAAGTACGCGGACACCATGTATACACCCTCCTCGTCGATGAGTACATGGCACACTGTGCAGTGTGACGTCGACAGATGGTGCATGCGTGAGTGCCATGTGTGACACCGTATCGAATGCCTTAGAGAAGTCTAGGATCGCCACGTGGCATTCCCGCAACTTAGCTCTGCTGTCCCCCAGTACCGCGGAATTCTCCAAGGTACCGTCGACGCGGATAAATCCGCGCTGTCGTACATCGGGGGGTAGACACTCCGCCAGTCTTCGCGCTAAAAGGGCGTGCATGTGCCGCAACGGCACCGACGCGATCGAGATCGGTCGGTATTCGCCCGGGCTGTTGGGCACGTCCACCTTCGGTACGAAAACTGTGCGGCATTGCCTCAGTCGGCCCGGGATTTCACCTTCGGCCATCCACGCATTAAAGATTTCCGCCAGCGCTTCCGCAGGAACTTTCCGCCACTCATCCGGGCGAATACCGTCCGGTCCAGTGGCGGCGCGCAGATCAGGTCGGACCGTTTTCACCTCATCGGCCGTAAACGGTTCCCAGAGCCGATCAAAGTTCTGCATACCTCCCACTCGCTCATCCCGCCTTAATAAGGTTTTCAGAACGTCCGGGCTCGGTCCGGGGGCATCAGACACTCTCTCTAGGATCGGTCGCCAATAGGCTTCCATCTCCTGAGGGGAGTGCTTCATCCCCCTGCAGTAACCATCGATTACTTCGGCTGCTGCCCTACTCTGATTCTTGCGCCAGAGATCCTGCACGCGTGCGTACTCCCTCCGTCTTCGCTGTCTCGCGTTGACCGGAACCTGCCGTACAGCAGTATCGCTGGTCTTCGCCTTCCTCCGAAATCTGCGCCGGCATCCTGAGGCGTCATCGGCCCCCGTCATCGCCCGTCTTGTCATCCTCGCTTCCGCCCTCATTATAAGTTCGTCCACGATACGGAGACTTTCGGAGCTGATAGGAACCTCCGCCACATCCTGCGAGTCCGTTACTTCGGGCACGTCTTCTGGCACCAGTCCACCGCGCCGCCTCGACCCCCGCCGTGCTACCGTTCGAGATCCGCTCGCTGACGCACCTGCTTCGGTGACGGAGTGGCTGCCCCCTTCTCCACTACCGTCACGAGAGCGGAGTAGGCATAATTGCCTAGACACCTCAGACCTGTAGGTGTCCTTCCTCCGAACTCCCTTAACCGCCTCGAGCGTTCGCTCTAAATGAGGTAGTTCCTTTAGCAGGTCTACGTTCGAGCACCTCTTACCGGCAAACAACAGCCGAGCCTCCGCTTGCGCAAGTAAAACTAGTTCCTCATCATGCCACCTTCGCTTCTTCGCAGGAGGAGCGCATTGCGCATTGGCCTCTATTGGATGAGGTCGCTATGTGTGCAAGCCCAAACCAATTTTGGTCACAAAGTCACGCCCACAATGCGGGCACGCCCAATCGCACGCCGGCCCATCCTCAGGACGGGCGGCGGAACGAGCATCCGGTCCAAATTTAGCCGACCGTCCCGCCTCCTGTGGAAGGACGGGTAAGCCGGATCTTATCATGTCCGTCTTTTTAGGTGCGTATAAATTTGATCCCGGTGGGGCAGGGCTGCAAACCCCACCCCTGGGCCTCGCCTACGGTAATCGTAAAGCCCCCGCCGAAGCGTACCGTAAGCTTCCCATCCCTCGGAGGAGACAAGCAATGGGGCTACTCAGGGCACCACCCCCGAGCCGAACCTATTACACTCCATAAGTTGTATGGAGTGCTGCGCACCACATGGGTTAGGGTTTGTCTGCCTACCACTCCGTCGCCAGTCGACCTACGCTAACCCCGAAGAGTCCACGTCTGTCGGCTCGCGGCGGAGTTATCGACGACCGCGCTGTCGCCTCTTTGTTGTGAGGAACGCACCTAAGAGACGAGTCAACTTCGGGGGCCTATAAGTTGCCACAGACCCCCGCATTTAGATCCGGTGCGTTCCCCCCCTCCCTTATCAGCTATGGCAGCGTCGCCCCGCGCAGGCCAAGGGTAGGAGTTGGACCTCGTGACTCCCACTATCACTCGGTCCTCTTGACGATCCGTAACTGACCTTTGTAGCCTTCCACACCGCAACCATGTGTGAACGACGTGTCGCTACGGATCGGAAGCAACTCGAACATTCTCTGACCGTTAGGCCTTACGAGGGGATAGTTCACCCCTCTGATCCTGTCACGACCAGATGTTCGTGCACACCATCCACCTCCTCGTTAAGAGAGTCATAGTTACTCCCGCCGTTTACCCGCGCTTGCTTGAATTTCTTCACTTTGACATTCAGAGCACTGGGCAGAAATCACATTGCGTCAACACCCGCGAGGGCCATCGCAATGCTTTGTTTTAATTAGACAGTCGGATTCCCCTTGTCCGTGCCAGTTCTGAGCTGACCGTTGAACGGCGGTCGTACAGAACCGCGCCGATCGCGCACGAGACGAAACCGACACGGCCTTACGGCTAGGAAGATCCGCGGAAGGCCGGAACGCGGGTCCGGATTCCGCCCCCCGTGAAGGAGGCATCGACCAGGCCCGGCACCGGCCGCATCCGCTTCCCGTCCAAACCCGACACGCCCCGGTCCTCAGAGCCAATCCTTATTCCGAAGTTACGGATCCAATTTGCCGACTTCCCTTACCTACATTATTCTATCGACTAGAGGCTCTTCACCTTGGAGACCTGCTGCGGATATGGGTACGAACCGGCGCGACTACTCCGCGTACATCCCTCACCTGAACTTTCAAGGTCCGCAGAGAGTATCCGGACACCGCCGCAAATGCGGTGCTCTTCGCGTTCCGAACCATATCTCCCTTCTATCTGCACTTTCTTGACTCCCTACAAGTTATTTTATTCTTAGTCCTTTATCCCTATGGTCCCTCTCCCCTTTCTGGGGCGGACGACACAAAAACGCCTTCGGTGCCTTCCAAGGTCGCCTCGTGCCCCACTGTCTAGCGGTACCGCTGGCTCCATGTAGTCGGTCCTCTTCTTTCTTCGCCTCGGCTCTTCATTCTTCACCTCTCTCGAGTCATTAATAATCCGTAATCTCCGCCATTCGTCGCTCTGCGTGCACGCGCGCCGGACAGTCCCTTGCCCCGGTGACGTGTGTGTCACCCTTGTGCCCGAATCGGTGACACGTGGCGCATTTCTCAACTTCGCTCTTGCACTCCGCCCTCTTGTGTCCGGCTGCGCCGCACTTTCCGCAGGACACCCCGTCCTGCCGGCACCGCTTCTCGTTATGGCCATATGTATGGCACTTACTACAAATCACCGCCGTGGTGAAGTCCTCCACCCTGCACACTTCCCAGCCGATGTACAGTCGGCCTTTCCCCACTAGGGCTTTTCGCAGCGCTGGGCTGCACGCCACGACCATCGTGGTCGAGTTCCCCCCCATTCTGCTTTTTTTGAACGCCAATCTGCATTCGCCCTTTATTTTATCTAAACTCCAGATTGGGTCGTCTTTAAAGTTCTGGTTGTGTACCAGAGCCATCGTTGCTCCAAGTTCGGGGTCCTTACCCAACAAGCAAAGTAATCCTATAAGGATTGATTATAAGTCTGCCTCTACTAATAACGTTCTTGTAAAGGATTTGTTGTAGACCCTTTTACTTATAATATCATTTGACAAGTCGTAATATACTCAAGGGCATTAGTTTTTATATATCTATCTTATAGCTTGCTACAAGACTAAAGTTTAAAACATTTATAGGACACTTTTACTAGTAATAGCATTTCACAAGCATAGATATTCTTAAGTGCTTTTGCTTTTATATCTCAGTCTTGTAGTTAGCTGCAAGAGTATCTTATAGGACACTTTAAAGAATAAGTCTCGTATAATTGTTTTTGGTAAGACTATATAGTCCTGAATAATATTTTGATCTAATAGTAGCATGTTGTAAGTAGAACAAGATTTATAATACACTTCTCTGAGATTACTATAAGTTTGAACTGCTATAGTTTTGTTTGAGACTTTTTTAAATCTTATTATACTCAATAAGAACGTTATGAGATCAAAAAAGCTAATGAACCACTAGATCAAGCACTTAACTAGTAAACATCTGCCATTTTGTAGATTTCTCCATCCTTTTGAGGAAATAAGTTTAAATATAAGTTATTGGAAACGATTTAAAAGGAGCAGTGGTTACTAAAGAAAAGCGACAAAAACGTATGATGAGTTAGTGAATAGGTGACCATTCGGAGAATAAATCCGACAAGATCAGAAAGCAAACACTGCTCTTCCAGTGCGAATTCAGGTGAACTGACAGAGGGTTCTGCATATTATTCTATTAGCAATATTTTTTCTTCCTCATCTCACCACTCAGAAGATGAAGAACTTCAACATTGGAAAGAAGAACACCATTTCAAATGAATGAATGAATTCTCTAATAAATGAGTCCTAAAAAAGTGAATAAAAACATTAGTGTAAATAGATTTCAGGGAACCCTAATTTGTTTCAAAATGGAGAAGAGTTATCTGGACCAAAACTACTACAAGCACTAATTTACCTATAATGGTTCTACAAAGTACTTAATGCAGTGCAATTTTAAAACATGGCGGATATATATAAGAATTTGATTAAATAAAATTTTTACAACATTGTACTATGTTCTTATTTTCGAGGGGCATTGGTGAAACTAACCAAATTACTGTACATATTTACAGTAAAAATTAATTCCCCATCCTCCCATTCACATAGGTACTTAATTACAAATACTTACTACAATGTATTGTTATTTCTATAATAAAAGCAAGTGTGTTTACGTATACAATTCAACTTTAATCACAAAATAACAAGGAACAATATTAACTTATAAAATTTACTTCTAAAAACATTAGCTAATTACACTATAAACTAGATTGCATTAGTAAGATACTTGTGTAATATAATAATAAGAGCGTTTGTGCTTGTAATTGTTTAGTCTTAGATTATTATAGAAGCAATTGCTTTTCGCGAACGCTTTCTCAAGTATGCTATAGGGCTTAGTGACATTCTTTAAGCTGGTTATAAGATAATTACAGAAATAATAGCTCCTGTAACTGCGCCCAAATCCAGGTTTGTAGCATACTACAAGTTTCTTATAAGAGAGGTTAGAAGTAGTCTTGAAGATAGCTATAAGAACTGATTTTGCTAGTTGGGTACCTTCAAGGTCCCTGATTGCCACTAGTGGGGCGCGCCCCTTTATGTCGTTCCCCTTAAGGGAGTTCGGAAGTGCCGCCTTCAGGCGGTCCATGTCTTCTTTGGTGTGGGTCTGGACCACAATTCCAGCCCCACCAACTCGGCGCACCTTGTCCACCCTTATTTGAAGGGTCGCGGGGGCTACGGAGGTCTTCTTGGTTTCTTCCGAGGTCTTGCTTTCCGATCCCTCCACAGGGTATAGGGCTATCGCCGGTCCTGCTTTCGCCTTCGCCTTCTCCGCGTAGCTAATCGGGCGAGCGGCGGTCTCCTGCACCTCCCTGATGGCGTTGGACGCCACAGCCTCAGCCCGGGCGGCACGCTCCTGCTCCCTGACGACGGCGCAGTCCAGCAGGTCTGCCCTGGCTTTGGCCGTCGTTATCGCATTGCGATCTTCTTCTGCTATAAGGGCAAGGTGGCCCACAATCTCCATTATTTTGCTGATGTTGGTGTTTATGGCCGCGATGTCGCCTTTGTTCAATTTGTTGCTCTGGCCCGCCACAGTCGCGATTGCTCGCGAGCAACTGTTCGCCAGTGCGAGGAGCTGCCGCGAGCCCGCCCTATCCAGCCCTGCGTCCAGAGCCGCGTCCGAGGTGTCGTCCACCTCCGATGAGTACGGAGTATTGTACTCCGTCGCCGGGGTCGATGGCTCCAATCGCGCGCTGGGTGCGCCGATCAGCTTCCGCGCTGCCGTCTTCTTCTTGGGGCGCCCTGTCTGCGTCGTCTCATCAGGCGACAACATTCGCTTCTCCCTCGATTGCGCCCGGGTAGGAGAGGGGAAGGTCGAGGGCGTGTTCACGGGAGGGGGGGAGACACCTTCGGCGATCCTAGGCTCGCCAACACGGCGTGGTACGCCGCTTCCGCCATCTCCGTCACCGACCGAGGAGGGGGAGATCCGGGGGGAGCCTGGGTAGGGAAGGGGGGAGACCTACTAAGTGACATTCGTGGTCTAAACGCCTCATCTTCGTCGGTGCTCGCCATTGTTCACCCAAAATGTGAGCACAAAAACTTCTATGAAAACTATGATAAGACGTAGATTGTCCCACCTACGTATGCGGGCGAACAAACCGAATATTGACCAAAAAATTTTCTAAGTCTAAAATTTTCTTAAAAATAAACACAAAGTAAAACGAAACGCTTGGATGACAGACGTCAATGTCAGCCGTCAATGTCACTGTCAATGTCACTGCCACTGTCAGCTGTCACGCGTCACGTGTCAGATGTCACACGTCAGCTGTCAGCTGTCACACGTCAGCTGTCAGCTGTCAGCTGTCACTGTCAAAAGTGTCACAAGTGTCACTGTACACGTTTAACCTAAAAATATAACCTAGAAATTTGAGCACGTGCACCCACGTGCTCCTAGCCTAAAGAATAACCTAAATACACTAGAAATTAGTCTATTATGCACAAAAGTGTCAAAATAATAGCTAAGAAAGGTACTCCCTGATAGGGCCCGCGCCTGCTCTCAGCCCTCACTTAAGGGGCGAGTCACAGGGGGCTGCTGACCAGGAAGAAGTCCCACCACGTGTCCACTGCACTTCACAAAACCAAATTCCAGGCACTAATAAATAGGCAGATAACTGTCACTATTCACAAGTACACACACTGAGTATATATAGCACAATTAAGAAGAAAAACAAAGAAAACCGGAGGAAATCGCGGAAAATTAAATAATACAATTTAATTTCGCGAGAGCGTACATCGATGCGTGCGCGCGAGACGGCGGTCGGCACCGAAAGTAGATAGGGACATAACCCACCACCTGCCCATGGCCATGCCAACCGGTTTGGTTATAATGGCCGAATCGCGAGAGATGCACGCGGGATTACTCCGCGTCGCAATGCTTGACTCTCTACAAGTTCATTTTTTATCTGTTTCCATATGCCCCCGACCATTTCTCCCCGTAAGGGGCATGGTTCTACTGTTCTAGCAGTCCTCGCTCCAGCGCTCCCTCCGTCTGTGCCATGCGTGGGCAAACTCCTGCAGCCTTCTATAGTTCGCCTCCGAGGAGACGAGATCGCCGTGCCAGACTGGACCGTACGCTTCCAGCTCTATCCCGCCTAACATTCGCTCCCTAATGTCTGCGTAAAGGCTGCACCGCCACAGCGCGTGATCGCGGTCCTCGTCTTCCTCTCCACACTCGCAGACGCTACTTCCGCACAGTTTCATTCCGTGGAGCCGTTTGCGAAAGCAACCATGTCCCGTCAGGATCTGCGAGGTGGCGTAGTCTGGGGTGACCTAGTGATACGCCAACCGCGCAGACACCGAGGGGAAGAACTGCTGCAGCTCCCTACCTTTCGCCTCTTCGGACCATCTCCGCTGCCAATCCTCGATCACCCCGCTCCGGATCTCCTGCCTCCGCGCCCGTAACTCCTCTCTCGTCGCGGACTTCCGCGCAGCCTCCGTTCTGCCAGCACGGATGATCTCCAGATCCGCCGGCAGCACCCCCGCCAGGACCGGCAGAGCCGCGGTGCTCACGGATCGGTACGCTTTAGTTAGAAGTATCAGTGCCGGACGCTGGCCCCTCAGCACAACTCCCGCAACAGACTGTACCCCCAGCCGCTCGTGCCAGCAGGCAGCAGCGTATGTTATTGTGGCTACGAATGTGCCCTGATAAAGTAGGCGAAGGCCAGGGAAACGAATGCCCCAGGAAGACGCCGAGACTCTCGACATCTTCCCAAAGCATTTGGCTGCGCGCTCCACAATACGCTGTGCGTGCCCGCTAAACAGCAGCCTGGAGTCGAGTTCTACCCCCAGTACGGTAGCTGCTTGGACGCTGCTGATGGAGTCGGAACCGAGTCTTATGGTTAGGGAGTAGATAGGGACATAACCCACCACCTGCCCATGGCCATGCCAACCGGTTTGGTTATAATGGCCGAATCGCGAGAGATGCACGCGGGATTACTCCGCGTCGCAATGCTTGACTCTCTACAAGTTCATTTTTTATCTGTTTCCATATGCCCCCGACCATTTCTCCCCGTTAGGGGCATGGTTCTACTGTACTAGCAGTCCTCGCTCCAGCGCTCCCTCCGTCTGTGCCATGCGTGGGCAAACTCCTGCAGCCTTCGATAGTTCGCCTCCGAGGAGACGAGATCGCCGTGCCAGACTGGGCCGTACGCTTGCAGCTCTAACCCGCTTATCATGCTCTCCCTTATGTCGGCGTAAAGGCTGCACCGCCACAGCGCGTGATCGCGGTCCTCCTCCTCCTCACCACATTCGCAAACGCCACTCCCGCAAAGTTTCATACCATGGAGCCGCTTGCGGAAGCATCCGTGTCCCGTCAGGATCTGCGAGGTGGCGTAGTCCGGGGTGACCCAGTGATACGCCAACCGCGCAGACACCGAGGGGAAGAATTGCTGCAGCTCCCTGCCCTTCGTCCCATCAGACCATCTCCGCTGCCATTCTTCCATCACCTCGTTGCGGATCTCCTGCTTCCGCGCCCGTAACTCATCTCTCGTCGCGGACTTCCGCGCAGCCTCCGTTCTGCCAGCACGGATGACCTCCAGATCCGCCGGCAGCACCCCCGCCAGGACCGGCAGAGCCGCGGTGCTCACGGATCTCAGTAGATAGGGACAGTGGGAATCTCATCCGTTAATCCATTCATGCGCGTAACTAATTTGATGATGAGGCATTTGGCTATTTAAAAGCCGACTGACACATGCCCCATCTTAGTGACTAGTTGTAATCATCATGAAATAACGGGATGTGCAGACGTCCGGTACCAAGCCCTGAAGACAGGTCGGTTGCTTGTTGCCTTCAACTGCCTGCCCCTAATCCACACATGCCAGCTGGCAATTGTGCCGGAAGAATAGCGGGGTTCCCAGATGTTCGGGTAACACACGATATTCAGTGGCAATTCACCACTGTCCGTGCACGGAACCCAATTTGGGCCCGGCAGCAGCCCAGGTCCACAGGGAACCGTCCGCTTGACTGACGAGTGGTCGTCATGCGGTTTAACCATCCCCACGCCATGTGGCTGCCTCTGAGCACCATTGAGGGCATGATTTCATACGTGGAGGCGTTAAGCGCTTGGAGCCCCTTTAGGTCCTTATAGGACTTCGGGCTCCATACACCCCTCCAAGATAGCGTACAGGTGGTGGTTGTGATGCACTCGGTTCCGGGTAGACTAAGTCTACCTACGACCTTGTCGACTAGCTCTGAGTGAGTCGCGTACTTGCGCCGCTTCTCACTATGAAAATCATCCAGAGGTCGCTGGCCCTAGACTATCTGTGCATCTTTCCAACGCAGCTTCCTTCGAATCCTCGCAGACCTGGCGGCAGCTTGAGTGGGACCCCACTGCGAATCAGCACGCCGCCCGAACCTTCTTAAAATGAGGTCCGGTATCGCCGCTCTCATCAAGGGGATCCCCAAGCCACCGTCCTTGGTAGCCGCGTGGAAATACGCGACAGGAATGACGTGTGGAAGTCGTAACAACTGCCTTACCGCATGCCGGATCTGGATGTCAAGCACTCGCAGCGGGTTGTCCGTTATTGTACCCAGCACAAGGCCATGGTAGTAATTGGGCAACAAGTGCGCCCTCAAGATTTCGAGCCGCTGTTGCGGCTTGAGGAATGCTTTTGAGATGTTGTTCAAGGCACATTTGGTATCGTGCTCTATCGTCACGCATCCAGTGGCAACAAAGTCAACGCCAAGATAGCGCCATCGGTCCACGCAATTCACCTGCTTTAGCCATCGCCGACCAATACGGAAGGTACGATCGACGAGGTAATGAGTCTTCTTACGCTTCCCATCCGGCACCATCGACAGCACGGAACTCTTCGCATGGTTGAGCTGGAGACCGACCGAACTGCCAGTTGAGAACACGACATCGATGGACTCCTGGAGTCCAATCTTCGACCCTGATATCAGGACAAGATCATCGGCATAGGCAAGAGCAGACACACGCTCATTTTCCAGCCTGTAGCCTACCTCCTCAGGAAGATTGGCCAGTATCAAGTCCATGGCCATATTAAATAGCAACGGCGATAATGGGTCGCCTTTGCGAACTCCCCGTCCGACCTTTACAGTGCTTATCGCGCCCGGTTGCCCCTTCACAGCGAACCCAGTGGTTGCCGTTTCAAACAACCGAGCGATATAATCGCAGAACGCCGTAAGCAGTCCCCTTGCCCTAAGCAATTCACCGAGTGCCATATGTGACACCGTGTCGAATGCCTTAGAGAAGTCTAGGATCGCCACGTGGCATTCTCGCAACTTAGCTCTGCTGTCCCCCAGTACAGCGTCCAGTACCGCGGAATTTTCCAAGGTACCGTCGACGCGGATGAATACGCGCTGTCGTACATCGGGGGGTAGACACTCTGCCAGTCTTCGCGCTAAAAGGGCGTGCATGAGCCGCAACGGCACCGACGCGATCGAGATCGGTCGGTATTCGCCCGGGCTGTTGGGCACGTCCACTTTCGGCACGAAAACAGTGCGGCATTGTCTCGGTCGAGCCGGGATTTTACCTTCGGCCATCCACGATTTCCGAAAGATTTCCGCCTGCGCTTCCGCTGGAACTTTCCGCCACTCATCCGGGCAAATAGCGTCCGGTCCAGTGGCGGCACAAAAATTAGGTCCGACCGTTTTCACCTCATCGGCCGTAAACGGATCCCAGAGCCGATCAGTTCTTCATACCTCCCACTCGCTCATCCCGCCTTAACAAGGTTTTCAGAACGTCCGGGCTTGGTCCGGGGGCATCAGACACTCTCTCTAGGATCGGTCGCCAATAGGCTTTCATCTCCTGAGGGGAGTGCTTCATCCCCCTGCAATAACCATCGATTACTTCGGCTGCTGCCCTACTCTGATTCTTGCGTCCAGAGATCCTGCACGCGTGCGTACTCACTCCGTCTTCGCTGTCTTGCGTTGACCGGAACCTGCCGTACAGCAGTATCGCTGGTCTTCGCCTTCCTTCGAAATCTGCGCCGGCATCCTGAGGCGTCATCGGCCCCCGTCATCGCCCGTCTTGTCATCCTCGCTTCCGCCCTCATTATGAGTTCGTCCACGATACGGAGACTTTCTGAGCTGATAGGAACCTCCGCCACATCCTGCGAGTCCGTTACTTCGGGCACGTCTTCTGGCTCCAGTCTACCGCGCCGCCTCGACCCCCGCCGTGCTACCGTTCGAGATCCGATGAGGTGGTTCATTTAGCAGGTCTACGTTCGAGCACCTCTTGCCGGCAAACAACAGCCAACAGCGCAAGCGGAGGCTTTCTGCTTGCGCAAGTAAGACCAGTTCCTCGTGGTGCCACCTTCGCTTCTTCGCAGGAGGAGCGCATTGCGCATTGGCCTCTATTGGATGAGCTCGCTTTGTGTGCAAGCCCAAACCAATTTTGGTCACAAAGTCACGCCCTCAATGCGGGCACGCCCAATCGCACGCCGGCCCATCCTCGGGACGGGCGGCATATTTAGCCGACCGACCCGCCTCCTGTGGAAGGACGGGCAAGCCGGATCTTTTCATTTCCGATTTATTTGGTGCGATTAAATTTTTCCCGGTGGGGCAGGGCTGCAAACCCCACCCCTGGACTTGCCTACGGTAATCGTAAAGCCCCCACCGAAGCGAACCGTAGACTTCCCGTCCCCCGGAGGAGACGAGCAATGGGGCTACTCGGGGCACCACCCCCGAGTTGAGCGCATGCGCATTAGCCTCTATTGGAAGAGCTCGCATTTTGTGCAAGCTCGACCAATTTTGGTCTCAAATGCACGCCTACAATGCGGGCACGGCCAATCGCACGCCGGCTCATCCTCAGGTCAGGACGGGCGGCGGAACAAACATCCGGTCCAAATTTAGCCGACCGACCCTCCTCCTGTGGAAGGACGGGCAAGCCGGATCTCATCATACCTGACTTTTTGGTGCAACTAAATTTTACCCGGTGGGGCAGGGCAGCAAACCCCACCCCTGGGCCTCGCCTGTGGTAAATCGTAAAACCCCCGCCGAAGCGTACCGTAGACTTCCCATCCCCCGGAGGAGACGAGCAATGGGGCTATTCGGGGCACAACCCCCGTACCTATTACACTCATTAAAGGTATGGAGTGCTGCGCACCACATGAGTTAGAGATCCTCTGTCTACCGCTCTGTCGCTAGTCGGCCTTCGCTAAGCCCGAAGTGTCCACGCCTGCCGGCTAGCGCGGAGTTTCGAAGTTGCCACAGAGACCCGCATTTAGATCCGGTGCGATTCCCCCCCTCCGGTATAACCTATGAGCGTTACTTCCGCAGTTAATAGGGGAAGTGACATGCTTTTAAGACATTGATGTATTTGTTGGGGATGTCACAAATCACCCTGCAGTATGGGATAGTAGTTCTGATAGTTATTCTAATCTAGACACGCGGTAGCTTATCATGCCTAGTTTCAAGCTAACAGAACTGGCGAGCAGCACCGTGTGTATCTTTACACGAACCATTTGGGGTCATTTTGACACCTTCATAACTAAAAAACTACACATAAACATTGTTATTTTAATTTTTAGTTTTTTGCATTCACAATGCATTTTTTATTATAGAAAAATGGAAAATGAAGTATTTAGAAAAAAAAAATTATACACGTGTGAACACGTGTACACGTGTACGCGAAGTACCTAATCTAGTTCAGCCATTCTTGCCTCTTATACCGGGTCTCTTCATCTAGTTCACTGTTGGATTTGCGTTATTTTGAGGCCGACTAACACTGTAGGCAGTCCCCTTGCTCTAAGCAATTCCACGAGTGCCGCATGCGATTGCGATTGGCATTCCCGCAACTTAGCTCTGCAATCCCCCAGCTTAACCGCGGAAATCTCCAAGGTACCCTCGACGCAAATGAATCCGTTCTGTCGTACATCGGGGGGTAAACACTCCTGTCTTCGCGCCAGAAGCGCGAGCATGTGCCGCAACGGCACCTGTGCGGCATTGTCTCAGTCGGGCCGGGATTTCACCTTTGGCCATTCACGCATTGAAGATTTCGGCCTGCGTCTCTGCTGGAACTTTCCCCCACTCATTCGGACAAATACCGTCCGGTCCAGTGGCGGTCCTGTCATCGCCCGTCTTGTCATCCTTAGCTTCCACCCTCTTTATAAGGGCATCCACGATACGGAGACTATCTGAACTGATAACAACCTTGGTCACATTCTACGATTCTGTTACTTCAAGCACGTCTTCTGGCTGGTGCCAGTCTTCTTCCGTCTTCCCGTCTTCTGTGGAAGAACGGGCAAGCCAGATTCAACCATTTCTGGCTTTTTTGGTGCAGTTAAATTTTTACCCGGTGGGGGCACGGCCGCAAATCCCATCACTCGGCTACGGTAAGTCGTAAAGCTCCCGCCGAAGCGAACCGTAGACTTCCCGTCCCCCGGAGGAGACGAGCAATGGGGCTACTCGGGGCACCACCCCCGAGTCGAGCGCATGCGCATTAGCCTCTATTGGAAGAGCTCGCATTTTGTGCAAGCTCAAACCAATTTTGGGTCTCAAATGCACGCCGGCCCATCCTCAGGACGGGCGGCGGAACAAACATCCGGTCCAAATTTAGCCGACCGACCCGCCTCCTCTGGAAGGACGGGCAAGCCGGATCTCATCATACCTGACTTTTTGGTGCAACTAAATTTTACCCGGTGGGGCAGGGCAGCAAACCCCACCCCTGGGCCTCGCCTGTGGTAAATCGTAAAACCCCCGCCGAAGCGTACCGTAGACTTCCCATCCCCCGGAGGAGACGAGCATTGGGGCTATTCTGGGCACCATCCCCGAGCCGAACCCATTACACTCATTAAAGGTGTATGGAGTGCTACGCACCACATGGGTTAGAGATCCTCTGTCTACCGCACTGTCGCTAGTCGGCCTTCGCTAACCCCGAAGGGTCCACAACTCCACGCCTGCCGGCTTGCGCGGAGTTTTCGACGACCGCGCTGTCGCCTCTTTGTTGTGAGGAACGCACCTAAGAGACTAGTCAACTTCGGGGCCTATAAGTTGCCACAGACACCCGCATTTAGATCCAGTGCGATTCCCCACCTTCCTCATCAGCTTTGGGCGTTACTCCCGCAGTTAACCCTACGCCATCCACAAAATGCATAGGGTAGTGACGTGCTTTTAAGACATTGATGTGTTTGTTGGGGATGTCAAAAATCACCCTGTAGTATGGGATAGTAGTTCTGATACTTATTCTGATCTAGACACGCGGTAGAGTGTCTTGCCAAGTTTCAAGCTAACAGAACTGGCGAGCAGCACCGTGTGTATCTTTACACGAACCATTTGGGGCCACTTTTGGTCCCCTCACTCAAAAACAATTACACCATAAACATGTCAAATTTGTCTTATGTATTGAGACTTGCGGGATAAATTTGTCGTCCAAATGTCTTAAACACACCTCAAAGGATTAATTAAACATTAACGTCCAAAAATCGTCATTCTTATCAATGACTAATATCAAAACTCTTACCCAATTCCAGATGACTTAGAAAGTTCAAATTTGGCATCCAGATAGGTAATTGGGTAAACACAAAGGGAAAAATCAGAAACTAGTAAATTATCATAACAAGCTTTTTATTTAACTTGCAGTGTATGTATGTCCGTTCGGGTCAAATCTTGTAAGATTTTCGCCCACTTCCCAATGTTAGATTGAGCTGAAATTTGGAATACACCTTTAGTTTCAATGACAATGCAATTATATCATCATCATCAGCCATTTAATGTCCCCACTGCTGGGGCACTGGCCTTCCTTATGGATGAATAAGGAGAATGAGCCATGACCCACCACGAGGGCTCATTGCGGATTGGTGGGTATAAACGGCTGCAAGTGCAGCCGGGACCAACGGCTTAACGTGCCTTCCGAAGCACGGAGGAGCTCGAGATGAAAAGTTTTTGGTCACCCATCCCGTGACCGACCATTGCGAACGTTGATTAACTTCAACGATCGCAGGCCAAGCGCGCTATTAACTGCGCCACGGGCTCCTCCCTTGCAATTATATATCATCACAGTATTGTTGTCAATTTATAATTCTTGCAAATTTTCTATCACTACATAGTATAAAACAAAGTCGCTTTCTCTGTCCCTATGTCCCTTTGTATGCTTAAATCTTTGAAACTACGCAACGGATTTTGATGCGATTTTTTTTAATAGATAGAGTGATTCAAGAGGAAGGTTTATATGTACTTTCTATCCCGATATTCCCACGGGAACGGGAACCACGCGGGTGAAACCGCGGGCGGCCGCTAGTTATAAATAATTTCTTGTTTTGATTTGGTTTTTATTACCTACTTGACCGTGCCATGTCAATGTACCATAAAGTTTTATCATAATACCACCATAAAGTCATTACGTCTGATTGGGGCGGGGGAAGGAATCGAGCCAAATCTCATAACATCTCATCAAGGGGGGAGGGGGTCGCCAAATCGCCAAAATCACCTCACGTCATTTAATGGACGCTACCCAACCTACAAACACGCGCACATTAAGGCCCGACGCCAAGCTCACAGAGTTGAAGAGGCGATTAGCAAGTTAAACAAGGATGTCATAATGTTATCTGCCCCCTGATTCACAAACCTTTGGAAATGGAATCGGATTCGAATTGCGTGCTTTGTCTTTGTCTTTTCTACAGCGAGTGACGGAGACGCATAGTGCATACATTTCACTGTCGGGAGCGTTTCCGACGGTTTGTGAATCAGGGGGCTGAAGAGGGAGAAGACTCGATAATGTTACAATTCGGTAACTTGCTATATCACCGGGAGGGCGACCAACAGTCCATTGGTGGTGTCGGGTTTATCGTCGTTAATCTCTCGTTAACAATGTGGCACAGTATTAAGATGGACACAATCGGAAGTGTGTCGAGCTGTCGAGTAGAGTAGCGTAGGGAATATCGAAACGAAGCGATTACCACATGGTTAGAGGCACATTAAATATGTAAATTATGCTAACCGTTTCTTTTTATTATTTTGTTTTATACCATTAGTGCCGGTTTTCCTTAGATTAAGTAGGTAGGTTCAGTTCTTTTCATACTTCATATATTGTTTTTATTTGTCTTTGTTAGAGTGCTGCTATCTGTAGATTTCAGTTACCCCTTAGGTCAATGTTCATTTCTAATTGTTATGTGCCCTTTACTTTGTTATTTTTCTTACTAGATAGGTGTGGTTCGATAGTTAGTCATTTACTTTTATTAGATATAATTATAAATAACTAGCTGACCCAACGCGACTTCGTTCCCGTGGCCCTACCCCCTACTCCACCCTACCCTACCCGTACTCTACCCCTACCCTACCCCTACCCTACCCTACCCTACCCTACCCTCACCCTACCCTACCCTACTCCTACCCCTACCCTACCCTACTCCTACCCTTACCCTACCCCTACCATACCCCTACCCTACCCTACCCCTACCATACCCCTACCCTACCCTACCCCTACTACCCTACCCCTACCCAACTTCTACTCTACCCCTACTTACCCCTCCTTAAAACCTTCCTTGGACTTCCACGAACATTTCAAGACCAAAATTAGCCAAATCGGTCCAGCCGTTCACGCGTGATGTCGTGACCAAGGAAAATAGGGATTCATTTTTATATATATAGATACGTTGCGGCTACGCAAGCAGAAATCTTCAATGTAGGAATGCCCAAAGTTCGCGTAGCGTAGCTAAAGTAGTAACTTTAAAGAAAAAACTAATACAGAACTATTGGGTGCAAACTTGTCTACCTACTACCCTGCTGGGCGGCACGCGCGGTGTGCCTTGGGGCATGGGAAGTCTACGGTTCGTTTCGGTTGAGGCTCAGGGACCGTACTCTGAAACGCTAATCCGAAACTTCGGTTAGCCCCGCCCCTTTCATTCGATTCTGAGGGCCTACTCTGTAACGCAAAACCCGAAACTTCGTAATACCCGTCCCTCGCACGCTCGAGTCATGACAGAATCGAGTGAAAGGGACGGGGCTAACCGAAGTTTCGGATGTGCGTTTCAGAGTACGGTCCCTGTCCCGACTAGAGAGTGAGAGGGACGGGTATACCGAAGTTTCGGGTTTTGCGTTTCAGAGTAAGCCCTCAGGCTTCTTGTTTAAATAACTTAACAAGAATAAATAAGGTGCTATATGTAACTACTTATATGTTAATTTTCTACATAGTACCTACCTATATGGTCTTGTCTTTGTATTATATTTTGTTCCGTTGTGCTTTCTTATAGGTACATAAATACTTTTTAGGCCCACCAAGAGTAGTGTTAGTTGTTTCTATAATCAATAATATTTATTTGCAGTTAGTTCTAATCACACCAATACAAGAGTAAAACTAATGAGTTACAGGGTATTGAATTAAGTAAAATAAAAAAACTTTGTTGAGTGTGTCGCGCGCTTTGAAATGAAATGTAATTAAAATGAGATGCATATTATTCTCATCATAATCTTCATTAATATTAATTTCACATTCAGAAAAACCGCTTTTGACACGTCTGTCAAAATGAGATGCATATTATTCTCATAATAATCTTCATTAATATTAATTTCACATTCAGAAAAACCGCTTTTGACACGTCTGTCACTTTTTTAATTGACAAAAAGAATTAAGTATGTATTAACACTTTTATTGTTACTAATATTTGTACTGGCAATATCTTTATCAATGATAATTCGTTGCAATATCTCACGCAACTTTATAAAGAAGTGCAACCATTTTAAATCGATTTGCGACAAGATCATTGTATTTTTTTAACATTCCCAGAATTCCTTTATTTTATTTTATGTACAACCTGTTGGGAGAGAGCAACTCTCGTTTTAGTTTGAAGAGTTAGTTGGTAACTTATTTTCACTGTCATCATTTTTTTCTATCCATTTATTGCTATATGCCCTCCCAGTCTTCTTCTCCCTCACCTCAGGCACTCTCCTCACAGACGCACCGATGAGACTCTAACACATCGATAAGGTAAAACATTTTTTTTTAATGCAAACAATAAAATTAATTGTTGATTTTATAGATGGTAATTAATTATGCCTTTTTTAGGGTTTTGTAGGCAAATGGCAAACCCTTATAGATTCGTCATGTCTGTCTGTCCGTCCGTCCGTCCGTCCGTATTTCACAGCCACTTTATTCCAAAACTATTAAGACTAACTATTTTCAGGACTGACCGTAAAGTCTCAATTTTGACATGTTTGTGTGTAATAGTTTTTGCGTTATGAGAGGGTCAAAAGTGGCTCCAAATGGTTCGTGTAAAGATACACACGGTGCTGCTCGCCAGTTCTGTTAGCTTGAACTTGGCTTTGACACGCTACCGCGTGTCTAGATTAGCCGTACAATTTTGTGTATTAATTTCAGGATCCAGAAAGAAGAAAAAAAAGGAATGTTTCGGATTTCTGCCTTAAGAAGAAATCGTGGAAATTCGCGTTGAAGTTATATCACCATCATCATACTGCTGTGGATGATTGCTGACGATCCAATGGAACTGCAACTAACCGAGCTTGTAAGTTGAGCAAACAATGTACTCCACCGAGCGATTTCCAGTATGACAACTATCAAACCCATAGAAAATATGATAAATAAATAAATAAATAACTTCTTACATTCACACCAATTATTAATAATTTCATTACGAAACTGTATCATGGAAAACTTGATAACGGATAAATATATACTTAAATACTTTTTGTTTGTAAATACATACTTAATATACATAGAAAACACCCAGACCAAGACAAATAGACATGTTCATGCACACAAATATTTGTCTTGTTCGGGAATCGAACCCGAGACCACTGGCGCAGAAGGTGGGTAGCCTACCCCTGCGCCAAATCGGTCGTCAATGAGGCAGGCTTGTTACCAAAACAAGCAACCAGTTGCTAATTATACAGTTGCAACGCGACTGCTACCTACTAGTTGCGGTGTCTAGCTTGCGGTTTGCAATCGGTACAGTACGGCAGTGTTCCGCAAACTTTTTGTGTTCAAGGTACACCTAGGAATAGGTAAATTTTTGGAGGGACAAAAAACCATTTATATGTAATCCTAATCAACATTTAATTATTAAACATCGAAACAATATTTATTTATTATTAATCAACAAACGTCTCTCAGGCTACTTTACTCGCATGCAACCTTTTTCAAAACTGATTCCGAACCGCGTCAAAACCCATTCCATATCTGAATATCCATACTTCAATATTATAAATGTGAAAGTGTGTTTGTTTGTTTGTTTATTTGTTTGTTTGTTTGTCCGTCTTTCACGTCAAAACGGAGCAACGGATCGACGAGATTTTCGGTAAGGAGATAATTTGAGAGCTGGAGAGTAACATAGGCTACTTTTTATCCAGGAAAATCATAAAATAATAATGGTAATTTTGTATAGAAAACTGTTAAGCTGTCATACTTCACACAACTCTCATTTCTTAGCAGCTTCCAAAAAGAAGGTATGTTAAAGAGTATGTAATCACTGACATTTTTGCCCATGAAGCTCGACTTAATACTGAGGTAACCAGTATTAAGTCGAGCTTCATGTTTTTGCCGCTTAGGATTTCTTTTTTTTAAATAAGTGACATTGTGTCAGGCAGTTGATACGAAGTTCGTGTCCAATAAAATGTATAATGGCAAAACAACGTTTGCCGGGTCAGCTAGTAGGTCTATAATAAGAAAAAAAAACAGGTATTTGTTCTCAACTTTCTTCATTATAATTAATACAAAATATGAAAAATTAACAATCTTGTCACATATTATTGTTATGATGATTATTAATTAAATGTTGATTAGATTACTTACTTAAAAATGATTATTTATTTGTGGTGTACCTCCAAAAATTTACCTATTCCTAGGTGTACCTCGAACACAAAAAGTTTGCGGAAGGGCGTTTGTGCACTACACTGAATTTTACCGATCCGGAAAAAAACGGATGCTTGTATTTTAATAATTAATCATTTTTAATAGTAAGAGTTTATTTATTTCGTGTAGTTTCAATGTTTCAAACCCTAAACTACACGAAATAAATAAATTTTACTATAATAAATGATTAAATTATTAAAATACAAGCATCCGTTTTTTTCCGGATCGGTAAAATTCAGTGTAGTGCACAAACGTCCGAACACTGCAGTACGGTACGAGCGCTTTCATGCAATGGATATTTTTCAGTTTTGTATGGAGCCTCGGCTAGGACGTTGTACACTATACCATAGGCAAGCAAAAGATAAGTATAATAACTGAAAACTAATTATATCGCTATAAGCTAACGCGTTTGATGGTACAGAAGCATTATCTAGTCTTAATTTTATGCAGCCCCGATGAATATGGCTTTAATACGTCACACTCGCATTAAAAAAAAAGGTTAACATTGACAGATTATTTTAATTTTTAGTTTTTTGCATTCACAATGCAATTTTTATTACTGAAAAATGGAAAATGAAGTATTTAGTTGTGAGACGGGTCGATTTTTTCTAAAAACTTCATTTTCCATTTTTAACCGACTTCTAAATCAAAAAGGAGGAGGTTCTCTATTCGTCTGTATGTATGTTTTTAACTGACTTCTAAATCAAAAAGGAGGAGGTTCTCTATTCGTCTGTATGTATGTTTTTTTTTTTTTTTTTTTTTGTGTATGTCCACCGATTACTCGAAGACGGCTGAACCGATTGAAATGGTTCAAACGTTATTACATCAGGTTGGTTTCCAAGTTGGTCCCATTTTTTGAAATTTTGAAATCGGTTCAGTAGTTTTCAGGAAATCTTGAAAATACTGTCGTTTTCGTTACCACTTTATGTGAATTTAATACTTATCTTTAGGCATAACTCCTTTGTTTATAAACCGATTTAGATGATTCTTGTTTTGTTAAAAAGGGGATACCTCAAGGTATTTTAACCGACTTCGAAAAAGGAGGTTTTGAGTTTGATCACATACCTATTTACCAGAAAACACGCAAATTGCCTGCACGATGCACTAAAAAGAGTGAAATAAAAATTATTTTTATAAAAAAATAAAACCGCCTTCAAAAAAACCACATCAAAAAAGTAAGAAATAATTCCTCACCAAATAAATAACGTAAGTACTTTGAAGTCGGGCGGGTTTTAACAAAAACAACAAAAAAATTGTACATGTTTCACGCCCGACTTCAAAGTACTTACGTTATTTATTTGGTGAGGAATTATTTCTTACTTTTTTGATGTGGTTTTTTTGAAGGCGGTTTTTTTTTTTTTGTTTTTTTTTTGTATGTCCACCGATTACTCGAAGACGGCTGAACCGATTGAAATGGTTCAAACATTATTACATCAGCTATGGAATTGCGTAAAGTCAATCGTATTCGTTTGAAAGTTCATATCGTATCATAATTAATGTCATTTCATACAAATTGCAGCCGATTGAATACGATATGAACTGTCAAATTAATACGATTACCTTACGCAATTGCACCCCAGGTTGGTTTCCAAGTTGGTCCCATTTTTTGAAATTTTGAAATCGGTTCAGTAGTTTTCAGGAAATCTTGAAAACACTGTCGTTTTCGTTACCACTTTATGTGAATTTAATACGTATCTTTAGGCATAACTCCTTTGTTTATAAACCGATTTAGATGATTCTTGTTTTGTTAAAAAGGGGATACCTCAAGGTATTTTAACCGACTGCGAAAAAGGAGGTTTTTTCATTGACAGATTATCATCAGTTGTCAATGTCATCGTTTTTCGTACAGAAACATCAATGTTTCCGAACGTGATTAAATATGGTTGCCAGTGTGACCATGTATGGCAAAGAATTTTTATTTTAAAGTTTATTTTTGTACCATTTATCCAGAAAGACAATGAAAATTTAAATATTTTATATAACTTTACTATCAGTACGAATAGTGTACAAAGTCCTAGCCGAAAATGAAAAATGTCCTTTAGTTCATCAATCGCTCGCTTGTGGCGCTATCGTAATCTCGTAAACTTGAACTTTACTCCAACGAAATAACTAAATGGAAACTAATCACTAATCATAGTGGAATTCTGTCAATGGATGTACCTATACCTAACTTATCGTACTTATTTCATGTACCGAAATAAGAAAAACACAAAATCTACACAAATTAATCCAGTTGGCTTGTTTGAACTGTCCAAATACATAGGTACCTATATTAACTTTATGGTACCTACATAATATTTCACCAAACTTCCTGTTTCTTAAATTTGTCTGTTAAATTTGTTTCTTAACTAAAACTATTTTTTTTATCTAAAACGTGAAAAGATTCTTAATCTTGAAGTAGGTACAAATTGTTTTAATTCCAAACTTATAAATAAGTAGTAGATTGTTCAACAAGTGCATAAAATGTACCATTTTACCCAAGACGTATATAGATAGCCAATTCGAAGGTAAAATGGGTTTTATGTACGAGTTATACACTCTGCTTTTCACTTCAAGTGTGAGGAAAATAAATAACAATATTGCAAAAAAGGAAAAATAAAAACTTCGCCATATTGGCGGGAAGACTTTCTTTTTCTTTTTTTTATGTGGCAGTAGCAGCACAGTGACTTTAGCATAGATCGTAGTCCATAATGCTCTTGACATACTTATTAATAAAACTACGCAAAATTTAATGAGTTTTCTGAGAGAAAACTCATTAAATTTTGCCTAGTTTTATTAATTTAACATGGATTTATGAACAAAATTGTAGAAACAGAATGAAGTAACAAGTTTATTTAATGAAGTTTAATTGCGTGTGTGACTGTTTACCTGACGACCTTTGCCTTAGAGTCACAGACTTAGACGAAGATTTTACCACAGTTTAAGCAATCTTTTTTACTGTATGCACTAGAGCATAAAAAGCGATTTTATGCAGCCTATACCCAACATAAAGACGAACTTTACGAGCATGAGAAGTGAAAATGTCATTTGTTACAGATTGCAAACTACTTTGCAGAACTCGTTGTGGCATCATCAGGACCTCAGGAGTACCCTCCACTTCATGGCGACAATTAAAATTGTAATCAATAAATATTTTTCTGAACTTAATTTTTTAAATATATTAAAAAGGAAATACTTTACTTTATACTTTTACTTTATACATTATTTATTTATAACAATTTAGGTAAGTATACAAGTTCCATAGTTTAACAGTTAAATGAAAACAAATTGTTTACTTAATCTAACAAATGTCCACGTTGACAGCCGTACTAGTAAAAACTCTCTCATCATAGTAAAAAAATAGATAAAAGATATCTAGGTAACTTAGTGAAATCGGTATATATGACATCATACTGCTTACCCGAGTCTACCGCTTGAGTCAAGATTTCGGTGAAATTTAATAGATTGGTTGCTGTTGAACGAAGACTGACGAAACCACAGAACACGGAAAGATGTTACTTTCCATGTTCTGTGGACGAAACATAGTTTGAGATGTTGTTGGAGATAAGGGCATATTAAAGATTCTAGTATTTTTGCAAAGACAGAAAGGATCGAAATAGGACGATAATTGGATATAAGTTCATTATTACCAGATTTATGCACGGGGACAACCCTAGCATCCTTCCAGACGGTCGGGAATATTCCTGAAGACAATGATTTATTATAAATGCTGGTCAGTGGAATTGCGGGGGCTGATGCACACGAAACAATGAATATTGGTGGAATTCCATCCGGACCTGCACCCTTCCCAACATCAATGCTAGACAGTTTTTCACCAACAGTTTTTTGATCAAATTCAGGTATAGCTAGAAGCTGACTATTATTGTTAAGAGAGGTTAAGAAATTATTTGTACATCTGATATTCCTTTCTGATGTATCCGTGTCCGACTTCCGACCGACCGACTCGCCCTGTCCGTCTGTCTGTCCCCAGTATAGCTCATAGACTGTTAGTACTAGAAAGCTGTAGTTTGGCATGAATATACATATTTATCACGCCAACAAAGTGGTAAAGTAAAATAATAAAAAAAATATTTTAAGGTTACACGTGAAGTGGGTTCTTTTTCATTCGTGTGGGGTGTCTTAAGGTAGGCATTAAAAAATAAAATTGAGGTTACTTTTATAATTTTTTATCAAAATCAATATTTTGAAAAATATACACTTCCAAAGTGGTAAAATGTGTGTCCCCCCCCCCCCCTCTAACTTTTAAAATAAGAGAGTGAAAAATCTAGAAAAAATATATGTTGTAGATCTTAATTAAAACTTTCAACGAAAATTGGTTTGAACGAGATATAGAATGTACTTTTTGAGATATAACACATTTTCAAAAACCGCAAATGTACCTTGGTCATTCGTACAAACTCTATGAAAAACAAAGTTGTATTTTGCTGACGACAAATTATAGTGGAATTTTGGCTAGGCTTAAGCAATAGGTACGTTAAGTGGGTACGGAACCCTACATGGGCGAGTCCAACTCGCACTTGGCCGATTTTAAAATCAGTCACTGAAAAACGTCGCAAATGACGGCTTATGCCGCGGATCTGAAGAAAAAAAGAGTAGGGGACTCTTTTTTTTTCTAACTATTGCAGTTTTTTGATTTTTTGAGTGCGGTTTTCGATGGTCAAAAGAGAGATAAACTCGTCGTACTGTAAAAATAAACTATAATATGTGATCCGAAAAAAATAAAAATTTTTGAATTTTGAGTTTTTTTCAAAACGGAAGTAATTAAATTTTTGAAAATTTCGAAAAAAAACAAAAACACTGTTTTTCTTTTTATTATATGCTTATTCGATAGGTTTTTTCATGTAGATTCTAAATATATATACTTTTTATATGTTATTTCATCGATAACTATGTGAAAAAAATTATTTCAAATGTACCGCACTATTGTCATTTGTTTACACAAAGGTAGAGTTTGAACGACGATTATAAAAACAAAACATGTCGTAAAACTGTCCATTAGCCATACTTTATTGCTTTTGCTAATCAGCTACTCATAAATGTAACCAAAGACCTCGTAAGTATAACCAGATGTTCGGGAGTGCGATAGCGCGCTCTTAAGTAATAAACTAAAGTGCTAAGTGCTTTGTTTACATAAAAAAATGGGCCATATAAAAAAACCCAGGTCCTCCCAAGGTTAAGGCGATACTCGAAAAAATTATGCTAAAGCGAGATAGCAATGAGAAAACGACGTGCGCGGGAGCGAGACCGATTTTGCCGATTACGCAAAAAAAACACAAAATCACTTCGTATTCAAAAACTATAGCGATTTTAAAAAAATGCTTCTTACGATCCTAAATATTATTGGTGTCCACTAATTAAACCAATTTTCAATAGTACTTATATGTTACCCCATTTAAGAATAATCTTGATATTTCGTATTTTTTTGAGGTATTTTCGAAAAGAAAAAGTGTCGAGCCAAAATCATAAAATCATGTTTTTGAAACTATACGATTCTAGATAAAGGTATGAAGAAATATATATCTTATTACCAGATTTATAACAACTCTAACCGTCCTATAGTTTTATATCAAAGAGTCCATACTTTTTCCGTGTAGCACCTGCGTTCTAAGCCTAATATCGATAAAAATATTCACGAGCTGTCTTTCTTTACTTTCCTAATTTTATTATTTTCAGTAATAGTGTCATTATACGTTCAGGTATCAAAATCAAATCCAATCAAAATAAAAAATACTTATTTATTTACTATCATTATAAACAAGAGTAACGGGACTCAACGCGACATTTATTATGAAGTACATTATTATTATGTACTTACAGCTTGACGTTTCGGCTGTGTTTGCTACAGCTACAATTATCAGATTTTAGAACGCAAAAAGTATAAAAATCACTTATCAGCTAGCGGCATTTTATTCTATTTTTTGTAATTACTATTAGTTGTTCGATTAACTGGAATAGTTACACATTTTTTAGTGTAGCATTCGAAGCAGCACTGACGCTTGAAGTCGCATTGCCTTCGTTTTGACCATAAGTATCACGTTGTAATTTGTTACGGAGTCACGTTTGTGTTGTGTTTTAAACAAATATCTTTAGTGGAACATAAACTACGACTTATCTGTACCCCTAGTGTAAGTTTTTATGTCAAGCAAACGCAAACTATTTCGATTCCGTATTTATGTCAATTTGTATGAAAACTATATAAGCGCGCTACTCGCCGCTAGAGGCGCTAATACAGATTTCATACAAATTGACGTAAATACGGAAACGAAATAGTTTGCGTTTTTTGACATAAAAACTTACACTACGGGCACAGATATGAGTATCACCCAAAGGATTAATAAGTATCTGTTTTTTTCATCTACTTATTTCATATTTTGATGTCTTTATATAAATTTGACTTTCTGTGGAAAAATAAAAAAAGTTTCACATTGTATCACGAGATTTTCTGTTTAGGGCAATACTGTAATATGTTAACTAACAATTTATATCAGTATTAGCGCCTCCCTCGACTTCTTTCTTAACATTTTTTTTTACAGATATACCAGCGTTTCCAACACGATAGGAATTATTCAATTTATTGCGTTCAGAAGGTTTATTGCGACATGGGGCCTTACAACAAGTTATTAAGCGTTTGAAGGAACACTTCGAAAACCAGTTTGAAATAAAAAAAGACTGACTTATTAATACTAGCTTGCAGCCCGCGGCTTCGCCCGCGTGAACTATACGATGTTATCCCGCAGGAATGTGATATTTTTCCGGGATAAAAAGAGGCCTATGTTACTCTCCAGGCTACACAGTATCTGTGTCCCAAATTTCAGCCAATTCCGTTCAGCCGTTTTGGCGTCATTGAGTAACAAACATTCAAACATCTAAACTTTCACATTTATAATATTAGTAGGATTGGCCACCTAAGCGAAGAATAAGCCCTTGAAGCAAGACATAAAGAGTACAGGACATTTAGAAGGCACTATTCTCGAAAAATTTCAAGAGAAGATTCAAATGAAGATTTAATTAATTCTCTATTATTTTCATCGGATCCAGTCATAAATTCACTCAGACCCTTACCTAAAGCAAAAAAATCGGTAATCTCCGCAGGCTTATTACCGATCTTAAAGTTACCAAAATGAAGAGGTTTACAAAGACGATCACAAAATTATACCCTATTTACGTCCTAGGTTTGATTTTCGGAAAATTACGAAATGGATTGCCTTTTTATTTTTAGAAAGTTGAAATGTCTATTTTACCCTCTGATTTTTCATTCAAATTTCACCCCTATTTCAACGTTTTAGGGGTTGAATCATGTTCAGCATGTTAAACATCAAAATAAATGCCATTTTTGCAATCGTCATCCCATAAAACCTCAATATCGACATCCTTATCAATTGTCAGCCTAAATACAAAGTTTGAAGATCCTAACTTCAAAACTCACGGACTTTCATACAAACATTCATCCTCTATTTTACCCCCTTGGGGGGACAGACAGACAGACAGACATGACGAATCTATTAGGGTTCCGTTTTTTGCCATTTGGCTACGGAACCTTAAAAACAAAACGAAGCGAAGTACAGAGTGTGCAGTAAAAGGGCTGTTAGAGGGGTTATTCTGACAGGACCTTGTACAGACGGACAACACGACGACGAATATAGAAGCAGAACAAAACAAAAGTAATGCAAGTAATATACAACAGATTACATAAATATTATACTAAAAATATAAAAGTTAAAAAATTATCATTATTTAAGCGTTCGTCGAAATTCAAATTAGGTACATACATTCATTCATATTTATTCTTACATTTCCGAGAAACGTGCTACTAACGGTAAGCTTTACGCTTTACTAAGGTTTTGTTTTGCTTTCCATTAAGAGATGTCGCTAGACGTTTATAAAGTGGCATAGATTATTTTCTTCTTCAAAAATAATAAACTATTAGTAGGCTTTTTGCTAAGAGATGTCGCTAGTAGTTCCAGACTATTACATGACCCAATTCTAGTTTTCACTACTTTCAGCAAAATAGCTGTTTTATGAAAGAATCTTTATTTATAACCGACTTCAAAAAAAGGAGGAAGTTCTCAAGTTTTTTTATGTATGTTTTACCATAACATCGCCAGTTTTTACCTTTTTTTAAAAGAAAATAGTTTATGTGTGGTCCCATGAAAAATTTAAAGTAGTCAGTTCAGTAGTTTTTTCACAATCCTGAAAAAGCACATAGTTTTCGACTGGTAGTTCCTGCTTTACCCGTCAATATCTATAGGTTGTTTCATAGATTTTCTAACGTTTTTAAGTATTTGCATCTGGTAGTCATCATCTCATGCTGATGAGCTGGTGATGGAAGGTACAACTCCTCAATGGTTAGGAGTTAGAGGATAATTCTTTTAATATCGTTGATACGTATAATAGAGACGAGGGGAGAAGTCGTAAAAACACGGAGGTATTCAGAGATGTTTATTCTTCAAAATTCAGATCCCAAAAAGCCCCGTACAGCGTTCAACAACGGTATTTATAGTGTGGCAACCTATGTGTTGCCACACCACAAACACTTACAATCAAAAAATTCATTACACATCAAATACAAATAAATTACATATTAAAATCTTACAGTATTACACATTAATTATTTAAACATTATCGAAATACAGCAAGTGAATATAAAGCAATATTATGGTATAAGTAATAACGAATATCATCACGAACATTTGTCGGGATTTGTCATTATATTTGTGGTTGGCGTCAACCACAAATAAAATGATCATTTAACATGGTCTGTGCCAGCTATTTATTATGCTCTATGGCAGACGTCAAACGTCACAACAAACAAATATCTAACAGTCGGCCTTCCTGACCATAATAGTTTGTCCCAAACTAAATTATTACAAATTATATTATTAAAATTTCTGTTGGCTGGCACTTCTTCAAGCCAAAAAAAAATATAAAAACCTGGTACATCTTCAGGTAGGTTAAGAAAACTTTTAATTGAACTAATTATACCCGGAACATCTTCAGGTATTATTATTAAAATTTCTGTTGGCCTGGCACTTCTTCAAGCCAAAAGAATATAGAACCTGGTACATCTTCAGGTAAGTTAAGAAAACTTTTTATCGAAATAATTATACCCGGAACATCTTCAGGTATTATTATTAAAATTTATGTTGGCCTGGAACTTCTTCAAGCCGAAAAAATATAGAACCTGGTACATCTTCAGGTAAATTAAGGAAGCTTTCATTGAAATACCTAATTATACCCGGAACATCTTCAGGTATATCAGTTGGAAACTCAATGTGCTTACATCTCTTTTTTGTTAATTGTATTTCTGGAACTGCTTCAGAAATAAAGAAATACCATTTTTTTTAACATAGGTACTTTTCTGGGACCACTTCAGAAAAGACTATTGAAACACCTGGAACTGCTTCAGGTTTCTCCAATACCTACATTCAGGTAATATCAAGAACCTTTAATTTAATTGCTTTTATGTATACATAGATCTTATCATTTTGCTTATTACCTACAGGTAAACTAAAATTTTATTCTGACCAAATTATTTATTAATCAATTAATGCATTCAATCAGTTTATTAATTAACAGAACCTTTTAATTTAAAATATGATATTTAAGTATTTCAATATCCCTTATTGACTTGTTTGACTAAATGATTTCACAATTTTAATTTGTCTTATTATATATTTAGTAAAGATTAAGATCAGATACAAAAATCAAAGTCTCAATGAAACATTCCCTGTTTTTCATTCTTAAACAATTTATTTCATATATAATCATTTTTTGATAGTTTATTTAATAAATACATATAGAAATAGTAAGTTCATTGTTATGTTACTATACGTTATTTATAGAACACACTTTAGTTTTGTGTAAAGAGAATAAACTTAATGTTATTCGACCATACTGTAATTAGATTGTAACAGAGAGCATTAATCATGGCAATAAACCATTTTAATTGTTGGTATTTTATTTAACACCCTTCTTATACATTTTGTTCACGATTCACTATCCGTACTATCGCAATTAAGATTGACACTTATCCAAGGCTGAATTTGATCCACTGCCCAAACATTACTATACTTTTTCTTTCCAACGTTAGAACCTGGTATGCTGGATACTTCATAACGATCGTTTTCTAGTACTTTTGAGATACGGTAAGGGCCTGAATAGACGGGCAATAACTTTTTACTTTGACCTTCATTTTGAGTTTGTTGTTTTTTAATTTTAACTAAGTCACCTACATTGTATATGGTTGGATTTTTCCTAGACTTGTCAAAACGATTCTTTTGTTGATTTTGATCAGTGTCAATATGTTTGCTTACTTCAGTCCTAATTTCTGCAACATCTTGAGAGGGGTTACGTGTATTGGGAAAAATCTCATTTAAAACATTTTCACTGCTATGAGACATATTTCTACCAAACAGTACTTCAGATGGGCTTTTACCTATACCTTTATTAAGAGTATTATTGAGACCCCATTGTATATTCCACAGCTCTTGATCCCATTTAGACTCGCCAAATTTGTCAGCATTAGAAGTAAGAGCACCTAATACAGTTCTATTATAGCGTTCAACCTGACCATTAGCACGGGGGGAGGAAACCGCATTTAAAATATGTTTTAAGTTATGCTGTTTGCAAAACTTTTTGAATTCCTCTGAAGTGAAGGTAGACCCTCTATCAGAAATAACTCTTGTCGGAAATCCAAAAGTACTAAAAATTTCTTCTAACGCTTTAACTGTCAAATTAGTTTTAAGGTTTCGCAAAGGTTTTAACAAGCAGAACTTTGTGAAACCGTCCACTATCAATAACAAATAAGAATTACCTCTGTTACTTCTTACAAATGGACCCAAATGGTCAATATGAACAGTATGAAAAGGTATATCTACTTTTGGGATAGGGTGTAAGTAGCCCTCTTTTTTCCCAGCCTGTTCTTTTCCGTATGCACAATGTATACAAGATTTTACATATTTTGAAACAAACCTTTTCATTTTAGGGAACCAAAAATCTTTCTTTATTTTTGAAAGGGTTTTATCTAGAGAAAAATGGCCTATGTCGTCATGGTTTTGACGACATATTTGCCACCTTGCACCTTTAGGTACAACCCATCTTAATTCATTTTCATTTATTTTGCGAAATAGTTTATTATTCTTTATAACGAAGTTTTGTTTAATATCCACTATCTCATTATATTTTTCATCATTTAGAACTTCTCTAATATGACATAGTTTTGGGTCAGTCAGTTGCAAGCTTAATAACCAATCCTCCGTGCTAATGTTCAAGGTTCTAGGTGCTTCCGGAACAAGGTCATGGGGACACGCGTCAATGGGATTGCGACTAAGAGCGTCTACATGTGCCATGCTGTGATTTGGTCTATAGACAATATTGCAATCGTATTCCTGTAGAATAAGCCACCAGCGGGCGATACGAGGCAAAACATCTTTTTTTGAAAAGGTAGCACGTAAAGCATTACAGTCAGTTACGACTGTGAATTGCAAACCAAGCAAATAGGGTCTAAACCGGTTTAGTGATGTTACTACGGCTAGCGTTTCTAAATCATACGCATGGAATTTTTGCTCATCAATAGTGGTTTTTCTACTAAAGAAAGCGACAGGCTTGAGACTCGCCTCGTCGTTTTCCCTCTGTAGAAGAATACCAGCTAATCCTACTTTACTGGCGTCAGTGTGTAGCTCCGTGATAGCTTTAGGATTATACAAAGTCAATATAGGGCGCTGTATCAGTTTATCTTTAAGAATAAGAAATGAGTTTTGCTCGTCCTCGCCCCACTGCCATTTCCTATCCTTTTTAGTTAGGTCTGTCAAGGGTCTAGCAATTAGGGAAAAATTTTGTATAAACTTTCTAAAATAGCTCGCTAAACCTATGAACTGCCGAACTTCATGGACGTTCTTAGGTAATGGAAAATTTTGAACTGCCTCTATTTTTGCTTTACCTGGCCTAACGCCTTCAATCGAAATGTCAAAATGAAGTTTCTGGGTGTCATCGACCTTAACAACCGTGTTAACGAAATTTAAAAGATCTTTTAAGCTTATATTCATATTTAATCCATTAAGCAATTCTGATGTACCTGTCGATTCCTTTTGGGGCGTCGGTGGCTCGTTGTCCGTCGCCGGCGCAGCAGAACACGCCGTTGTCGGAGCAAGAGAACATGCCGTTGTCGGAACAGTAGAACACACCGTTGCCGTTGCAGCGCGACACGCCTCTGCCGATGCCGGTGCGGTAAAACAAGCTGCTGCCGGTGTAGTAGAACACGCTGCTGCTGGTGCAGTAGAACACGCCGCTGTCGTCCTTGCAGAACATGCTGGTTCCGGAGAGGTGTGATCTTGCTGTATCCGGATTTCTTCAACGACGCGTCGCGTTGGTGTCGGTGACGCTGCACCATGTGACTGTTTTGAGGTTTCACGTTTCTTACGATGTTTTCTTGACAACTTGCTCGAAGAACTCTTTTTTTTTCTTTTCTTCCTTCGTTTTTTTGAATCATTTCTCGGGTCTTCCGGCTGTCGATGGTTCTTACTGGAGCGGTGGCGTCGTGGTCGTGGTGATGGCGATGACGAGCTTGTTGAAGTTTTGCTGCGTTGGCGGTATCGCTTGCGGCCACGAGCAGATATATCTTCGTCGAGAGATCTTGGACTCTCATCACCCATCGTGCCACTTCTGATAATAGAGACGAGGGGAGAAGTCGTAAAAACACGGAGGTATTCAGAGATGTTTATTCTTCAAAATTCAGATCCCAAAAAGCCCCGTACAGCGTTCAACAACGGTATTTATAGTGTGGCAACCTATGTGTTGCCACACCACAAACACTTACAATCAAAAAATTCATTACACATCAAATACAAATAAATTACATATTAAAATCTTACAGTATTACACATTAATTATTTAAACATTATCGAAATACAGCAAGTGAATATAAAGCAATATTATGGTATAAGTAATAACGAATATCATCACGAACATTTGTCGGGATTTGTCATTATATTTGTGGTTGGCGTCAACCACAAATAAAATGATCATTTAACATGGTCTGTGCCAGCTATTTATTATGCTCTATGGCAGACGTCAAACGTCACAACAAACAAATATCTAACACGTAAAGATTTTTAGTTGTATTCTTTCAGGTTATTTAGGCGAGCTGATGATGGAAGGTTTTTAAGTACCATATGCACGAATAGACCTTTAGTTGTATTCTTTTAAGGTATTTAAGTGATGGTGGAAGGTTAAAAAAACAACAGTTAAAAGTTGGAGGTTGGTGCTTGTCTGAGTGTTCTAATTTAGATATGGGCTACAGTTTTAAACGTTGCACATCGTGCGACGCTTGCTCATTAGATTTCTTACACTAAGGGCGACTTTCATCACTGATATTTAAACGTGATTAACGCTAAACGTGTTTTAATACATAGTTCTGTCTTTGTCATCTGTTTGAATGTGACAGGGACAGAAATACGTTTTAAACACGTTTAGCGTTAATCGCGTTTAAATATCATTGGTGAAATCGGGCCTAAAAAAGAAAAAATAAACAAATTTTTTCAAAAAAAAACAAGCAAAAAAAGATCGATGGCGGTCGATCGAGAAAGGCGGGATCCATGATATTTTTATAGATTTTATACGCAAATGGATCCCGCCTGCTTCCGAGAATTCTCTTACTAAAAATTTGTATTAAGTACCTAATATATATAACGCTGCATACAATTTACTAGTAAGAACTAAGAACATAATTATTCAATCCACAATCGATCTTTTTTTGCTTGTTTTGTTTTGAAAAAATTTGTTTATTTTTCCTTTTTTAGGGCCGATTTCACCAATGATATTTTTGCTTGTTTTTTTCTTTTTAGTTTTTTGCACCGCAGACAGGTTTTTTTAGTTTTTTAAATTAGTTTTTTTTATTTTAAGCTTTTTAGTTAAATGTTCTATGTACATGAGCAAGACCTCGCAGACGTGTCAATTCTTGTAGGGAGATTTGGTCGTTATCGTTAACTTCACGAAAAACCAAAATTCTAAACAACTCCTATTATTATCGCCTCCTAATAAATAAACCAAAGAAAATAAAACTTCTAAACCAAAATTCTAAACAACTCCTATCCTATTATATTATAATAAATAAACCAATAGCGATGGGCGTTGAATCAACGAACGGTTTAAATAGACGGTTTACGTTCAATCGACGCTTCGACGGTCTATAGTTCATTCGTGAACTAGTTGAATTCATAGACGACTAATCTGAGAGTCCACAGCGTTCTTATCTACTGACAACGCGACGATGACGCGAAACGTAGCGTTCGTTGAGTATCGTCGGACAAAGCAATTTGGACCTTAAGTATAATATGGCGTAGGAGTTGATATTTGTAATTTTTTTTTTGACTTGTTAGAGTGAAAAGGCAAGAACATTCTGATATTGCGCAAAAGAGTAGGTACGTCGATGGACTGGCTAAACCACAGAACAGAAAGTTCTGTGGGCTAAACGATGCAGTGCAGGATGAACTTATTTTGTAACAGCAGTTCATTCGACTGTCAAATAATGCGTAAAACTAGACTAACTAAAGACACCGTCGAAGCGTCGCGCCCGTAGACTAGACCAGATTTAGACGCTGCGTTTAAGTCGATTGAATTGAACGCCTTCCATTATCGCGTAGACTAGTCGACGAATTCAACTAGTTGATCGACTAGTCGATGGACGGTAATGGACGGTCTAGTTTCGTTAACGAAAAATACGTCGACGACCCATCTCTATAAACCAAAGAAAATTAAACTTAACTAACTATCAATGAAAACGATTTCGTAATTCGTTAAAATTCGACGAAATTTTTTTTTAATTAAAATTAATTAAATATTAGTACGTCTCTATCATTATAGATAGTATCATTATCATAACAATTCAAGTTATTTCAATTTAATTAAAGTTTCACAATTTTTAAATACACTCACTTAACAGTATTTTATGTTTGCCAAACGTTAGCGCGTTCTAATCGACTATCAGCGCCATCTAGCTGTGACCAAAGAAAACAATATCTATATAAAATTCAAAAATGAATGTTGATAAGCGCAAAACTCGAGAACGGTTAGGCCAATTCAGCAATTTTTTTTTTTCATATGTTCTATAAAGCACGCGGGAAGGTTTTTATGAAGAAACTGCGTGGAAAATAGTAAAACAACACTTTTTTTTTCCATACAAACAATTAGCACTTATTAGTCGAAATTAGTTCAAAACATATCACTTATTTATATTTTCGTCATCGTCTTTGTAACCTCCTCATTTTGATACCCCACTCGATGGGATTAAAAAATATATTTTTTTACAATGCACAAAATATATCGCCTAAAAGCCGCCATTTTGTTTTTTTGTTAATTTTGATGTCCCATTGTCACTCGGCCCGTTAAGACAAATCTGACGAGGTATCATTTATTAAAATCGGTTCATCCGTTTAGAAGTTACGAGGGAACATAGAAACGGACACACATATATACACACTTCAATCAGACACACTTCAATCAGACTTCAATCAGATCAGTAAGTTCCAAGATTAATTAGATAAAGGCCCGCCCTTTGGTGTTTTGAATGGAATGATTCAATTTATTTTTTAATTTTACGTCACAGTTCTTCAGTTTAAATTTTGACTGTACCTAGTCAAATCTTTTTTAATAACTATTGTAGGTATTGTCATCCAAACCAAACCTGTAGGTATGCAAAGTTTTAGCTCAATCGGGCACTGAAAAATGGGTCAAATTTTGCTTGCAAGATTTGCGAACGGACATACATACATACACTGCAAGTTAAATAAAAGCTTGTAAAAGATTTTCCTACCTGGCGCCAGCCAGAGCGGCAGCCACGTCACAGATTAAAGACTACCAGTGTTCCATTTGACGACCGATTTGGCGCATGGGTAGGATACCTGCCTGCTGCGCCGGAGGTCTCGGGTTCGATTCCCGAACAAGACAAATATTTTGTGTGCATGAATATGTCTATTTGTCTTGGTCTGGGTATTATCAATGTATATTAAGTATGTATGTACCTATTGACAAAAAAGTATTATGTATATATATATCCGTTACAGTTTCTTAATAAAAACCGGTCTCACAAGTCACAAGGCTCCCAAAACACATATTCGTATTACGGAACGTAAATCGCTACGATAGCGCCACAAGCGAGCGATTTGTGAACTAAAACTGCATGAAAGGTACGACCTGTACCGATTGCAAACCAACCGCAACTAGTAGCAGTCGCGTTGCAATTGTACACTTTAGCCACGTTGCTTGTTATGGTAATAAGCCTGCGGATGGGATGGTTGTTAGACGGGTCGATTTTTTCAAAATACTTCATTATCCATTTTTCAATAATAAAAATTGCATTGTGAATGCAAAAAGTAAAAGTTAAATAACTTACTTAATATGAGCTAGATAATTAGTGTGATTGTAAGAAATTTATTTATTTAAAATACACGTTTCAAAACTACAATTACTCTACTGGTTTGATAAATCCATTCAATTAACACGATAAATAGACGTAGTTTGAGCGCCAGGGGTACATACAGGCACTTGTTGACGCCGGCGCGGCCGAAGGGGGCGGCAGAGAACAATGGAAAAGCTAATGACGTATTTCTAGGGCTTTGATATATTAGGATTACGCCATCGCAATATTCTGCAGTTGGTATACCGAAACCCATGGTTTTCGGCCACGAAGTTCGAGGCAAAGTCAAAAATTTTATTCATATAAATAAAATTAATGTCGTTTGAATCGTCCATCATTGGTGCTGTTCATTGTAAATCAAGATCGACGAACACAATGAGTTATTTGTGTACGTATAAACGATCATTGTATCAAGCAAAACGAGAATATTCCATTGCTGTCAGATCTCGTTACGTTTATGGATCACACATGCACTATTCATATCACCGATGTCAAGAATGTCATATCATTTTTCATCGAGTGGTGTCTCGTGCTCGATTCATATCACAGAGATTCGATTCATCTGGTGGTGCGTCTCGTGGTGTTGTTAGCCTGCTGCTGCGAAAGTCGCTCCTCGCCTCGGCTGGTTTAACATCCGGCGCGGCGGCGACGGTGACTTGCTGCGTGCTCTCTCGCGAGCTCGCGCCATCTAGTCTAGTCGAAAGACGAATGAAAGCTCCCTGGTTGATCCTGCCAGTAGTTGTATGTGCTTGTCTCAGATAAAGCTATGCATGACTCCGTGCAAGCCGTGTTAAGAAGGATACCGCGAGTAGCTCGATAAGTTAAGGTTCCTTAGATCGGAGTAGTGCCTCACGGGTAACGGGAATCAGGGTTCGATTCCGGAGAAGGAAGCCTGAAAAACGGCTACCTATCACAATTAAAGGAAGGCAAGCGCGCTGATTACTCTCTCTTGGCACGGAGAGGCAGTGACGTAAAATAACATGCATTTGCCATGTAGGTGTTTTTTTATCAATCAAAAACGAAAGTTCGAGATTTAAAGGCAAAACTTAGATACCGCCCTAGTTCTAACCGAAAATTTGAAACCAAAGGTTCTGAACTCCATGGAGAGTATGAATGCAAAGCTGAAACTTAAAGGAATTGATGGAAAGGCACCACCAAGAGTGGTCAGCTGCGGCTTAATTTTGACAATGTCTAGTTAATTCCGGGAACGAACGAGACTCTAGCCATAGGCGTTGTCAATCACGCAACTCATTGGCGACGTATTTTGAAGATTTAGTGATTTCTTCGGAACAACGCTTGACAAACGCAAGCTTGATTATTTGGAAGATTATGCCTGAACGCCTTTAAGGCTGAATCCAGCCTAGTTGAAAGATATGCTCACTGTAGAGCCCCGAGAGTCGAAAGGCTCTAAACAATGTGACTTTACTAGCCGCGCTTTACATCGTAAGGTGCGACGTCGAAGCTCATTTGAATCACAGAGATCGCTGAGGTCGGTAGCACGTGCCCACGGCTCTGAAGGTTCAAATTTGCCTTTAGTTCGATGTCGGGGCTCGAAATAGTCTGTAGACTACTTCCGTTCCTGGCGGGGTGTTGTGTTCAGTAGAACAGCATTCTATTGAGACATAGCCCTACGTCAGGGGTGGCTCGTCCGAGGACGAGCCGTTTTTATTTAAATAACTTAAGGGCACGAGAGTTCTTATATCTACTACAAATCGTCGCAAAATAATAAGCTTGTTTTATGACACATCGTCGCCGTTGGTTACATTTTACAGAAGCATTTTGCGCTCTATTTTTTAAGGCCTGTATTTGAGGGTCTTTCATAATACGATTCGTTTTTAAAATAACTTAAAAGTACGAAAGTTCTTATAATGTCTTCACAACACAATACATCGTCAGCATTGGTTACATTTTACAGGAAAACAATTTTTCGCTCTATTTTTAACTGACTTCAAAAAAGGAGGTTATCATTTCGACTGTATTTTTTTTATTTTTTATGTGTTACCTCAAAACTTTTTAGTTAATATATTTCGATTATTTTGCATATAAAATCTATAAAAATATAATGGACCCCGCCTGCTTCCAAGAATTCTCTTACTTAAAATTTGTAGTACTTACCTAATATATAACGCTGCATACAATTTACTAGTGAGAACTAAGAACAATTCAATCCACAGTCACAAATTTTTTACTTGTTTTTTTTTATTTAGTTAGTTAAACAAATCATTTTTTTGTACCGCAGACGGGTTTTTTAGTGATTTTAATTACTTTTTTTATTTTCAGCTTTTTAGTTTAAGTAATGGTATATTCGCATGAAAGAATTTTTTAAATCTATCCAGTAGTTTTTGAGTTTATTCATTACTTACATACAAATCTATTCTCTTTATAATATTAGTATAGATAGCATAAGATAAAGATAAAAGATAAATAGCAGTACCATCTATCGTTGACTTTGGGAAATATTTATGCCATCAAAATATTGAATGAGATATTGTTATCCATAACCATAAATCAAATTTATTCGACAGAACTTTACATAAAAAATCATATCCAATTATTTATTTATTTATTACTTTATCGTACAGAAAATTACAAATACCTACGTGTGTAAATAGTGGATAGTCATCGATATAATTATTTGTTTTGGAAAATATTTATAGAATCAAAATATTTAATAAGAAAATGTTATCTGTACTTATATTGAAATATTATAAACAAAGATTTGCATATAAAATCAAGATTTATTCATTTTGGCGTTATAGTTCAGAAATACAAATCAGCGTACAAATTACGGACTATCAGCTATCAGCGACATCTATCGTTTTATTTATGAAACTAACTTTCCCCCCGCGGCTTCGCCTGCGTGGACTACACGACGTTATTTCGCGGGAATGTGATATTTTTCAGGGATAAAAAGCCTATGTTCCTCTCCAAGCTACAAAAGTATCTGTATCCCAAACAGCCAAATCCTTTCAGCCGTTTTGGCGTGATTGAGTAGCAAACATCTAAGCTTTCACATTTATAATTTTAGTAGGATTCTTTTCAGTCATACAAAGGATTATAATAAGTATTACGTAAAAAGGTAACAAAAGTCAATTGTTTAAATGTAGCCAAAACGAATTTTTCATACTGCATCCAAATTCACTACGGCCAATTTAGAAATTTTTGTACTATATCTCAAACGTAGGACAGTAAAAAAACCGGTCAAGAGCAAGTCGGACTCGCGCACCGAGGGTTCCGTACCGTACCATCATAAATAAATAGAAAAAACTACAACTGTGCTTCACCCAAACAAAGCAACCTGCGAGTAGGTAGGAAGGAGGATATTTTGGTTGTAAATAAAACGTAAAAATGTTTTCATCGGCGAGGCATATTCTTGCAAGAATTTGCGATGTAGAATTTTGCAGTTTTTGGTCAGCGCCATCTCTTGACCGATAATGGAACTAATGTAATTTTTGTTGATGATTTCTGAAAAAGTTTACTATTTAGAGACATCGTTTTATTTTTCCCGTAATCTTTACATAAACTTCTATCACCTATAGTAGATTGTACAACAAGTGCATAAAACGTATCATTTTACCCGAGACGTATTAGGCGAGGTTGGATAGTCAAGTCGAGGGTAAAATGGGTTTTATGTACGAGTTATACACTCTGCTTTTCACTTCGAATGTGAGGAAAATAAATAGCAATATTGCAAAAAAGAAAAAATAAAGACTTCGCCATATTGGCGGGAAGACATTATTTTTCTTTTTTTTTTATACGTGGCCTTGGCAGCACAGTGACTTTAGCATAGATCGTAGTCCATAATGCTCTTGAAATACTTATTTCTTAGAAAACTAATCAATTTTGCCTAGTTTTATTAATTTAGTAATTTAACATGAATTATGTACCTACAAAATTGAAGAAACAGAATGAAATAACAAGTTTATTCAACGAAGTTTAATTGCGTGTGTGACTGTTTACCTGACGACCTTTGTCAGAGTCTGAGACTTGTCGCGTAGCGGGTTGCTTAAATGAGAACCACAACTTACGTTCACAAAAATTTATTCGTGGTTGAGCATATATAATGGGGTCGTGAGTAAAGGGCCCGACTGGTATTCGCTTGCGTGTCCCAAACTTATCTTAACGGGGGCCACAGGTGGTAGGTGGCCCGACGACGGGGCGAGGGAAGGTGCAGTGCAGTGCAGCGTGTGGTGCGCGTCGCAGTATGGCGACCAGAAGAACCGCCGGGTGGCTGGTTGGTCGTCCGCTCTTGGGTTAACTTGGATCCCATTGGGTTAACTTGAATCCCCTTGGGTTAACCTGGGTTAACCTGGGCCCCTGGAATTGCAATCGAATTGCGTAAGCTTCATGTTTAGCAGCCGCCGATTGCGATGGCCAATTCACCTAAGCCAAGCCAAGAAAAGTTGGGGGAAGAGAAAGTATGCAGCAGGTGAAGTGGCAAATTATCGCAATCAGAGCGGAGTGTACAAACATTAAACTAATTAAAGTTGTGCAGAAAAGCATTGCGCTAATCGCTTACAAAATGATTATATAATAAAAATGAAATTACATAGGATGAAATTGTAAAATTAATAATATTAAAATGTGAGGGTACATGGCGAATGATTCGGCAATTTTGATTTCGTCGTTGAAACAATTTAAAAGATAACGCCGGGATTCTTAAACACAGGAATGCATAATCAACAGCGCGCACTCAATATTACATGCAATACAATTATTTTTAACACAAACTAAAATTACCAACTAATAACTACTCAACACTATGTTCAACACTTACCCTTTCGGGGATTGTACACTGAATTTATTTTAAATTAAATAAAGTGACGAAACACAGATTTTGATCACTGAGGTAATCTTTTTATAATATAATAAGATTAAATGAAATGCTTCCCAACGGCAACTTTAAGACGAAAATACGTTCGTGTTGTCCGTGAGAACTCGGAAGGCGGTCTGTCCACAAATTATAAAGACTAGTACAGATAGGAATCAAGCCTTATAGCGGCCGTTTGTAAGTGAATGACGGACCCCGATTAGATTTTGACAACATAGTGCTGCCAGAACTATCGACCCTTGATTCGTTATCGATAGTTGTGCAAATCATCGACGTTTGGTACAACCCTAGTAATATACTATTTTAAATTCTGCTCAAATAAAAAACACATTTGATGAAAGAAGGCATTTATTACTTGACATTATAATTTTATCAAATACAAAGAACATAAGTATAAGTTGAGATTTATACAAGACAAAGAATGAGAGTAATGAAATTACTTATTAAATTGACTTTATAGTAAATACTTTAAAAAAACTACAAGAAAAATTAAACTGCTTGCAAATATTTATTATGCACAAATGCTAATGCTATTTTTCCTAGTAGTTTTATTTAGTATCTGCCATTTCATTATTCACTGTTAATATCACTTTAGTTTCAATGCAAGACGCAATAACCTAATTCTAATAGTTAAACATTTAATGCAGTAAGTAATCAATATAGCAACTAACAGCAGTAATTTGCACCATAATTCTGATTTGATAACTTATAACCGCAAGAATAGGCAGACACGGGCATCTTCGCAGCACTCCACGAACCTCGTTGAGACTCAAGTTATCTGAAAAGATTAGATTTGGTTAGTATAGATTCTACATATTGTTACTATAATCTGCCATAACATTTTATAAACAAATAAGTGATAGTTGAACTGAAAAGTTTGTAAATCAAGAAAGAGTAGTGTGTATATTTCATATTTCATATAAAGCACATTTTGTTTGTTGTGCCGTTATGCACAAGTTATAGATAATCAATGTTTATAGTTAATAACTGTTATTAAGTAGATAAGCTTTGTACATAGACTGATGAGAGGTAGTATATATAATTAAGTAAGATCTAAGATAGTAGGTAGCAGTAACAGTTATAACATACCTAGTCATAAGACAATCACAATAAACCATCATTCGTACCGACAACAATCATATATTATCCCACCGGTACATTTGTTATAATTCTGTTCTGTTTGTCAGAATCAGAAATATGAATTTGATGATAAGGCATTTTAAATGTTTTGACAAAGTTATTGAATTACTTACACTGTTATTTTCTCTTGACTTGGTATTAACAACTTCACTAAATTGAAACTTGTTAAATGTGACAACTGATTATTTAAATTTAATCCCAAGTAATCTACTGTGCTTTATCATTATCACCATATGATATCACTTCTAAATGTATATTGAAAATGTATATTTTTTAACAAAACTAATCAATAATTAATTACACATACCTACTTACATTCATATAAAAAGAATTAACAAACATTACCTACCTTTCATTCATAACTTCTTCTTCAACATGTCAATGACAAGTACAAAATCATATGTTGTTGGCCCAAAACTGTGCCACTCTCACCGCATTATCTGCAGCCAACATGAGGTCCTCACGCGTGCAGGTGTCCGGGCATGCATGCAGAGCAATCAATGAGGTGGGCCATGGTCTGTGGAGTGTAACCACACCTGCACGCGAGATCCGTGTTACTGGTGAAGCCCCACCTGGACAGGTTGTCTTTACTTCGACCAACTTGGGTACGGAGTCTATTTAAAGATCTCCATAATGATCTGGGAAGTTCAAGGCCAGGAGGGAGCTTTTCCTGGATGAGCACATATGGGTGTGGAAGGGTAGCAGAGTTTTCCCACAGTTTAACTTTGGTTAAAGAGGCCTCCGTGGTGCCAGGCATGACGCACTTGTAAAAACTATTGCGACTCTTTAGCCTTTTTGAAAAACCGCAAAATGTAAGTTGGTTGTTAATATAGAAGATATAGAATGTACTTTTTGAGATATAACACATTTTCAAAAATCGCAAATGTACCTTGGTCATTCGTACAAACTCTATGAAAAACAAAGTTGTATTTTGCTGACGACAAATTATAGTGGAATTTTGGCTAGGCTTAAGCAATAGGTACGATAAGTGGGTACGGAACCCTACATGGGCGAGTCCAACTCGCACTTGGCCGATTTTAAAATCAGTCACTGAAAAACGTCGCAAATGACGGCTTATGCCGCGGATCTGAAGAAAAAAAAGAGTAGGGGTGTTTTTTAGGGTTCCGTAGCCGAATGGCAAAAAACGGAACCCTTATAGATTCGTCATGTCTGTCTGTCTGTCTGTCTGTCTGTCTGTCTGTCTGTCTGTCTGTCCGTCCGTCCGTATGTCACAGCCACTTTATTCCAAAACTATAAAAACTACACAGTTGATACTTGGTAGGTAGATGTATTCCGTAAACCGCTTTACGGTTTTAATACAAAAATAAAAAATAAAAACCAATTAAGGGGGGCTCTCCATACATAGAACTGAAACTGAAAAATATGTTTTTAATCAAATATATTCGTGTGGGGTGTTTATAGATAGGTCTTTAAAAATAACATGGAGGTTTCTCAAATCATTTTTTCTTAAACTCAATATTTTGAAAGATAGAGCCTTCCAAAGTGGTAAAATGTGTGTCCCCCCCCCCCCCCCCCCCTCTAACTTTTGAAATAAAAGAATGAAAAATCTAGAAAAAATATATGCTGTAGATTTTAATATAAACTTTCAACGAAAATTGGTTTGAACTATACATAGTAAGTAATTTTTGAGATATAACACATTTTCAAAAACCGCAAATGTAACTTTGTCATTCATACAAACACTATGAAAAACAAAGTTACTTTTTCCTGGCAAAAAACGAAAGTGTTATTTTGGCTTAGTGTAGGTAATAATGTAAGATAATGTATAAGGAAGTGATCAGTAACTGTTAAAGAAATCAGCTTACGATGTGTACCATATTTCTTGATATTGATATCGGTAGGTACAATTTGATGATGATGATGTATGTGTGTGCGTGTGCCTATGTTTGTTTGTTACTCTCTCTGTCCCGCAAAAAATACTGAACAACACTGATATAACTGATACATCGGAATAACACATAGCTTACTACAATTTATAAAGATTTGGTGTAATTATCATTCAAATGAATAACTTAGGAGTTACGGCAAAAAACTACTTGGTCTCTAACAAAAAAATGGGACAGTTAAAAAAAAAGAAATGGGACGGGATAGCAATTTTAGTGTTCGGTGTTTTAGAAGTGTGCCACATGTTGAAATGGCTGTCAATTGGTATTGACCCTAAAACAGTAAAAAAAACCTTTGTGTTATGTTGAGAGCTTGGGTAGCCACCGTTTATTACGAATATTACGATTAGTATTTTTGACATTACGAATTAGATTATCTTTTTTTTAACATTTATGTGTCAGATAATGTTAAAAACTTAAAACATAAAACTTAATTAAAATGAATATTTGCGTGCCTATTTAATTAATGGTTTGACATGTTGCACGTAAAAATAAATGTTATCACCTTTTATACCATGTTTATAAGCAAATAAATGATGATTATGATTATGATTATTAATTGTCATTTGTTTCGATTTCTTTTCACGTTGTGAATATTTTTAAGTTAAATATAGAAGTCAAATGTAAGAGGCAGTGAAATAATCTGAAACAAAGTTTTATTATTTGAGTTTTATCAAAAGTAAACGTTATAAGTCATTAGTTTTGATTTCATTTTACATCCTGAATAGTTTTAAAGTTTTGATGAAGGTAGCATTTTTATATATTTATTAGTTTCGTGTTAACAACGACTGAAAGGTAAGTAGTAGTAGTTTTTTTTGGTTGCTGTTGGAAGGTTGCAATTGTGTTGGTTTGGTATTTTTCAAATCAAATCAAATTCATTTATTTCGGACAACAAAGATCCATGTGTTAGTAAACAAAAGATACTTAAAAATAAGGGTTAGTAAATTTAGGTACAAATTAATTAAAAATTGATTAATATTAATATCTCAGAGGCCACCTGCGCGGACAACACCCAGAGGAGTTATCCTCTACTGCGGTCATCGTCCGCGCGAAGTGTCTCAAGATGGGCGCATATGGATCATCCGCTATGGTTTTCAGGATGCTGTTGCTACTCCCACGCACCCTCCCCAGCAGTGACGCCACTTTCTTCCGAATGACGGCATGAAACCCGTCTGTTTGGCATTGTGCGAACATGCTTGATGCACTGCAAAAGCGAGGGAGTCCCAACATCATCCTGAAAATGTTATTATACTGTATACGCAGGGTGTTCAGCGATTTTTTGTTGTAATTGGTCCAGAGACCGCCCGTGTACAGACCCTGGCAGTACGCCTTAAACAAAGTTATTTTTACCTGCTCAGAGCAGCGAGCAAATCTGCGGGCCAACATGTTGCCACGTATCGCCAATGCCCTACGCTCCCTCTCTATATCTAGATCGTCTTTAAGGTCGTCGGTAAGGTAATGCCCTAGATATTTAAAATGATAAACCCGCTTTAAATCACGTCCGTTTAGGGTGATTGGAGGGAAAGTTTCGGGACGCTTACCTGCGGCCTTAAAGACCATATACTCGCTTTTTGTCACATTGTATGCAAGACCGTGTGACGCAGCGTAGGTCTCACAAACTTGTAGCATCTCCCTGATAGCCCTCACAGTCGGGCCCAGAAGCACCATGTCGTCCGCGTAGCTGATGTTATTTATATTAACACCACCCACACGGCATCCAACACGCATGCTGCTGAGCCCCACTATGAGGTCGTTTACATACAGGTTGAAGAGCTTAGGAGACGATAACCCACCCTGTCTCACTCCGCACTCCAACCTGTATGGCTCAGAGAGACTGTCCGACCATTTTACATAGTTCATCTGGTTTGCATACCAATATCGAAAGATATTTAACATGGACACCGGGACACCCCTGTCCTCCACCACCCTCCAAAGCACATCATACGAAACGAGATCGAAGGCTTTGGAGAGGTCTAGAAAACATGCGTAAACCGGTGTCTTTCTATCTTTGTAGTATTGGACAGTATGCTTGAGGCTCAGTATTGCGCTTTCAGTTGATAATCCAGGCCGAAACCCAAACTGCGCGTCATGGAGATTTAAATACTTTTGCAAACAAGAATCAAGCAAACTGTCCAACACTTTAGCTATCGTGGTAGCAAGGGATATGGGGCGATAGTTGGTCTTATCCGAGATGTCTCCTGTCCTGTTCTTCACAATGGGCACGACAGTGGTTTTCATTAATTCAGCTGGTAAATATGAATGACTAATACACATATTAAAGAACAAAGACAGGACCCTCGGCAAGTGGACACCTGCGTACTTCAGGTGCTCGATACTAAGCCCGTCGTGCCCAGGAGATTTGCCTCTGCTCATCCCTTTTATTACAGTCTTAACCTGTGCAGTTGTAAATCTCAGCAGTGGCTCGTCCTCACGCACGCCGGGCTCAGCCCCAGGCATTACTGTAGACGGTCCAAGAGGAGATCGCACCATAAAGTGCTCCATAAATAAGTTTGCGATTTCTTTAGGATCACTTTTGTCCTCGACACTCGCCGGCAGGCCAGGCCTAATCTCCAGTTTACCAGTAGATTTCCAGAAACTACTAAAATTTTTATCGGCTCTCATTTTTGCTATTCGGTCCATTTTAATTTGCTCCTGATTATTCAAGCACCATCGCAGTCTGCCTTTAAAAATCTTACGCGATTCAAACATCCGCTCATATATTGGGCCCGATGATGGTCGATTGTGCAAAACCCATAACTGGAAACTAAGCCTGGCCTCCAGATGAGCATCCCTCACGTGGCTGTTCCAACCACACACTACTCTATTTTTCCGAGGTTTTTCTCTAACTTTTTGTTTGGTTTGAACAGCCGCGTCCCGCAACACAGAAATAATATGTTCATAATACCTTTCCAACACAATCTTGTGATCATTTAAGCTGCATGACCCATGGCTGCAATCGATAAACTCAGGCGGAAAATCAATATCCCTTAAGCGCTTGTGACAGAGATCATGATAGCAATTTTTCTGAGATTTATCTCTTTCTCCCCAAATTACTGCATTTCGCGGCACGCCATACGTCATCAGCCTAGGCCTAACTGTACTTAAGTTACAATCAACATAAATAGGCAGATGATCCGATACAAACACATCCTCCATTATCCCTACATTCACGACAGTTTGCCAAGCTGACTGAGAGACCACACAGTGGTCCAGCCAGCTCTTGCTTCCGTGATACTGGTCAATAAATGTATACGAATCGGCTGGCAATGTTTCTACATCAGCACAGACCCAAGATAGATCCGTACAAAAATTACTTAATTCATCATAGAAAATTTCATATGGATGAGCATTAAAATCACCTAATAAAAATATAGTTTCAACGTCGTTGCTTGCTTCAATTGCACTAATTTCGCCCAATACTTCAGTGAAAATAGGTAAGTTATTATAAGACTTTGTTGGCATGTAAACTGAAAAAACTAAAATAGTACGGCCGCCCGTAGTGCCCTTAATAGCAGCTAATCGTTTACTACTACACTCAATGACCGACACAGTATCGAAAATTCCCTTTCTCCAAAGAATGGCAACTCCACCGTATGGCCTCCCCCTTAGAATGCCAGCAGATGTGTCAACAGCAGACTTACCTGTGTATTCAAACTCACATGAAACTGTTCCCAATAATGGAATGTCGTGATCGAGAAGCCAGGTCTCCTGTAGACACACTACATTGCTCATTTTACATAAATTCCGAACATCGTCAATTGATGTTTTAAAGTTTTTGCAATTATAACTACTTATTTTACAGTGTTTATCACTATCCATTAAAATAAAAATACTAACTAGCTATTACTTACACCATCTTGTTTAGTCCCGTACGTAAAATGCACAAAACGCCTGAATGTAATACCATCCGGCCAAAAATCATCCTTTAAAAATAGCTCTAGCTTACTTTTCGACACAAACACTTTGTACGCGTTATATTTTTTGGTAGATTTCATTTTTATCATTTTAATAGACACTGTTTCACTTGTTCTATCTTTAATATAACTAATAATATCCTGATCACTTGTATCCTTACTTACGTTAGAAATAAATAACGGAACTTTGACGTCAGCCGCTTTAAACTTCACATCGGGTGCTGTGGACGCACGACCTTTTTGCCCAATGAGTTTGTATTTCTAGTTTTTGAGTTGTATTTGAGTTTGTATTTTGTATGTAGTAAAATAGTCATTAAGGTCTACAAGTAATTTGATATGATAAGTAAGTACCGACGAATAGTTTAAAAGTGTCATCGACAGGTATATTAAGTTACATTTTGCTGACAAAAATGATAGTAGAATTTTGGCTAGGCAATCGGTACGTTAAGTGGGTACGGAACCCTTCATGGGCGAGTCCAACTCGCACTTGGCCGATTTTTTTTTCTAACTATTGCAGTTTTTTGATTTTTTGAATGCGGTTTTCGATGTTAAAACTATAATATAAACTATAATATGTGATCTGAAAAAAATAAAAAATTTTGAATTTCGAGTTTTTTTCAAAACGGAAGTAATTAAATTTTTGAAAATTTCGAAAAAAAACAAAAACATTGTTTTTCCTTTTATTATATGCTTATTCGATAGGTTTTTTCATGTAGATTCTAAATATATATACTTTTTTCAACACACTTGCTCATAAAGTGAGCCTTATTACATCGATCTTAGGGCCATAAACCGAACTATAACCCACGCGTGCATAATAATATTACAGTACTAGTTGCGTAATAGAATTTTCAACACACTTGCTCATAAAGTGAGCCTTATTACATCGATCTTAGGGCCATAAACCGAACTATAACCCACGCGTGCATAATAATATTACAGTACTAGTTGCGTAATAGAATTATCCCTACAAAGTTAAGTAAGTACCTAACTGCAAATTATATGCGAGTTAACAGAGACTTTTAAATTTAACCGGGTAATACAGTATTCCTACAAAGTTAAGTTAGTACCTAACTGCAAGTTATATGCGAGTCAACAGAGCATTTTCAATTTCAGCGGGTAATAGATACAGTTCTTTTTTTGTAACAACAAAGAGGTTTTATACGGCTGAAAATCCATTTACGTTTTTAGAATAAATAAATGTGTCCCTAATTAAGACAAAAAACATAATTAAGTATATTATTATCAAATTATTTATAATTCACAATAATTTGTTATAAAACATTTGCATTTTATCACTATTATTATACTTAATTATTTTGAAGTAGGCTGTATGGCTGTATGTAATCAATCACCTCAAATTTGGCGCGAGCAAAAAAAAAAAACTTGCGCGCTTTTTCCCCTAGTTAATATTAGGTTAATACAATATGTATGCAATAAATGTTTGTTTTTCCTCGCAAGTGTGTTGAAAAAGTGCGTATGAAACTCGTGAGCAACTTACTCACTAGACACTCGGCTGATTTACGCCCTCGCCTGCGGCTCGGGCTGCAACCCACAGCCTCGTGTATAATGAGCAACCTAAGCTCACTTGTATCATAATATACTATTATATGTTATTTCATCGATAACTATGTGAAAAAATTTTATTTCGAATGTACCGCACTCTTGTCATTTGTTTACACAAAGGTAGAGTTTGAACGACGATTATAAAAACAAAACATGTCGATAAACTGTCCATTAGCTTAACTTTATTGCTTTTGCTAATCAGCTACTCATAAATGTAACCAAAGACCTCGTAAGTATAACCAGATGTTCGGGAGTGCGATAGCGCGCTCTTAAGTAATAAACTAAAGTGCTAAGTGCTTTGTTTACATAAAAAAATGGGCCATATAAAAAAACCCAGGTCCTCCCAAGGTTAAGGCGATACTCGAAAAAATTATGCTAAAGCGAGATAGCAATGAGAAAACGACGTGCGCGGGAGCGAGACCGATTTTGCCGATTACGCAAAAAAAACACAAAATCACTTCGTATTCAAAAACTATAGCGATTTTAAAAAAATGCTTCTTACGATCCTAAATATTATTGGTGTCCACTAATTAAACCAATTTTCAATAGTACTTATATGTTACCCCATTTAAGAATAATCTTGATATTTCGTATTTTTTTGAGGTATTTTCGAAAAGAAAAAGTGTCGAGCCAAAATCATAAAATCATGTTTTTGAAACTATACGATTCTAGATAAAGGTATGAAGAAATATATATCTTATTACCAGATTTATAACAACTCTAACCGTCCTATAGTTTTATATCAAAGAGTCCATACTTTTTCCGTGTAGCACCTGCGTTCTAAGCCTAATATCGATAAAAATATTCACGAGCTGTCTTTCTTTACTTTCCTAATTTTATTATTTTCAGTAATAGTGTCATTATACGTTCAGGTATCAAAATCAAATCCAATCAAAATAAAAAATACTTATTTATTTACTATCATTATAAACAAGAGTAACGGGACTCAACGCGACATTTATTATGAAGTACATTATTATTATGTACTTACAGCTTGACGTTTCGGCTGTGTTTGCTACAGCTACAATTATCAGATTTTAGAACGCAAAAAGTATAAAAATCACTTATCAGCTAGCGGCATTTTATTCTATTTTTTGTAATTACTATTAGTTGTTCGATTAACTGGAATAGTTACACATTTTTTAGTGTAGCATTCGAAGCAGCACTGACGCTTGAAGTCGCATTGCCTTCGTTTTGACCATAAGTATCACGTTGTAATTTGTTACGGAGTCACGTTTGTGTTGTGTTTTAAACAAATATCTTTAGTGGAACATAAACTACGACTTATCTGTACCCCTAGTGTAAGTTTTTATGTCAAGCAAACGCAAACTATTTCGATTCCGTATTTATGTCAATTTGTATGAAAACTATATAAGCGCGCTACTCGCCGCTAGAGGCGCTAATACAGATTTCATACAAATTGACGTAAATACGGAAACGAAATAGTTTGCGTTTTTTGACATAAAAACTTACACTACGGGCACAGATATGAGTATCACCCAAAGGATTAATAAGTATCTGTTTTTTTCATCTACTTATTTCATATTTTGATGTCTTTATATAAATTTGACTTTCTGTGGAAAAATAAAAAAAGTTTCACATTGTATCACGAGATTTTCTGTTTAGGGCAATACTGTAATATGTTAACTAACAATTTATATCAGTATTAGCGCCTCCCTCGACTTCTTTCTTAACATTTTTTTTTACAGATATACCAGCGTTTCCAACACGATAGGAATTATTCAATTTATTGCGTTCAGAAGGTTTATTGCGACATGGGGCCTTACAACAAGTTATTAAGCGTTTGAAGGAACACTTCGAAAACCAGTTTGAAATAAAAAAAGACTGACTTATTAATACTAGCTTGCAGCCCGCGGCTTCGCCCGCGTGAACTATACGATGTTATCCCGCAGGAATGTGATATTTTTCCGGGATAAAAAGAGGCCTATGTTACTCTCCAGGCTACACAGTATCTGTGTCCCAAATTTCAGCCAATTCCGTTCAGCCGTTTTGGCGTCATTGAGTAACAAACATTCAAACATCTAAACTTTCACATTTATAATATTAGTAGGATTGGCCACCTAAGCGAAGAATAAGCCCTTGAAGCAAGACATAAAGAGTACAGGACATTTAGAAGGCACTATTCTCGAAAAATTTCAAGAGAAGATTCAAATGAAGATTTAATTAATTCTCTATTATTTTCATCGGATCCAGTCATAAATTCACTCAGACCCTTACCTAAAGCAAAAAAATCGGTAATCTCCGCAGGCTTATTACCGATCTTAAAGTTACCAAAATGAAGAGGTTTACAAAGACGATCACAAAATTATACCCTATTTACGTCCTAGGTTTGATTTTCGGAAAATTACGAAATGGATTGCCTTTTTATTTTTAGAAAGTTGAAATGTCTATTTTACCCTCTGATTTTTCATTCAAATTTCACCCCTATTTCAACGTTTTAGGGGTTGAATCATGTTCAGCATGTTAAACATCAAAATAAATGCCATTTTTGCAATCGTCATCCCATAAAACCTCAATAACGACATCCTTATCAATTGTCAGCCTAAATACAAAGTTTGAAGATCCTAACTTCAAAACTCACGGACTTTCATACAAACATTCATCCTCTATTTTACCCCCTTGGGGGGACAGACAGACAGACAGACATGACGAATCTATTAGGGTTCCGTTTTTTGCCATTTGGCTACGGAACCTTAAAAACAAAACGAAGCGAAGTACAGAGTGTGCAGTAAAAGGGCTGTTAGAGGGGTTATTCTGACAGGACCTTGTACAGACGGACAACACGACGACGAATATAGAAGCAGAACAAAACAAAAGTAATGCAAGTAATATACAACAGATTACATAAATATTATACTAAAAATATAAAAGTTAAAAAATTATCATTATTTAAGCGTTCGTCGAAATTCAAATTAGGTACATACATTCATTCATATTTATTCTTACATTTCCGAGAAACGTGCTACTAACGGTAAGCTTTACGCTTTACTAAGGTTTTGTTTTGCTTTCCATTAAGAGATGTCGCTAGACGTTTATAAAGTGGCATAGATTATTTTCTTCTTCAAAAATAATAAACTATTAGTAGGCTTTTTGCTAAGAGATGTCGCTAGTAGTTCCAGACTATTACATGACCCAATTCTAGTTTTCACTACTTTCAGCAAAATAGCTGTTTTATGAAAGAATCTTTATTTATAACCGACTTCAAAAAAAGGAGGAAGTTCTCAAGTTTTTTTATGTATGTTTTACCATAACATCGCCAGTTTTTACCTTTTTTTAAAAGAAAATAGTTTATGTGTGGTCCCATGAAAAATTTAAAGTAGTCAGTTCAGTAGTTTTTTCACAATCCTGAAAAAGCACATAGTTTTCGACTGGTAGTTCCTGCTTTACCCGTCAATATCTATAGGTTGTTTCATAGATTTTCTAACGTTTTTAAGTATTTGCATCTGGTAGTCATCATCTCATGCTGATGAGCTGGTGATGGAAGGTACAACTCCTCAATGGTTAGGAGTTAGAGGATAATTCTTTTAATATCGTTGATACGTAAAGATTTTTAGTTGTATTCTTTCAGGTTATTTAGGCGAGCTGATGATGGAAGGTTTTTAAGTACCATATGCACGAATAGACCTTTAGTTGTATTCTTTTAAGGTATTTAAGTGATGGTGGAAGGTTAAAAAAACAACAGTTAAAAGTTGGAGGTTGGTGCTTGTCTGAGTGTTCTAATTTAGATATGGGCTACAGTTTTAAACGTTGCACATCGTGCGACGCTTGCTCATTAGATTTCTTACACTAAGGGCGACTTTCATCACTGATATTTAAACGTGATTAACGCTAAACGTGTTTTAATACATAGTTCTGTCTTTGTCATCTGTTTGAATGTGACAGGGACAGGAATACGTTTTAAACACGTTTAGCGTTAATCGCGTTTAAATATCATTGGTGAAATCGGGCTTAAAAAAGAAAAAATAAACAAATTTTTTCAAAAAAAAAACAAGCAAAAAAAGATCGATGGCGGTCGATCGAGAAAGGCGGGATCCATGATATTTTTATAGATTTTATACGCAAATGGATCCCGCCTGCTTCCGAGAATTCTCTTATTTCAATTTAATTAATTTTTTTTTTTTTTTTTTTTTTTTGCGTCGAACGACCGATCGTTTCCTATTGAAACAATCGCTCATCCGGCAACCTTCCGGACTACGGGGGAAGGAGGCAGTGAATCCTCATGGATACCATTACAGCCGGCTGTAATGGTTATGTCGGACTCTTACCGACTAAACACTGCCTGAAAACTGCTGTTACCTGGACGGGTATTTCAGCTTATCTGTGGCGACCACGTCCCTGGAGGGCCGTGGCGCAGGGCGTCACCCACCTAGGCGAAGTGCGCACTGGGGATGGCCAGCATCCAGAAGAGGTGTCTGGCCATATCTGAAATCAGAAAACAAAAAGGCCGATGCCCAAAGCGGGCGGTTCGGCAATGAAATGAGTGAAATGAAGGAATTAAAATGAGATAAGATAGAAAAATGGGACTTTACTTAAAACTTTGAAGTGCTTTTAGGCACTGTCGTTGGGATATTATGATTACGCGTTCCCGGCCTGTCCGGGCATTGCGTAATTTATGGGCAATGACTGAGACCTCGTCGAGGTCAATGTTTTGGATTGAACTGAGGACGTAATCAAGGTCTTCCTCTTTAGAGTAAGACTGTGGTTGCGTCGGGGGGAGCGCTTCAGAGCGCCAATTTGGGGGGTGCGCTTGGGAGCGCCAATTTGGTGGGGCGGGTGCCTGACTGGGGGTGTAGGTGTTAGAGCCGCCCCAGGCCGACTTTGTGGCCTGTGCGGCTATCCTACCTCCCGATTTAGGAAGATCGGGGAAGTTCTGGGTATTGTTTGTTGGGGGGCCCGCCTGCGCGGCCACCTGGGAGGTTGCCGCTTTGGCCCTTGTTTTTGGGACTGGGACTTGGGATTAGGGCGGGGGGCGCGTATGCACCCTCTCCAGTTGGCTGGGTGGCCAATGAGGCCGCAGTTGACACACGCGGGTTGACCGGGAGTGTCGCGAGTGCGTTCACACTCACTGGTGGAATGGGAGCCAAGGCACTTGACGCACCTTGGTGGGGCCGTGCAATTGGCCGCCGCGTGTCCATAAAGTTGGCACCGGTGGCATTGCGCTGGGACCCCGCGGCTGCGCGGGGGCTCGACGGTGATTTTGGAGAGGCCGCAGATGACAAGTTCTTTGGCCTTGTATAGTTCTTTGGCTTGGGCTGTGTTGGTCATAGCGAGAAGCGGCGCCTGCCGTGGCCGTACATCGGATGCACGGCTTCGACAGGGAAGCCCTGGCTGATGAGATCGGCTTTGATCTCATCGGTGGGAAGCTCCACGGGTACCCCACGGAGTACCGCGCGGATCTTGCGCTCTTCCGGGAGCGCGAAAGTGTGGTAGGCTATCTTGAGAGTAGATAGCTTGGAGATTAGTTGGCGGTAGTCAGAGATGGTGGACACCTCAATTTTGATGGCTGAGCCCGTGTTGGACGCACGGGTGTAATTAATTTTCACGGTTAGGCACATTTTGGACACTTCGGTCCACTTGCCTTTTTCCCGGAGGAAAACGGGGGGAGGCGCCTTTAGTTTGGCAGACATGGGATTGGCCCGCGTGTGTGGGTGGGTTGGCGCGTCTAGCGCGGGGGTTGATGGCACAGTGTCCATGGGTGTCGCTGTGACCGCGGTAGCGATCTTGACCAGCGGAACGGGAGTGCGGTTGCTTTGAGCGACCGGGGGTGGAGTGGGGGAGGGGGGTTTAGGGAGCTCCGGAAGCGGCGAGGGCCGATTCTTGGATTTTTTCCCTTTTTTCCCCTTGCGGGGGAGACAGTTGACGGAGACTGTTGGGGGGTCCTCTTTGGGGGGAATGACTGACTCCTGGTCGGAAGTCGGTGAAAGGGACCTCTCAGACGAGGCCCTCTTCAACGGGTTGGGAGTTTGGTGGCTAGGGGTCGGGGTGGGCTGACGCTGGAAGTCCTGGATTATGGGAGTTAGCATTTCCCGCAGGTGAGGGAGGTGGCTCAAGTATTCCACTAGGCCGGGAGTATTTTTAATGTATTGGGCAAGGTTAGACCCAAACGCGGCGGCGTCCATGGCGGTGAGAGAGAATGAACACAGATAGAAAATGAGAAGTGAACACAGATAAAAAAATTAACAAGTGAGAAATAAAAATAATAAATAAAACAATTGTGCTTGAAGAGCCAAGAAAGACTCCCCCCGCCGGAGGCAGGGGGGGAGGGGGGCCTACTGCGGGAGCAGGTATCCCTAATTCGGATAGCCGCTCGTTCCCTTCCCCTTGGGACTAGGCCCAAGTGCAATGGGTCCGGGACTGCGGTTTTCCTAGGCCTGGAGGCCTAGAGAGCGAACCGGGGGCGCTCCGTCGGGGTAGTTGGCACCGTTAGGTTTCAACCGACGCAAATCGCGGGCAAAAATAGGCACTTAGTATTTTGATACAAACACTAAGAGGACTATGTTTGCAACGAGTGCAAAAACAGCAAGTCGTTTTGCACTAAAAAGGTATACGTACGTAATGCGGCGAGCGGGAACCACTCACAACACTAGCACAACACACGCGAGGGCGCGAGAGAGGTCGCAGCTGTAAGCGGGCACGAGAACGCGTCCGCACAGCGCGGAGGTCGGTGAGAGAATCGATTTCCAATTTGAATTTAATTAAAGTTTCACAATTTTTAAATACACTCACTTAACAGTATTTTATGTTTGCCAAACGTTAGCGCGTTCTAATCGACTATCAGCGCCATCTAGCTGTGACCAAAGAAAACAATATCTATATAAAATTCAAAAATGAATGTTGATAAGCGCAAAACTCGAGAACGGTTAGGCCAATTCAGCAATTTTTTTTTTTCATATGTTCTATAAAGCACGCGGGAAGGTTTTTATGAAGAAACTGCGTGGAAAATAGTAAAACAACACTTTTTTTTCCATACAAACAATTAGCACTTATTAGTCGAAATTAGTTCAAAACATATCACTTATTTATATTTTCGTCATCGTCTTTGTAACCTCCTCATTTTGATACCCCACTCGATGGGATTAAAAAATATATTTTTTTACAATGCACAAAATATATCGCCTAAAAGCCGCCATTTTGTTTTTTTGTTAATTTTGATGTCCCATTGTCACTCGGCCCGTTAAGACAAATCTGACGAGGTATCATTTATTAAAATCGGTTCATCCGTTTAGAAGTTACGAGGGAACATAGAAACGGACACACATATATACACACTTCAATCAGACACACTTCAATCAGACTTCAATCAGATCAGTAAGTTCCAAGATTAATTAGATAAAGGCCCGCCCTTTGGTGTTTTGAATGGAATGATTCAATTTATTTTTTAATTTTACGTCACAGTTCTTCAGTTTAAATTTTGACTGTACCTAGTCAAATCTTTTTTAATAACTATTGTAGGTATTGTCATCCAAACCAAACCTGTAGGTATGCAAAGTTTTAGCTCAATCGGGCACTGAAAAATGGGTCAAATTTTGCTTGCAAGATTTGCGAACGGACATACATACATACACTGCAAGTTAAATAAAAGCTTGTAAAAGATTTTCCTACCTGGCGCCAGCCAGAGCGGCAGCCACGTCACAGATTAAAGACTACCAGTGTTCCATTTGACGACCGATTTGGCGCATGGGTAGGATACCTGCCTGCTGCGCCGGAGGTCTCGGGTTCGATTCCCGAACAAGACAAATATTTTGTGTGCATGAATATGTCTATTTGTCTTGGTCTGGGTATTATCAATGTATATTAAGTATGTATGTACCTATTGACAAAAAAGTATTATGTATATATATATCCGTTACAGTTTCTTAATAAAAACCGGTCTCACAAGTCACAAGGCTCCCAAAACACATATTCGTATTACGGAACGTAAATCGCTACGATAGCGCCACAAGCGAGCGATTTGTGAACTAAAACTGCATGAAAGGTACGACCTGTACCGATTGCAAACCAACCGCAACTAGTAGCAGTCGCGTTGCAATTGTACACTTTAGCCACGTTGCTTGTTATGGTAATAAGCCTGCGGATGGGATGGTTGTGAGACGGGTCGATTTTTTCAAAATACTTCATTATCCATTTTTCAATAATAAAAATTGCATTGTGAATGCAAAAAGTAAAAGTTAAATAACTTACTTAATATGAGCTAGATAATTAGTGTGATTGTAAGAAATTTATTTATTTAAAATACACGTTTCAAAACTACAATTACTCTACTGGTTTGATAAATCCATTCAATTAACACGATAAATAGACGTAGTTTGAGCGCCAGGGGTACATACAGGCACTTGTTGACGCCGGCGCGGCCGAAGGGGGCGGCAGAGAACAATGGAAAAGCTAATGACGTATTTCTAGGGCTTTGATATATTAGGATTACGCCATCGCAATATTCTGCAGTTGGTATACCGAAACCCATGGTTTTCGGCCACGAAGTTCGAGGCAAAGTCAAAAATTTTATTCATATAAATAAAATTAATGTCGTTTGAATCGTCCATCATTGGTGCTGTTCATTGTAAATCAAGATCGACGAACACAATGAGTTATTTGTGTACGTATAAACGATCATTGTATCAAGCAAAACGAGAATATTCCATTGCTGTCAGATCTCGTTACGTTTATGGATCACACATGCACTATTCATATCACCGATGTCAAGAATGTCATATCATTTTTCATCGAGTGGTGTCTCGTGCTCGATTCATATCACAGAGATTCGATACATCTGGTGGTGCGTCTCGTGGTGTTGTTAGCCTGCTGCTGCGAAAGTCGCTCCTCGCCTCGGCTGGTTTAACATCCGGCGCGGCGGCGACGGTGACTTGCTGCGTGCTCTCTCGCGAGCTCGCGCCATCTAGTCTAGTCGAAAGACGAATGAAAGCTCCCTGGTTGATCCTGCCAGTAGTTGTATGTGCTTGTCTCAGATAAAGCTATGCATGACTCCGTGCAAGCCGTGTTAAGAAGGATACCGCGAGTAGCTCGATAAGTTAAGGTTCCTTAGATCGGAGTAGTGCCTCACGGGTAACGGGAATCAGGGTTCGATTCCGGAGAAGGAAGCCTGAAAAACGGCTACCTATCACAATTAAAGGAAGGCAAGCGCGCTGATTACTCTCTCTTGGCACGGAGAGGCAGTGACGTAAAATAACATGCATTTGCCATGTAGGTGTTTTTTTATCAATCAAAAACGAAAGTTCGAGATTTAAAGGCAAAACTTAGATACCGCCCTAGTTCTAACCGAAAATTTGAAACCAAAGGTTCTGAACTCCATGGAGAGTATGAATGCAAAGCTGAAACTTAAAGGAATTGATGGAAAGGCACCACCAAGAGTGGTCAGCTGCGGCTTAATTTTGACAATGTCTAGTTAATTCCGGGAACGAACGAGACTCTAGCCATAGGCGTTGTCAATCACGCAACTCATTGGCGACGTATTTTGAAGATTTAGTGATTTCTTCGGAACAACGCTTGACAAACGCAAGCTTGATTATTTGGAAGATTATGCCTGAACGCCTTTAAGGCTGAATCCAGCCTAGTTGAAAGATATGCTCACTGTAGAGCCCCGAGAGTCGAAAGGCTCTAAACAATGTGACTTTACTAGCCGCGCTTTACATCGTAAGGTGCGACGTCGAAGCTCATTTGAATCACAGAGATCGCTGAGGTCGGTAGCACGTGCCCACGGCTCTGAAGGTTTAAATTTGCCTTTAGTTCGATGTCGGGGCTCGAAATAGTATGTAGACTACTTCCGTTCCTGGCGGGGTGTTGTGTTCAGTAGAACAGCATTCTATTGAGACATAGCCCTACGTCAGGGGTGGCTCGTCCGAGGACGAGCCGTTTTTATTTAAATAACTTAAGGGCACGAGAGTTCTTATATCTACTACAAATCGTCGCAAAATAATAAGCTTGTTTTATGACACATCGTCGCCGTTGGTTACATTTTACAGAAGCATTTTGCGCTCTATTTTTTAAGGCCTGTATTTGAGGGTCTTTCATAATTCGATTCGTTTTTAAAATAACTTAAAAGTACGAAAGTTCTTATAATGTCTTCACAACACAATACATCGTCAGCATTGGTTACATTTTACAGGAAAACAATTTTTCGCTCTATTTTTAACTGACTTCAAAAAAGGAGGTTATCATTTCGACTGTATTTTTTTTATTTTTTATGTGTTACCTCAAAACTTTTTAGTTAATATATTTCGATTATTTTGCATATAAAATCTATAAAAATATAATGGACCCCGCCTGCTTCCAAGAATTCTCTTACTTAAAATTTGTAGTACTTACCTAATATATAACGCTGCATACAATTTACTAGTGAGAACTAAGAACAATTCAATCCACAGTCACAAATTTTTTACTTGTCTTTTTTTATTTAGTTAGTTAAACAAATCATTTTTTTGTACCGCAGACGGGTTTTTTAGTGATTTTAATTACTTTTTTTATTTTCAGCTTTTTAGTTTAAGTAATGGTATATTCGCATGAAAGAATTTTTTAAATCTATCCAGTAGTTTTTGAGTTTATTCATTACTTACATACAAATCTATTCTCTTTATAATATTAGTATAGATAGCATAAGATAAAGATAAAAGATAAATAGCAGTACCATCTATCGTTGACTTTGGGAAATATTTATGCCATCAAAATATTGAATGAGATATTGTTATCCATAACCATAAATCAAATTTATTCGACAGAACTTTACATAAAAAATCATATCCAATTATTTATTTATTTATTACTTTATCGTACAGAAAATTACAAATACCTACGTGTGTAAATAGTGGATAGTCATCGATATAATTATTTGTTTTGGAAAATATTTATAGAATCAAAATATTTAATAAGAAAATGTTATCTGTACTTATATTGAAATATTATAAACAAAGATTTGCATATAAAATCAAGATTTATTCATTTTGGCGTTATAGTTCAGAAATACAAATCAGCGTACAAATTACGGACTATCAGCTATCAGCGACATCTATCGTTTTATTTATGAAACTAACTTTCCCCCCGCGGCTTCGCCTGCGTGGACTACACGACGTTATTTCGCGGGAATGTGATATTTTTCAGGGATAAAAAGCCTATGTTCCTCTCCAAGCTACAAAAGTATCTGTATCCCAAACAGCCAAATCCTTTCAGCCGTTTTGGCGTGATTGAGTAGCAAACATCTAAGCTTTCACATTTATAATTTTAGTAGGATTCTTTTCAGTCATACAAAGGATTATAATAAGTATTACGTAAAAAGGTAACAAAAGTCAATTGTTTAAATGTAGCCAAAACGAATTTTTCATACTGCATCCAAATTCACTACGGCCAATTTAGAAATTTTTGTACTATATCTCAAACGTAGGACAGTAAAAAAACCGGTCAAGAGCAAGTCGGACTCGCGCACCGAGGGTTCCGTACCGTACCATCATAAATAAATAGAAAAAACTACAACTGTGCTTCACCCAAACAAAGCAACCTGCGAGTAGGTAGGAAGGAGGATATTTTGGTTGTAAATAAAACGTAAAAATGTTTTCATCGGCGAGGCATATTCTTGCAAGAATTTGCGATGTAGAATTTTGCAGTTTTTGGTCAGCGCCATCTCTTGACCGATAATGGAACTAATGTAATTTTTGTTGATGATTTCTGAAAAAGTTTACTATTTAGAGACATCGTTTTATTTTTCCCGTAATCTTTACATAAACTTCTATCACCTATAGTAGATTGTACAACAAGTGCATAAAATGTATCATTTTACCCGAGACGTATTAGGCGAGGTTGGATAGTCAAGTCGAGGGTAAAATGGGTTTTATGTACGAGTTATACACTCTGCTTTTCACTTCGAATGTGAGGAAAATAAATAGCAATATTGCAAAAAAGAAAAAATAAAGACTTCGCCATATTGGCGGGAAGACATTATTTTTCTTTTTTTTTATACGTGGCCTTGGCAGCACAGTGACTTTAGCATAGATCGTAGTCCATAATGCTCTTGAAATACTTATTTCTTAGAAAACTAATCAATTTTGCCTAGTTTTATTAATTTAGTAATTTAACATGAATTATGTACCTACAAAATTGAAGAAACAGAATGAAATAACAAGTTTATTCAACGAAGTTTAATGGGGTTGGCAACTGTCATTGTGGCGCTGCGATCGTTGGCTCCAAAAGAACTGTCAAGTCAATAGTAAATATTTTTAAAACAAAGTTTTTCTCTAAAATAACGAAGTGCTGCTTATTTGGATGCAAAAATATTGGGATCCACAGCTTTTCCAAAGATCCAGTCAGTAGAAAGAAAGGATAAGAGCTATACGAATAAAAATAATTGAGCCGACGAGAACTTCTAGGTTATGTTGTGCTCACTTCGATGAAAATCTTTAGGTAGGTACCGAACTATAAGTATTAACTACACTCCATAATATTTACACAGGTTTGTGACAAAATACCTATTAGTTATAATAATGGTTATAATGAATGTATTTTAGGTATATTGAATAAAACAAGTAAAAAGTGTTTAATGTCTTGTAACCCGTATATCATAGTAATATTTATATAGGTATCTACTTCATAGGTACTTATTTATCTACAATTTCAGTTTTAAGGAAGTTGTTGTAAAAATCATCTAACTTCCTAATCATTTCATGAATGAAGGTTTCATCTCTAGTTATGTACTTACCTTTAATATTTTCATATCTTTATGTTTGTTTGTTTGTTGTTTCTAATACTTCATTGCATGTCGTATAGCTCCAAATATGGAGAAGGAAACAAATCAAAAAGTACTGCACTGCATCACAAAGTTTAGGAATATAACAAATCTATCTCATGAAATGAAGTATTTTAAGTAAAATCGTAAAAAATATCTTAAATGTTCGATTTATAACCTTTCAACAAGTTCACTTTTTTCCCTTTGTCGACGCGCCCCGCCATTTTATTTCACCAGAAACATGCCAGGAACAATAAGTTTTTTCCTCCATCTGCAGCTAGACAACCGGATTTTTATACAATATCCCTTTTTTTGTCATGTTTACAAATGACACGCTGTGAAACGTTCGCCATTTAGGCGCCAACGACCGCAGCGCCATCTACAAATACTTTTGCGGTGCCAACCCCATTGCGTGTGTGACTGTTTACCTGACGACCTTTGTCAGAGTCTGAGACTTGTCGCGTAGCGGGTTGCTTAAATGAGAACCACAACTTACGTTCACAAAAATTTATTCGTGGTTGAGCATATATAATGGGGTCGTGAGTAAAGGGCCCGACTGGTATTCGCTTGCGTGTCCCAAACTTATCTTAACGGGGGCCACAGGTGGTAGGTGGCCCGACGGGGCGAGGGAAGGTGCAGTGCAGTGCAGCGTGTGGTGCGCGTCGCAGTATGGCGACCAGAAGAACCGCCGGGTGGCTGGTTGGTCGTCCGCTCTTGGGTTAACTTGGATCCCATTGGGTTAACTTGAATCCCCTTGGGTTAACCTGGGTTAACCTGGGCCCCTGGAATTGCAATCGAATTGCGTAAGCTTCATGTTTAGCAGCCGCCGATTGCGATGGCCAATTCACCTAAGCCAAGCCAAGAAAAGTTGGGGGAAGAGAAAGTATGCAGCAGGTGAAGTGGCAAATTATCGCAATCAGAGCGGAGTGTACAAACATTAAACTAATTAAAGTTGTGCAGAAAAGCATTGCGCTAATCGCTTACAAAATGATTATATAATAAAAATGAAATTACATAGGATGAAATTGTAAAATTAATAATATTAAAATGTGAGGGTACATGGCGAATGATTCGGCAATTTTGATTTCGTCGTTGAAACAATTTAAAAGATAACGCCGGGATTCTTAAACACAGGAATGCATAATCAACAGCGCGCACTCAATATTACATGCAATACAATTATTTTTAACACAAACTAAAATTACCAACTAATAACTACTCAACACTATGTTCAACACTTACCCTTTCGGGGATTGTACACTGAATTTATTTTAAATTAAATAAAGTGACGAAACACAGATTTTGATCACTGAGGTAATCTTTTTATAATATAATAAGATTAAATGAAATGCTTCCCAACGGCAACTTTAAGACGAAAATACGTTCGTGTTGTCCGTGAGAACTCGGAAGGCGGTCTGTCCACAAATTATATAGACTAGTACAGATAGGAATCAAGCCTTATAGCGGCCGTTTGTAAGTGAATGACGGACCCCGATTAGATTTTGACAACATAGTGCTGCCAGAACTATCGACCCTTGATTCGTTATCGATAGTTGTGCAAATCATCGACGTTTGGTACAACCCTAGTAATATACTATTTTAAATTCTGCTCAAATAAAAAACACATTTGATGAAAGAAGGCATTTATTACTTGACATTATAATTTTATCAAATACAAAGAACATAAGTATAAGTTGAGATTTATACAAGACAAAGAATGAGAGTAATGAAATTACTTATTAAATTGACTTTATAGTAAATACTTTATCAGCCACAAGAAAAATTAAACTGCTTGCAAATATTTATTATGCACAAATGCTAATGCTATTTTTCCTAGTAGTTTTATTTAGTATCTGCCATTTCATTATTCACTGTTAATATCACTTTAGTTTCAATGCAAGACGCAATAACCTAATTCTAATAGTTAAACATTTAATGCAGTAAATAATCAATATAGCAACTAACAGCAGTAATTTGCACCATAATTCTGATTTGATAACTTATAACCGCAAGAATAGGCAGACACGGGCATCTTCGCAGCACTCCACGAACCTCGTTGAGACTCAAGTTATCTGAAAAGATTAGATTTGGTTAGTATAGATTCTACATATTGTTACTATAATCTGCCATAACATTTTATAAACAAATAAGTGATAGTTGAACTGAAAAGTTTGTAAATCAAGAAAGAGTAGTGTGTATATTTCATATTTCATATAAAGCACATTTTGTTTGTTGTGCCGTTATGCACAAGTTATAGATAATCAATGTTTATAGTTAATAACTGTTATTAAGTAGATAAGCTTTGTACATAGACTGATGAGAGGTAGTATATATAATTAAGTAAGATCTAAGATAGTAGGTAGCAGTAACAGTTATAACATACCTAGTCATAAGACAATCACAATAAACCATCATTCGTACCGACAACAATCATATATTATCCCACCGGTACATTTGTTATAATTCTGTTCTGTTTGTCAGAATCAGAAATATGAATTTGATGATAAGGCATTTTAAATGTTTTGACAAAGTTATTGAATTACTTACACTGTTATTTTCTCTTGACTTGGTATTAACAACTTCACTAAACTGAAACTTGTTAAATGTGACAACTGATTATTTAAATTTAATCCCAAGTAATCTACTGTGCTTTATCATTATCACCATATGATATCACTTCTAAATGTATATTGAAAATGTATATTTTTTAACAAAACTAATCAATAATTAATTACACATACCTACTTACATTCATATAAAAAGAATTAACAAACATTACCTACCTTTCATTCATAACTTCTTCTTCAACATGTCAATGACAAGTACAAAATCATATGTTGTTGGCCCAAAACTGTGCCACTCTCACCGCATTATCTGCAGCCAACATGAGGTCCTCACGCGTGCAGGTGTCCGGGCATGCATGCAGAGCAATCAATGAGGTGGGCCATGGTCTGTGGAGTGTAACCACACCTGCACGCGAGATCCGTGTTACTGGTGAAGCCCCACCTGGACAGGTTGTCTTTACTTCGACCAACTTGGGTACGGAGTCTATTTAAAGATCTCCATAATGATCTGGGAAGTTCAAGGCCAGGAGGGAGCTTTTCCTGGATGAGCACATATGGGTGTGGAAGGGTAGCAGAGTTTTCCCACAGTTTAACTTTGGTTAAAGAGGCCTCCGTGGTGCCAGGCATGACGCACTTGTAAAAACTATTGCGACTCTTTAGCCTTTGATAAATTTCTTAACTTTCTGAGAAACCGAATCTTCTTTACTCCGGTTAAGTTGTGAACTGTATTTTCTTTTGTTTTGGTTAGTTTTAAGAAATACAAAGTTGCCTCTTGGAATTACCTAAAACAACAAAACTCAAATTTAGGTTAATGTAATAAATAATTGATACCTAAAACTACGTAAATAGATTTACTTACGTGTACCGAAGGCATCTTCGAATAATGTATCCATATTTCTGTAAAGAAATATCTGAGAAAAAGTGGAAAAACATCTTACGAATACTAGAAAACCGAAATGAGTAAAAAAACACAAACTAAATAAACGTCATCTTGAAATTCTTGAAAAAAGTGACAGCCTTAATTTTAGCCAATGGGGGCACCCCAACAAAATGGCGGTCTTAATTATAGTCAACTAGCGGCCGCCCGCGGTTTCACCCGCGTGGTTCCCGTTCCCGTGGGAATATCGGGATAAAAAGCTACATATAAACCTTCCTCTTGAATCACTCTATCTATTAAAAAAAAAACGCATCAAAATCCGTTGCGTAGTTTCAAAGATCCCTTTCGACCCAGCGCCTATCGCATATATAAACGAACGCACCGCCCGGCGCTACTAGGTAAAAATAAATCGCTAATCGAAAAAAATAGCCGTGTTTTACGAAAAACCTGATAACTTAGGAATTAGGCTATATTTTTTCATTATGTAAAGTGTGTTTGGCTTATGAATGTTTTATCTATTTTCAGGTACTAAATTATACTATATTACTATAGTAATATATTAGTTCTACATGGTATAAGTGCAGCAATAAGCTATTTGACTGAATTCTTTGAAGAATTTTTTTGAAATTTTTTGACATTTTTTTAGATGATTTGATTCCTATAACTTCCTCTGTAAAACACTAAAATAACACTTTTTATAACAGTAAAACACAATTTACCTTGCTTTTTGCTTCGAAATAATAAGATTACACATATTATAAAATATTATAAACATTTGCAGAGGCAGAGCGAAAAAAATGAGACTTTCTTTTTTCTATATCAATTCGAACGAAACATGCAGAGGGATATGAATTTTACAGCCTATAGACAATGTATGCAGCTTCCATATAAAATCAAGTGTCCCATACAGGAAATGACGCAATCATAGAGAAAAAACCGGTAATCTGTGCCAAGTCTGTGGCGGACCTTAAGGTCCTTACGGGGTTTGACGGAACGGCAATATGAATTTGTATGGAGGACCTTAAGGTCCTTCACGGGGACTTAGGGGGCATACAAAGGGACATAGGGACAGAGAAAGCGACTTTGTTTTATACTATGTAGTGATGAATGGGTATCGGGGCTACCGGCCACTAAGTTTTGACCTATTCTATGGGTGATTCCAACGCCTGGGTCTGTCCATGACGCCGCAAAACTACTGCATCGCGAAGTTCGTACAACTTGCGCACACGCATCACGTCCTTCGCAAAACTACATTCAAGTCGATACGCGATACAAAAACAGGTTAGGGTACCGCTCGCGTAATTGTAAAACGTTTTAAATATCAATACGTTCGATTTGCAGTTTAATGTTTATTACTATTTTAATTGTAGTTATTAGTTTAGTGTTTAATTAAAATAAAGAATAAGATTAGGTTAATTTAGGTATAAAAAAATGTTTTGTTTTCATTCCTTTTATTTTATTTAAATAAAATGTAGATTTTATGTGTAATATTAACTGAAATTACCTTATAACGTTACAGACTTTAGACGAAGATTTTACTTTATGCACTAGAGCATAAAAAGCAATTTTATGCAGCCTATACCCAACATAAACACGAACTTTACGAGCATGAGAAGTGAAAAAATAATTTCTCTTTGCAAACTTCGGAGATAAGGGAGGGACGGTATTTTTTTTACATTTTTCATCATAAGTCAAAAACTATGCGGCCTAAAACAAAAAGAAAAATTGTTTGAGAGTGTGCAAGCAGCGCTCTTTTATATGATACCCCATATGCCCTAGTAGCCCCACTTCAAATTTTTAAGACCCCCTTTCCGCCCCTATTGCAAAAAATATATAAATTATTTAAATTTTTACTTTTTTGCATTCACAATCGTCGTGGGTTCGAGTCCCATCGGAGCTGGTTGTGAGAGAGTCGAATTTTAGTCGAATTTTGTAGCGTGATGAAAAGTATACTATAACCAGCTCAGGAGTATGAAAAATAACTGTACCAAGTTTCGTTCAAAACATATCCATTATTTATATTTTTACCCGTGTGCGGCGAAGCCAAAAAAGGGTTATGTATTTGACCTGTATGGGCGTTTGTGCACTACACTGAATTTTACCGATCCGGCGATCCGGTTTTTTCCGGACCGATATGGCAGCAATGAAAAACATATGGGCGCTTGTGCACCACACTGAATTTTACCGTCCGTCATTTTACTTTTCGGGCGTTTGTGCACTACACTGAATTTTACCGATCCGGCGGTCCGTGTTTTTACGGACCGGCGTGGCATGGAAAACACGGATGAATGGCTTGTGCACTTGTCCGGTTTTTTACTGGCCGGGGCAGCGCAGTGATCTCTTTGATACGACACTCTACGGACGCGTTTTAAACGAGAGGAATAATGAGTTCCTTGGAGCGTCAGCAATTACTTGCTTTATTGCTTTATGTACGAAGATGTAGAAGACAGAAAGAATTTTGGGTTCATCCTCTTATCAGTGAAAGGTACCTGACAGGGTCATTTTACCGAAATCACAATTAATTGAGGCAGGATGAAAAATTATTTTTTAACTACTATCGAATGTCTACAGCTAGCTATATAACAAAAAAAGTTTCATCAAAATCCGCTTAGTAGTTTTTGCGTGAAACACGGACAACAGACAGACAGACAGACAAACAATAAGATAGATAGATAGATAGATAAAACGTTTATTTTTTGCCACACACATACACACATTAAATTAAAAAGAAAATATACAAAGATGAATACAGATTATAAATAACTAACAAGGCAGAATTAAAATAAAATAAACCTAAGTATGCCGGTATGGAGATGTGCCTGTGTGCAGCAGCAAAAAGGTCTAGGCTCGGCAAATTATATCCACCAAAAGGTGAAATGCCGATTTTCAGCCATCACCCTATGCGACGTGCGGGGGGTTGACGCGATTACCATTCACAGTTGATTAGAATATGCATAAACATAATTGCAACTAATTTGAGTGAAAGGGAAAATAAGACTGGGGGTCAATATAAAGGGATGAAAGGTATAAAACAAAATGAAAAGTACTTGTATTATGGTAGTCTAGATAAATAAATATACAAACAAACATACACAGCTGTAATAAGAAAGATACAAATATAAGGTAACAGGGGTCAGAAGAAGAAAAAAATGATAAACTTAGAAATGCTTTTGGAGCTCCAAGAGATATGAGCGAAATTTATCTTTAAATGTTTGAACAGATTTAAGAGCTCTAAGCGGAGGTAATAGATCATTCCAACACTTTGTAGCTTGGAAACGAAAACTACCCCTGAATGCTGTAGTGCGGTGGTGGTAGTTGACGAGTGGAGTACGTGCGGATCTGATGCCACCATATCGGTCGTGAGCTGTGGAAAATTTAAGTTTATTAAATAAGTAGTCAGGTTGTCTGTTTTTAATAATTTTGAAGACAAGACAAGCAAAATGCAGTCTCCTACGCAACTCCACTTTAAGCATTCCAGCCGAATTTAAATAAGGTGTAACATGAGCCCTGGGAGGTACATTAAAACAGAATCTGCTGCAAGCATTTTGTACTCGCTGAAGCAGGCGTTGTGTTCTAGAAAGTAATCGAGGGCCTATAACGACATCACAATAGTTTAGCCTGGAAAGAATCAAAGATTCACACAAGGTGACACGTGCCTTTTCGCTTAGAAGATTACGAACCCGGTAGAGAATTTTCAAGCGGTACATGCAATTCCTTACCACATTGAGTACATGGGTTTCAAAACGTAACCGACTGTCTAAAACAAGGCCTAAGTTACGAGCTTCCTCCACTTTTTCAATGGGCTGGTCCGCAATACGAACCACTGGATTGAAGCGAAGTATGTTGTGAACCTGTAAGTCTGTACCTAGTACCATATATTTGGTCTTCTCTGGGTTGAGTAAAAGTCCATTGTTCTTTGACCATTCATTGATCCGCTGCAAATCCATATTTATCTTTGATATAGCTTCTTCGGTTGTAGATGGATTAGTTGGTATATAAAGTTGCACGTCATCAGCATAGCAGTGACACTCACAATGTTTAGGTACCTTTACAAGGTCAGCCGTGTAAAGTATAAAGAGTAGAGGGCCCAGAATAGAGCCCTGAGGTACACCATGCTCTGTCACTCTAGGACGCGACAAATCAGAAGCACAGCCATTGTTGTGCCCAGATAATTTAACTGATTGTAATCTGCCAGTGAGATAACTACAAAACCAACTCAATGACCTGTCATCAAGCCCATAGTACTTAAGTTTGGCTAAAAGTAAGGGTACATTTAAAGTGTCGAAGGCGCGTGAGTAATCAAGGAGGGCGAGAATAGTACCCCTTCCATTATCCTGGTCATACAGAATGTTATCGACAACATCGAGAAGTGCCGTGGCTGTACCACGATTTCGCCGGAATCCAGACTGCGCTGAAGGAAGGATGCGATTATTTTCAAGAAACTTGGAGAACTGTGCATAAACTACCTTTTCAAGTATTTTGAAAAGAAAGCACAATATACTAATTGGTCTTAAGTCTTTAAGTTCAGAAGGACTTGTAACCTTGGGCAGTGGGGTGACTAATGCGTGTTTCCATTTCTCAGGAAAAATACCGCTCGAAAGAGACAAGTTAATGATGACAGTGATCACTCTAAGAGTATGTGGTAGCGTTAGAATTATCATGTCTCTGCTAATTACTATTAAGAGATAATAATAATTTCAAAAACCATATTTTTGGTGCTAGATATAATATTACGTGTTATTGGCGAGAAAGGCGCTTGAATTTATTTTGGCGTGCGTTAATTTATTTGCGATAACTCCTAAGATATTCATTTAAATTATATGGTGTAAAAGAGTAAAATAATGTGCATGAAATGCTTAAAGTAACTAACGTATTTAGATTGATAAGGGTTAATACTGTATCCGTTTAAATAGCTTTCCAAATTACCGCATTGTTCGTAACTATTTCTTAAGAGATAATAATGGCTATATTAAGCTATCCTTAAAAGATAGACATATGCTATCGCGGACTTTTTTGTAGATCTATAGAAGAGGAATATCCCAACATGCATTATTTTTTTAAACCTCGAAAGGATAAGGCAGGGTTTTTGCTGAAAGCTCCCGGGCGGCTTGCCGTTTGCCGGCACTTTTGACAATTATCGTTATATTTCAACCAATTTACACAAAACTTTCACAAATTATATATTAAAACCTTCCTGAAGAACCACGCTACCTATTAGTGAAAACCGCATGAAAATCTGTTTCGTAGTTTTAAAGATTTAAGCATATATAGGGACAGACAGACGGGAAGCGACTTTGTTTTATACTATGTAGTGATTGAGGAGCCCGTGGCGCAGTGGATAGCGCGCTCGGCCTGCGATCGTTGAGGTTAAGCAACGTTCGCAATGGTCGGTCACGGGATGGGTGACCAAAAACTTTTCATCTCGAGCTCCTCCGTGCTTCGGAAGGCACGTTAAGCCGTTGGTCCCGGCTGCACTTGCAGTCGTTAATACCCACCAATCCGCACTGAGCCCGCGTGGTGGGTCATGGCTCATTCTCCTTATTCATCCATAAGGAAGGCCAGTGCCCCAGCAGTGGGGACATTAAACGGCTGATGATGATGATGATGATGATGTAGTGATTTATGATTAAAATACAACCATTCGTTTTTTTCCGGACGGTAAAATTCAGTGTAGTGCACAAGCGTACATATGTTTTTCATTGCCGTCATCTCGGAACGGAAAAAAACGGTCCGGAATGGGGAAGGGCGTTTGTGCACTACACTGAATTTTACCGATCCGGCGGTCCGGTTTTTTACGGACCGATATGGCAGCTATGAAAAACATATGTGCGCTTGTGCACCACACTGAATTTTACCGTCCGTCATTTTACTTTTCCCCATTCCGGACCGTTTTTTCCGTTCCGAGATGACGGCAATGAAAAACATATGCGCGCTTGTGCACTACACTGAATTTTACCGTCCGGAAAAAAACGGATGGTTGTATTTTAATCATAAATCACTACATAGTATAAAACAAAGTCGCTTCCCATCTGTCTGTCCCTATATATGCTTAAATCTTTAAAACTACGAAACAGATTTTCATGCGGTTTTCACTAATAGGTAGCGTGGTTCTTCAGGAAGGTTTTAATATATAATTTATGAAAGTTTTGTGTAAATTGGTAGAAATATAACGATAAATGTCGAAAGTGCCGAAACGGCAATCCGCCCGGGAGCTTTCAGTAAAAACGCTGCCTAATCCTTTCGAAGATTAAAAAAATAATGCATGTTGGAATATTCCTCTTCTATAGATCTACAAAAAAGTCCGTGTTGGCATATGTCTATCTTTTAAGGATAGTATATTATAGCCATATTTATCTTTTAAAAAATGGTTACGAACAATGCGGTAATTTGGAAAGCTATTTAAATGGATACAGTATTAACCCTTATCAATCTAAATACGTTAGTTGCTTTAAGCATTTCATGCACATTATTTTACTCTTTTACACCATATAATTTAAATGAATATCTTAGGAGTTATCGCAAATAAATTAACGCACGCCAAAATAAATTCCAGCGCCTTTCTCACCAATAACACGTAATATATCTAGCACCAAAAATATGGTTTTTGAAATTTTTGTTAATCTGTCTGTCTGTTGTCCGTGTTCCACGCAAAAACTACTAAGCGGATTTTGATGAAACTTTTTTGTTATAAAGCTAGCTGTAGACATTCGATAGAAGTAAAAAAAAAAATTCATCCTGCCTCAATTCATTGTGATTTCGGTAAAATGACACTGTCAGGTACCTTTCACTGATAAGAGGATGAACCCAAAATTCTTTCTGTCTTCTACGTCTTCATACATAAAGCAATAAAGCAAGTAATTGCCGACGTTCCAAGGAATTCATTATTCCTCTCGTTTAAAACGCGTCCGTAGAGTGTAGTTTCAAAGAGATCACTGCGCTGCCCCGGCCAGTAAAAAACCGGACAAGTGCACAATCCGTGTTTTTCATGCCACGCCGGTCCGTAAAAAACGGACCGCCGGATCGGTAAAATTCAGTGTGTGCACTACACTGAATTTTACCGATCCGGCGATCCGTTTTTTTCCGGACCGATATGGCAGCCATGAAAAACATATGGGCGCTTGTGCACCACACTGAATTTTACCGTCCGTCATTTTACTTTTCCCCATTCCGGACCGTTTTTTTCCGTTCCGAGATGACGGCAATGAAAAACATATGTACGCTTGTGCACTACACTGAATTTTACCGTCCGGAAAAAACGGATGGTTCTATTTTAATCATACATAGTATAAAACAAAGTCGCTTCCCGTCTGTCTGTCCCTATATATGCTTAAATCTTTAAAACTACGTAACAGATTTTCATGCGGTTTTCACTAATAGGTAGCGTAGTTCTTCAGGAAGGTTTTAATATATAATTTATGAAAGTTTTGTGTTGCAAGAAAGCAGAACAAAAAAGCAGACCAAAGAAGCCGTGAGGGATCACGGCAGTTGCAGGATGGCCGAGTGTTACAAGTTCCGCTTCCTGTCCCCCGCTAGTTGGCCCCAAATCCCCAAGTTAATTATTATTGATTAGATTATTGCTGATTAATATCTTATTTTAATTGATTATTGTTATTTGATTATTAAGTAATTAAAATACATTAGTTACTAATTTATTGATACTTAAAATGGTTGTTAATTATAATTTAATTCTCACTTCCGTTCCATACAATATGTTTATTATATTTTACAAGGACCCTAAAATCTTTTTCACTATTTTAAATATTCTAGTAATTGATAACATTAATTTAGGAAATGTATTTGTAGTAAGTTTGTGCAGTATTATTAATTTGATTGAATTCCGTTGTAATGTATAAAAGACGGGCGTCGTCCATTTTGAATCACTTTGATTAAAACGGCCTTCGAGCCAACACTTCTACTTACGTCGTATTATTTCTCCACTTGAACTGCTCCTTTTACATTATACCAATCTTAATCTAGACACCTTATTTTAATCGTAGAACAAGAAATTGGTCCAGTTTAATAAAAAATTGGCAGTATATATTCCATTGAAGTTCGCCGACTTGCTTGCCTCCAGGAGGCAAGAAACCAATGCGTGATTTAGGCAATGTTAGCTAAGCTAAGTATGGAAAAATAAAATATAAAAATATAATTAAATATATTCTACTAAATATGTTGTAATACATTAATATATTCTGTGGGTATGGAGCCCGAATTTCAGACCACTGTGCACCGGTCGCCTTATCGCATCATTCGTATTGGTCGATGCTTTCATTAGGTGTATGAAATAACTTGACCCTTATGCCGAATTATAAAAGTTCATTTTTCTTAGGATGAGAATCTTACTTTGCCGTAACACAGCCTCGGCTACTACGGGAAGTAAAATACTTAGCTTAATTCACCAACAATCACCATTATTGTAACTTAATGATTCCGTTAACACTGTCATAGGAATAAAGTAACATTCTAGGATCTATTGCCATTTTTGTACCAAAAATGTGGTTAATAATGAAGTGTACCTAAAGCATTAAAGCATTTGTTATGTTAGTAAGTAAGTATCAATTAATGAGGTAAATAAACGCAGGTAGTGGAAGAAAAAAAAAGGCTTTGTAAAGTGATGGAATGTTCGAGTTGTGATGGTATTGAAAATAAATAACACGCAACCTGATTTTTTTTTTCTTTTACTATCTTGTAGAATTTACTTGTAAGGAAGTAGGTACGTATGTCATTTAAGCAGTATTGATTGGCCGCTTAACGTGTTTCGGTAGTTTTTGCATAGTATTATCACAGAATAATATGTGAATGTATCTTTAATAATATGGGTGAATTGTAACTTTGTTTATAAAAATAAATTCTTTAATTCTTCAATTCTTTAATATACTTGTTATGCCCTCAATACCCATAAAAAGTATATATTTAAAATTTATCTACTTACAAAAAAGAAGTCGATACGAAATCGATCCATACTTTTGTAGCCCGTAAGGGTGATTCTTTACTTACATTTTTATATCTTTAATTAAACAATATTTTTCTAAAAGAGAGTATCTTTTTTTACTTTTATCTAATAACAACATTGTAAACTATTATTTAAACACAGATTTGTCTGTAATAATTGTTTATTTATTTGTATTTATTGCATGTTTTAACAAGAAACCGGTAAAATATTTCCTTTTTTGCAACTTCAACTCGCTGTTTCTAATTAAATCGTAGTAAAAATCCATCTACAAATCATACAATCTTATTGCAAATTTAACTAATTTGTTTTTATTAAATCCTAGTTTTTGAGTAAAACTTCATTTAAAGCCGAGCGAGCGAAGCGGAGCGGAGCGGAGCTGTGCTGAGGAACCATTGCCTCGTAAGCATATTTAAGCGTGCGTAACCATTGAGTGGCTACGTAATGTAAAAAGGGGTATATCCTACTATCCTTACTCCTTACTTTATATTATAAATGCGAAAATGTCTGTCTGTGTGTTACACAATCACGCCTAAACTACTGAACCGATTTAAATGAATTTTGGTACAAAGATAGTCTAGAGCCTGAGAAAGGACATAGGCTACTTTTTATTCCTGAAAAATATCACCTTCCCGCGGGATAACGTCGTGTAGTACACGCGGGCGAAGCCGCGGGCGGAAGGCTAGTAATATTATAAATATGATGTGAAAGTTTAGATGTTGGGATGTTTGTATGTTTGTTACTCAATCACGCTAAAACGGCTGAACGGATTTGGCTGAAATTTGGGACACAGATACTTTGAAGCCTGGAGAGGAACATAGGCTACTTTTTATCCCAGAAAAATATCACACTCCCGCGGGATAACGTCGTGTAGTCTACGCGGGCGAAGCCGCGTGCGGATAGCTAGTATTAACTAAGTATTTGTTTACAAAAAATAAAAGAAAAATTTAAAATTAAGAATAATAAATAAAAAGGTGAATTTCGGAATATTAGATACCTATATCTCCGACTTTATTTCTTTATTTTATTTATAAGACCAACCAACATCTGTTTACAATTATATGATTAATATAAAAACATTCTTATCTTAGCTTATGACCTAATTGTAACAGATACTTACAGGTTAGCACAACATGCTTTAATTCATTTGTACAGTAAGCACCTAATAAACAATCTTACAAACTAAAAATTAACCTAAAGAGATCTTATTCAAATATTGCAAACAAGTTTTGTAGAATTTAGCAAAGGAGTCCGTATGTATATCTACCATATCACTGCAAGAGTTTAAAGTTTTACAAAGCCTAAACACAGAGGAATTTTGACTAAACACAGATCTACGCAAAGGAGGACATAAAGGCGTTATTTGCCCTCTGGGGATTCTAGAGGGGGCACGAAATCGGAAAAGACCTAATAATCCAGCACTGTCTACCTTACCTCTCATTAATTTAAAGAGAAACATCAAATCGATAAGATCCCTACGCAATGCTAAAGTATTGATCCGGAAATATTGCAATCTTGACCTATATGATCGTATGCGTTTGGCTTTGCCTATGGAATAGGTAAGGTGCCAGAGAAACCGTTTTTGTACGCGTTGATATAAGTTCATTATTACCAGATTTATGCACAGGGACAACCCTAGCATCCTTCCAGACGGTCGGGAATATTCCTGAAGACAATGGTTTATTATAAATGCTGGTCAGTGGAATTGCGAGGTCTGACTAGACAATCAATGCTAGACAGTTTTTCACCAACAGTTTTATGATCAAATTCAGGTATAGCTAGAGGCTGACTATTATTGTTAAGAGAGGTTAAGAAATTATTTGCACATCTGATATTCCTTTCTGATGTATCCGTGTCCGACTTCCGACCGACCGACTCGCCCTGTCCGTCTGTCTGTCCCCAGTATAGCTCATAGACTGTTAGTACTAGAAAGCTGTAGTTTGGCATGAATATACATATTTATCACGCCAACAAAGTGGTAAAGTAAAATTTAAAAATAAAAAATTTTTAGGTTACACGTGAAGTGGGTATGTAATTTTTCATTCTTGTCTACCCAATAGTGTGGTATGTCGTTGGATAGCAATTTCAACAATATTATTGTGGCTTCGCAAAGACAGTTTTTAGGGTTTCCGTACCAAAGTGGAAAAAAAGAAACCCTTATGGTGACTCAGTCTGTCTGTCACACAACTGGAGATCTCGAGAACTACTAATGCTATCAACTTGAAATTTGGAATAGTTTTAGATGACGTTTGCTCAACTATTTTGCAATAAGAGAGAAATAAAAATAGAGCTCTGACGAATCTAGCCTCGTCCTTAAAAACATGTTTACGTTATATTAATAAAAAATTATGATGGTACGAAACCCTCGGTGTTCGAGTCCGACTCGCTCTGGACCGGTTTTTTTTTATTGAGGCATCCGTTTTGTGAATTAAGCTTTAAGGTCTTAAGAGGAGTGAGTGACCTTGACGATTCGGAGCTCGCATATTCTTTTGCCGACGTCGCCGCCATCTAGCGGAAATGTTCGGTACTGCTAAGAACAGTTCAATGACTAGTTAAGTGCAGAGGGAATAAGTATTATGTTCTGGAATACTGCCTATTTTAGATGCGCATCACCGAGTCATGCGTGTCTTCCTTCGGTATATTGTGGACGCCAAGACAATTCGTCGGCCGAAATTCATATTACTTACATACAAGCTTTTATTTAACTTACCCATTTAGTATGTATGTATGTATGTAAAGCATGACCAGAAAATGAAAAAGGAAATGTAGCGAAAATTTTTTTTCTATTTTGCCATTTTGTAACAGTAAGGAGGTGAAAGGTTTTTATTTTTTCTAGTCAGGCTTTAAGTATATTAAAATTTAATAAATCGTAAGTGCCGGATTTTGTTTTTTTTTTAAATCCCTTTAGACTGTTCTTTAGGTTTAGAAGTGTTCCACGTTATGTAGGAACCGGCCAAGACTTTACGTACTCCAATTTAAGAACTATAAAACAGTGGTACCAGTGCGTACTAGCTAGCTTTGATATGTTAGTTAAAAATGCGTACCCACTTACGTATAAGTAATAATAGTTTTTATAAATTTAATTGACGAGCTTGTTATGTATGTTTTTTCGAACATAATGAAACGTAATGTACTTACATTTATATTTGGCGGGTACAGAGCGAATCTTCGATTAGGAAAAAACCGGCCAAGTGCGAGTCGGACTCGCGCACGAAGGGTTCCATACCATCAAAAAAATTACGTTTGTTGTATGGGAGTTCCCCTTTATTTATTTTATTTTAATTATTATATTACTTTTGAAGTGAATAAGTGTATAAGTAACTAAATATTCTATGAATATATCAAGCTTCTACCTGCTGCAGTTATTAATGTCGAGCAGAAAACGGCAAATAAATCCTGTTTGTTGTATGGGAGCCCCCATTAATTATTTATTTTATTTTGATTTACCTACTTATTTATTTTTAAAGTGAAAATACAATCACATATTCTGTGAATAATTCAAGCGTCTACCTATTGCCGTTATTAATATCGAGCAAAAAACGGCAAAAAAAATCACGTTTGTTGTATGGGAGCCCCCTAAATATTTATTTTATTCTGTTTTTAGTATTTGTTGTTGTAGCGGCAACTGAAATACATCATCTGTGAAAATTTCTATCTATAGCTATAGCTATCTGGCTATCACAGTTCATGAGATACAGCCTGGTGAAGTCTCAGTAATTGGGTCCCGTTTTTACCCTTTGGATACGGAACCCTAAAAACTACGCAGCCCACGAGAACGGCAGAAGTTGTACCTATGTGTACCTTCGATGTACCCCAAGAATTTATCTTTGTTTTAATAAATCAATGAAACTTACGGGCTAATAAATCACCAAGCTATTCTACCACAGAGTGTGCGTTACTCCAGCACGAAAGAAGCTTCTAAAGGGAAACGAGTTAACTGAACAGTTCGTGCTTAAATTTAGTGCATCTACACTTATACTATACTTATTACTTTTATATTAGGGGAAAGGTGTCCAAAATGATCCCCCTAAGGGAAATCGGTTACTGTATCCAAAATATTATAGTAAAAGCAAACATTGAAAAAGTTTTGGGTAAGTCATTTAAGTATTGTTTGTTATACTGGCATGCCATTATTGCAGTTTGGTTTTATATCTTTAGATTTATTAAAGATTTTCGAAACCTCTAATAAAGGATCATTTTGTACACCTGGGTGTCTAAAACGATCCCATACTATCTTGTTTGGTAAACCCATACATTTTTGGTTCAATATATTTTATGTGCTCAACGAGTTCTCTCTCATGCTTAGTAAACACCGTTTGTTTACTGTCCAAACTGCACAAACTGCCTTTTTGTTTTTAGAACCATTACAGGTACAGAAAACTGTCTTGTCGTACAGAAACCTCACTCCCAGTTTTGTCGGTAGGTTTTTCTTTGAATGTACGTGGCATGATCTGTAAAAAGTACAAATAGGTAGGAATACAATAAAAAACATGACTAATTTTAAATTGTTTTTCAAGTTTGGTGAAATTGTTCCTGGGATCGTTTTATTACTACTAAAGGGGATCGTTTTACCCCGAATGTTGAATTTACAAGAATTGTCGAAGTATGACCTCAAAACATTATCTTGGTGAGATCAAAACGAGTTTCAAATGTTACTGAATATCAATTAAAACTACCAGGAAAACTTTCATTCACATATCCACAAAAGAATTTCAACAATTTAACTTTGATTGTAGGCTTATCTTAGATCGAAGACAGGTATTTTAAATTTTTTGCAATAAATCGACGCACTGTAGTCACACCGCCATGACACTTTATTGGGCTACTAAGTGAAGTATAGGGAAGACGTTACGTTAGTATATCGCAAAGATGGCACTAGTATTTTCGTTGAAACTGTAGGGAATCATTTTACCTCGAGGAATCATTATGTACACCTTTCCCCTATTTATAATAATAATAATAATAAAAAAAAAAAAAAAAATCGTCAACGTGACAAGTCATTATTTTCCATCATTTTATTGATTTTATTAAGAAATATTTAATTCAGAGGTCATTGTAATACCAAAATAATATTTAATACTTATCTAATAGCCTGCAACAATTGTATACATAGAACAACAACAAAGAAGATACATATTTATAATCTATTTTAAAAATGATCCTGTTTGACAGTTGAAAATGTCATCTCATCACCAAAACAAACCAAATTAAATGGGAATGGGATAGGTATAATGAACAAATAGATGTTGACGAGAAGCCGAGCAGCACGTCTACCACCTCCGGGCTCGTCACCTCGCTCCGCCTCGCAGTTGTCGGCAACTGCCTTAGTGCCGTGTGTTCAGCTGACATCTGCAGTTGCGTCGAGCGATAGTGACGAGTACTTCTCTCCGCCGACGTCGCCACCACCTGTACGCCGGAGGAGGGGCCGGCCACCGAAGAGTTTGGGGCTTCTGGGGCAAACGGCTCCGGTCAGGGCCCCCGCTCCCGGTGGAGTGCAGCGCATGCGATGGACAATTTCCATCAATGAAAATGTCATGCGCGCATATTTTGAGGCAACAGAGGCAGGAACTAATCTTACTGCGTATCGTGTTCGAATGCTTTCTCTGTTTCAGGCTCTTGAACCATCTATCAACGTTTCGGCTCAACGACTGTCGGATCAGGTGCGAGCCATTCAACGGGGTCACTTGTTGGATGACTCTGTACTTGATCGGCTCCGAACAGAGGTGCAACGTAACCGTATCATTACTACTGCATCGCAGGCG